>JAWQEG010000781.1:1255000-1785450 GCA_033782935.1 Petrolisthes cinctipes | reverse complement strand
CATCATTATCACCATCATCATTATCATCGTCATCATCATTATCATCATCACTATCATTATCATCATCATCATTATCATCATCATTATTATCATCATCATTATTATCATTATCATTATCATCATTATCTTGATCATCATCATCATTATCATTATTCTGGGCCTGTATTTTGAAAATATTCTGTCACTGAGTAGACATGTACAGATCGCTTCTGGGACCCAAAAATATCGAATTTTCGGGTGTTTTGAGCCTGAATTTGAGATATAAACGGGTACAGAAGATGCATGCACATATCGTCTTTGGGCACCATAAATATCGATTTTTAGCATGTTTTGGGCCTATATTTTGAAAATATTTAAACACTGAGTAGGCATGTACAGATCGCTTCTGGGACCCAAATATATGGAATTCTCGGGTGTTTTCAGCCTGAATTTAGGAGGTAAACGGGTACAGAATATGCATACACATATTGACTTTGGGCAACTAAAATATCAATTTTCAGCATGTTTTGGGACTGTACTTTGTTAAAAATTCTAACACTGAGTAGGCATGTACAGATCGATTCTGTGACCCAAGAATATCGAATTTTCGAGTGTTTTGAGTCTGAATTTGAGATATAAACGGGTACAGAATATGAATACACATATCGACTTTGGGCAGATAAAATATCTTTTTTCAGCATGTTTTGGACATGTATATTAAAAATATTCTAACACTGAGTAGGCATGTACAGATCGCCTCTGGGACCTAAAAATATCGAATTTTCGGTTGTTTTGAGCCTGAATTTGAGATATAAACGGGTACAGAAGATGCTTGCACATATCGATTTAGGGCACCTAAAATCACGATTTTCAACTTGTTTTGTGCCTGTATTTAAAAATATTTAAGCACTGAGTAGGCATGTACAGATCGCTCCTTGAATCCAAAAAATTCGAATATTCGTGTGTTTTAATCACGACTTTGAGATATAAACTGGTACAGAAGATGCATGAATATATCGACTTTGGACACCTAAAATATCGATTTTTAGCTTGTTTTGGGCCTATATTTTGAAAACATTCAACCTCTGAGTAGGCATGTACAGATCGCTTCTGGGACCCAAAAATATCGAATTTTCGGTTGTTTTGAGCTTGAATTGGAGATATAAACGGGTACAGAAGATGCATGCACATATCGATTTAGGGCACATAAAATATCGATTTTCAACTTGATTTGTGCCTGTATTTTGAAAATATTCTAACACTGAGTAGGCATGTACAGATCGCTCCTTGAACCCAAATATATCGAATTTTCGTGTGTTTTGATCTCGAATTTGAGATATAAACGTGTAGAGAAGATGCATGCACATATCGACTTTGGGCACCAAAAATATCGATTTGTAGCATGTTTTTGCCCTATATTTTGATAATATTCTAGTACTAAGTAGGCATGTACAGATCGCTTCTTGGACCCAAAAATATCGAATTTTCGAGTGTTTTGAGCCTGAATTTGAGATATAAAAGAGTAAAGAAGATGCATTCACCTATCGACATTGGGCACCAAAAATATCGATTTTTAGCTTGTTTTGGTCCTATATTTTGAAAATATGTAAGCACTGAGTAAGCATGTACAGATCGCTTGTGGGACACAAAAATATGGAATTTTCGGGTGTCTTCAGCCTAAATTTAAGATGTAAACGGGTACAGAATATGCATACACATATTGACTTTGGGCAACAAAATATCAAATTTACAGCATGGTTTGGGTCTGTAATTTGTAAAATATTCTAACACTGAGTAGGCATGTACATATCGATTCTGTGACCCAAGAATATCGAATTTTCGGGTGTTTTGAGCTTGAAATTGAGATATAAACGGGTACAGAAGATGCATGCACATATCGATTTAGGGCACATAAAATATCGATTTTCAACTTGTTTTGGGCCTGTATTTTGAAAATATTCTAACACTGAGTAGGCATGTACAGATCACTCCTTGAACCCAAAAATATCGAATTTTCGTATGTTTTGATCTCAAATTTGAGATATAAACGGGTACAGAAGATGCATGCACATATCAACCTTGGGCATCAAAAATATCGATTTTTAGCATGTTTTTGCCCTATATTTTGAGAATATTCTAGTACTAAGTAGGCATGTAGAGATCGCTTCTGGGACCCAAAAATATCAAATTATCGGGTGTTTTGAGCCTGAATTTGAGATATAAACGGGTACAGAAGATGCTTGCACATATCGATTTAGGGCACCTAAAATCTCGATTTTCAACTTGTTTTGTGCCTGTATTTAAAAATGTTCTAACACTGAGTAGGCATGTACAGATTGCTCCTTGAATCCAAAAAAATCAAATATTCGTGTGTTTTGAGCCTGAATTTGAGATATAAACGAGTACTGATGATGCATTCACATATCGACATTAGGCACCAAAAATATCGATTTTTAGCATGTTTTGGGCCTATATTTTGAACATATTTAAGCACTGAGTAGGCATGTACAGATCGCTTCTGGGACCCAAAAATATGGAATTTTCGGGTGTTTTCAACCTGAATTTAGGAGGTAAACGGGTACAGAATATGCATAGACATATTGACTTTGGGCAACTAAAATATCAATTTTCAATATGTTTTGGGACTGTACTCTGTTAAAAATTCTAACACTGAGTAGGCATGTACAGATCGATTCTGTGACCCAAGAATATCGAATTTTTGAGTGTTTTGAGCCTGAATTTGAGATATAAACGGGTACAGAATATGAATACACATATCGACTTTGGGCAGATAAAATATCGATTATCAGCATGTTTTGGACATGTATCTTAAAAATATTCTAACACTGAGTAGGCATGTACAGATCGCTTCTGAGACCCAAAAATATCGAATTTTCGTGTGTTTTGATCTCGAATTTGAGATATAAACGGGTACAGAAGATGCTTGCACATATCGATTTAGGGCACTTAAAATCTCGATTTTCAACTTGTTTTGTGCCTGTATTTGAAAATATTCTAACACTGACTAGGCATGTACAGATTGCTCCTTGAATCCAAAAAAATCGAATATTTGTGTGTTTTAAGCCTGAATTTGAGATATAAACGAGTACTGAAGATGCATTCACATATCGACATTGGGCACCAAAAATATCGATTTGTAGCATTTTTTGGGCCTTTATTTTGAAAATATTTAAGCACTGAGAAGACATGTACAGATCGCTTCTGGGACCCAAAAATATAGAATTTTCGGGTGTTTTGAGCCTGAATTTGAGATATAAACGGGTACAGAAGATGCTTGCACATATCGATTTAGGGCACCTAAAATCTCGATTTTCAACTTGTTTTGTGCCTGTATTTAAAAATATTCTAACACTGAGTAGGCATGTACAGATTGCTCCTTGAATCCAAAAAAATCGAATATTCGTGTGTTTTGAGCCTGAATTTGAGATATAAACGAGTACTGATGATGCATTCACATATCGACATTGGGCACCAAAAATATCGATTTTTAGCATGTTTTGGGCCTATATTTTGAAAATATTTAAGCACTGAGTAGGCATGTACAGATCGCTTCTGGGACCCAAAAATAAGGAATTTTCGGGTGTTTTCAACCTGAATTTAGGAGGTAAACGGGTACAGAATATGCATACACATATTGACTTTGGGCAACTAAAATATCAATTTTCAGCATGTTTTGGGACTGTACTCTGTTAAAAATTCTAACACTGAGTAGGCATGTACAGGTCGATTCTGTGACCCAAGAATATCGAATTTTCGAGTGTTTTGAGACTGAATTTGAGATATAAACGGGTACAGAATATGAATACACATATCGACTTTGGGCAGATAAAATATCGATTTTCAGCATGTTTTGGACATGTATGTTAAAAATATTCTAACACTGAGTAGGCATGTACAGATCGCTTCTGAAAACCAAAAATATCAAATTTTCGGGTGTTTTGAGCCTGAATTTGAGATATAAACGGGTACAGAAGATGCTTGCACATATCGATTTAGGGCACCTAAAATCTCGATTTTTAACTTGTTTTGTGCCTGTATTTGAAAATATTCTAACACTGAGTAGGCATGTACAGATCGATTCTGTGACCCAAGAATATCGAATTTTCGAGTGTTTTGAGACTGAATTTGAGATATAAACGGGTACAGAATATGAATACACATATCGACTTTGGGCAGATAAAATATCGATTTTCAGCATGTTTTGGACATGTATCTTAAAAATATTCTAACACTGAGTAGGCATGTACAGATCGCTTTTGGGACCCAAAAATATCAAATTTTCGGGTGTTTTGAGCCTGAATTTGAGATATAAACGGGTACAGAAGATGCTTTTACATATCGATTTAGGGCACGTAAAATCTCGATTTTCAACTTGTTTTGTGCCTGTATTTGAAAATATTCTAACACAGATTGCTCCTTGAATCCAAAAAAATCGAATATTCGTGTGTTTTAAGCCTGAATTTGAGATATAAACGATTACTGAAGATGCATTCACATATCGACATTGGGCACCAAAAATATCGATTTTTAGCATTTTTGGGGCCTTTATTTTGAAAATATTTAATCACTGAGTAGACATGTACAGATCGCTTCTGGGACCCCAAAATATCGAATTTTCGGGTGTTTTGAAACTGAATTTGAGATATAAACGATTACTGAAGATGCATTCACATATCGACATTGGGCACCAAAAATATCGATTTTTAGCATGTTTTTGCCATATATTTTGAGAATATTCTAGTACTAAGTAGGCATATACAGATCGTTTCTGGGACCCAAAAAAATCGAATTTTCGGGTGTTTTGAGCCTGAATTTGATATATAAACGGGTAGCCTACTTATAATGCATGCACATATCGACATTAGGCACCAAAAATAACGATTTTTAGCATGTTTTGGGCCTATATTTTGAAAATATTTAAGCACTGAGTAGGCATGTACAGATCGCTTCTGGGACCCAAAAACATGGAATTTTCGGGTGTTTTCAACCTGAATTTAGGAGGTAAACAAGTACAGAATATGCATAAACATATTGACTTTGGGCAACTAAAATATCAATTTTCAGCATGTTTTGGGACTGTACTCTGTTAAAAATTCTAACACTGAGTAGGCATGTACAGATCGATTCTGTGACCCAAGAATATCGAATTTTCGAGTGTTTTGAGACTGAATTTGAGATATAAACGGGTACAGAATATGAATACACATATCGACTTTGGGCAGATAAAATATCGATTCTCAGCATGTTTTGGACATGTATGTTAAAAATATTCTAACACTGAGTAGGCATGTACAGATCGCTTCTGAAAACCAAAAATATCAAATTTTCGGGTGTTTTGAGCCTGAATTTGAGATATAAACGGGTACAGAAGATGCTTGCACATATCGATTTAGGGCACCTAACATCTCGATTTTTAACTTGTTTTGTGCCTGTATTTGAAAATATTCTAACACTGAGTAGGCATGTACAGATTGCTCCTTGAATCCAAAAAAATCGAATATTTGTGTGTTTTAAGCCTGAATTTGAGATATAAACGAGTACTGAAGATGCATTCATATATCGACATTGGGCAACAAAAATATCGATTTGTAGCATTTTTTGGGCCTTTATTTTAAAAATATTTAAGCACTGAGTAGACATGTACAGATCACTTCTGGGACCAAAAAATATCGAATTTTCGGGTGTTTTGAGCCTGAATTTGAGATATAAACGGGTACAGAAGATGCATGCACATATCGTCTTTGGGCACCAAAAATATCGATTTTTAGCATGTTTTGGGCCTATATTTTGAAAATATTTCAGCCCTTAGTAGGCATGTACAGATCGCTTCTGGGACCCAAAAATATGGAATTTTCAGGTGTTTTCAACCTGAATTTAGGAGGTAAACGGGTACAGAATATGCATACACATATTGACTTTGAGCAACTAAAATATCAATTTTCAGCATGTTTTGGGACTGTACTCTGTTAAAAATTCTAACACTGAGTAGGCATGTACAGATCGATTCTGTGACCCAAGAATATCGAATTTTCGAGTGTTTTGAGACTGAATTTGAGATATAAACGGGTACAGAATATGAATACACATATCGACTTTGGGCAGATAAAATATCGATTTTCAGCATGTTTTGGACATGTATCTTAAAAATATTCTAACACTGAGTAGGCATGTACAGATCGCTTCTGGGACCCAAAAATATCAAATTTTCGGGTGTTTTGAGCCTGAATTTGAGATATAAACGGGTACAGAAGATGCTTGCACATATCAATTTAGGGCACCTAAAATCTCGATTTTTAACTTGTTTTGTGCCTGTATTTGAAAATATTCTAACACTGAGTAGGCATGTACAGATTGCTCCTTGAATCCAAAAAAATCGAATATTTGTGTGTTTTAAGCCTGAATTTGAGATATAAACGAGTACTGAAGATGCATTCATATATCGACATTGGGCAACAAAAATATCGATTTGTAGCATTTTTTGGGCCTTTATTTTAAAAATATTTAAGCACTGAGTAGACATGTACAGATCGCTTCTGGGACCCAAAAATATCGAATTTTCGGGTGTTTTGAGCCTGAATTTGAGATATAAACGGGTACAGAAGATGCATGCACATATCGTCTTTGGGCAACTAAAATATCAATTTTAGCATGTTTTGGGCCTATATTTTGAAAACATTCAAGCACTGAGTAGGCATGTACAGATCGCTTCTGGGACTCCAAAATATCGAATTTTCGGGTGTTTTGAAACTGAATTTGAGATATAAACGGGTACTGAAGATGTATGCATAGATCGACTTTTTGCACCTACAATATCGATTTTCAGCATGTTTTGGGCCTGTATATTGAAAGCATTTTAGCACTGAATACGCATGTACAGATCGCTTCTGGGACCCAAAAATATCGAATTTTCTGGTGTTTTGAGCCTGAATTTGAGATATAAAAGGGTACTGAAGATGCTTGCACAGATCGCTTCTGGGACCCAAAAATATCAAATTTTCGGTTGTTTTGTGCTTGAATATGAGATATAAATGGGTACAGAAGATGCATGCACATATCGATTTAGGGCACATAAAATATCGATTTTCAACTTGTTTTGGGCCTGTATTTTGAAAATATTCTAACACTGAGTAGGCATGTACAGATCGCTCCTTGAACCCAAAAATATCGAATTTTCGTGTGTTTTGATCTCGAATTTGAGATATAAACGGGTACAGAAGAGGCATGCACATATCAACTTTGGGCACCAAAAATATCGATTTTTAGCATGTTTTTGACCTATATTTTGAGAATATTCTAGTACTAAGTAGGCATATACAGATCGCTTCTGGGACCCAAAAAAAACGAATTTTCGGTGTTTTGAGCCTGAATTTGATATATAAACGGGTAGCCTACTTATGATGCATGCACATATCGACATTAGGCACCAAAAATATCGATTTTTAGCATGTTTTGGGCCTATATTTTGAAAATATTTAAGCACTGAGTAGGCATGTACAGATCGCTTCTGGGACCCAAAAATATGGAATTTTCGGGTGTTTTCAACCTGAATTTAGGAGGTAAACGGGTACAGAATATGCATACACATATTGACTTTGGGCAACTAAAATATCAATTTTCAGCATGTTTTGGGACTGTACTCTGTTAAAAATTCTAACACTGAGTAGGCATGTACAGATCGATTCTGTGACCCAAGAATATCGAATTTTCGAGTGTTTTGAGACTGAATTTGAGATATAAACGGGTACAGAATATGAATACACATATCGACTTTGGGCAGATAAAATATCGATTCTCAGCATGTTTTGGACATGTATCTTAAAAATATTCTAACACTGAGTAGGCATGTACAGATCGCTTCTGGGACCCAAAAATATCAAATTTTCGGGTGTTTTGAGCCTGAATTTGAGATATAAACGGGTACAGAATATGCTTGCACATATCGATTTAGGGCACCTAAAATCTCGATTTTCAACTTGTTTTGTGCCTATATTTGAAAATATTCTAACACTGAGTAGGCATGTACAGATTGCTCCTTTAATCCAAAAAAATCGAATATTCGTGTGTTTTAAGCCTGAATTTGAGATATAAACGAGTACTGAAGATGCATTCACATATCGACATTGGGCACCAAAAATATCGATTTTTAGCCTTTTGGGGGCCTTTATTTTGAAAATATTTAAGCACTGAGTAGGCATGTACATATCGCTTCTGGGACCCAAAAATATGGAATTTTCAGGTGTTTTTAGCCTGAATTTGGGATATAATCGGGTACAGAATATGCATACACAAATTGACTTTGGGCAACTTAAATATCAATTTTTGCATGTTTTGGGCCTTTATTTTGAAAACATTCAAGCACTGAGTAGGCATGTACAGATCGCTTCTGGGACCCAAAAATATCGAATTTTCGTTTGTTTTGAGCCCGAATTTGAGATATAAAAGGGTACTGAAGATGCATGCACAGATCGCTTCTGGGACCCAAAAATATCAAATTTTCGGTTGTTTTGAGTTTGAATTTGAGATATAAATGGGTACAGAAGATGCATGAACATATCGACTTTGGGCACCAAAAATATCGATTTTTAGCATGTTTTTGCCCTATATTTTAAATAATATTCTAGTACTAAGTAGGCATGTACAGATCGCTTCTGGGACAAAAAAAATTCGAATTTTCGGGTGTTTTGAGCCTGAATTTGAGATATAAACGGGTACTGATGATGCATGCACATATCGACATTAGGCACCTAAAATATCGATTTTTAGCATGTTTTGGGCCTGTATTTTGAAAATATTCTGTCACTGAGTAGACATGTACAGATCGCTTCTGGGACCCAAAAATATTTAGTTTTCGGGTGTTTTGAGCCTGAATTTGAGATATAAACGGGTACAGAAGATACTTGCACATATCGTCTTTGGGCACCAAAAATATCGATTTTTAGCATGTTTTGGGCCTATATTTTTAAAATATTTAAGCACTGACTAGGCATGTACAGATCGCTTCTGGGACCCAAAAATATGGAATTCTCGGGTGTTTTCAGCCTGAATTTATAAAGTAAACGGGTACAGAATATGCATACACGTATTGACTTTGGGCAACTAAAATATCAATTTTCAGCATGTTTTGGGCCTGTATTCTGTTAAAAATTCTAACACTGAGTAGGCATGTACAGATCGATTCTGTGACCCGAGTCGAATTTTCGAGTGTTTTGAGACAGAATTTGAGATATAAACGGGTACAGAATATGAATACACATATCGATTTAGGGCACCTAAAATATCGATTTTCAACTTGTTTTGTGCCTGTATTTTGAAAATATTCTAACACTGAGTAGGCATGTACAGATCCCTCCTTGAATCCAAAAAAATCTAATATTCGTTTGTTTTAATCACGAATTTGAGATATAAACGGGTACAGAAGATGTATGAATATATCGACTTTGGACACCTAAAATATTGAATTTTACCATGTTTTGGGCCTATATTTTGAAAACATTTTAGCACTGAGTAGGCATGTACAGATCGCCTCTGTGACCAAAAAATATCGAATATTCGGGTGTTTTAGCCTGAATTTGAGATATAAACGTGTACTGATGATGCATGCATATATCGTCTTTGGGCACCAAAAATATCGATTTTTAGCATTTTTTGTGCCTATATTTTGAAAATATTTAAGCACTGATCGCCTCTGGGACCCCAAATTATGGAATTTTCGGGTGTTTTCAGCCTGAATTCAGGATGTAAACGGGCACAGAATATTCATACACATATTGACTTTGGGCAACTAAAATATCAATTTTCAGCATGTTTTGGACATGTATCTTAAAAATATTCTAACACTGAGTAGGCATGTACTGACCGCTTCTGGGACCCAAAAATATGAAATTTTCGGGTGTTTTGAGCCTGAATTTGAGATATAAACGGGTACAGAAGATGCATGCACATATCGATTAAGGGCACCTAAAATATCGATTTTCAACTTGTTTTGTGCCTGTATTTGAAAATATTCTAACACTGAGTAGGCATGTACAGATTGCTCCTTTAATCCAAAAAAATCGAATATTCGTGTGTTTTAAGCCTGAATTTGAGATATAAACGAGTACTGAAGATGCATTCTCATATCGACATTGGGCACCAAAAATATCGATTTTTAGCCTTTTTTGGGCCTTTATTTTGAAAATATTTAAGCACTGAGTAGGCATGTACATATCGCTTCTGGGACCCAAAAATATGGAATGTTCAGGTGTTTTTAGCCTGAATTTGGGATATAAACGGGTACAGAATATGCATACACAAATTGACTTTGGGCAATTAAAATATCAATTTTAGCATGTTTTGGGCCTTTATTTTGAAAACATTCAAGCACTGAGTAGGCATGTATAGATCGCTTCTGGGACCCAAAAATATCAAATTTTCGGTTGTTTTGAGCCTGAATTTCTGATATAAATGGGTACAGAAGATGCATGCACTTATTGATTTAGGGCACATAAAATATCGATTTTGAACTTGTTTTGTGCCTGTATTTTGAAAATATTCTAACATTGAGTAGGCATGTACAGATCGCTCCTTGAACCCAAAAATATCGAAGTTTCGTGTGTTTTGATCTCGAATTTAAGATATAAACGGGTAAAGAAGATGCATGCACATATCGACTTTGGTCACCAAAAATATCGATTTTTTAGCATGTTTTTGCCCTATATTTTAAATAATATTCTAGTACTAAGTAGGCATGTACAGATCGCTTCTAGGACAAAAAAAATTCGAATTTTCGGGTGTTTTGAGTCTGAATTTGAGATATAAACGGGTACTGATGATGCATGCACATATCGACATTAGGCACCAAAAATATCGATTTTTAGCATGTTTTGGGCCTGTATATTGAAAATATTCTTTCACTGAGTAGACATGTACAGATCGCTTCTGGGACCAAAAAATATCGAATTTTCGGGTGTTTTGAGCCTGAATTTGAGATATAAACGGATACAGAAGATGCATGCACATATCGTCTTTGGGCACCAAAAATATCGATTTTTAGCCTGTTTTGGGCCTATATTTTGAAAATAATTAAGCACTGAGTAGGCATGTACAGATCGCTTCTGGGACCCAAAAATATGGAATTTTCGGGTGTTTTCAGCCTGAATTTAAGATGTAAACGAGTACAGAATATTCATACACATATTGACTTTGGGCAACTAAAATATCAATTTTCAGCATGTTTTGGGCCTGTATTCTGTTAAAAATTCTAACACTGAGTAGGCATGTACAGATCGATTCTGTGATTTACGAATATCGAATTTTCGAGTGTTTTGAGCCTGAATTTGATATATAAACGGGTAGCCTACTTATGATGCATGCACATATCGACATTAGGCACCAAAAATAACGATTTTTAGCATGTTTTGGGCCTATATTTTGAAAATATTTAAGCACTGAGTAGGCATGTACAGATCGCTTCTGGGACCCAAAAACATGGAATTTTCGGGTGTTTTCAACCTGAATTTAGGAGGTAAACAAGTACAGAATATGCATAAACATATTGACTTTGGGCAACTAAAATATCAATTTTCAGCATGTTTTGGGACTGTACTCTGTTAAAAATTCTAACACTGAGTAGGCATGTACAGATCGATTCTGTGACCCAAGAATATCGAATTTTCGAGTGTTTTGAGACTGAATTTGAGATATAAACGGGTACAGAATATGAATACACATATCGACTTTGGGCAGATAAAATATCGATTCTCAGCATGTTTTGGACATGTATGTTAAAAATATTCTAACACTGAGTAGGCATGTACAGATCGCTTCTGAAAACCAAAAATATCAAATTTTCGGGTGTTTTGAGCCTGAATTTGAGATATAAACGGGTACAGAAGATGCTTGCACATATCGATTTAGGGCACCTAACATCTCGATTTTTAACTTGTTTTGTGCCTGTATTTGAAAATATTCTAACACTGAGTAGGCATGTACAGATTGCTCCTTGAATCCAAAAAAATCGAATATTTGTGTGTTTTAAGCCTGAATTTGAGATATAAACGAGTACTGAAGATGCATTCATATATCGACATTGGGCAACAAAAATATCGATTTGTAGCATTTTTTGGGCCTTTATTTTAAAAATATTTAAGCACTGAGTAGACATGTACAGATCGCTTCTGGGACCCAAAAATATAGAATTTTCGGGTGTTTTGAGCCTGAATTTGAGATATAAACGGGTACAGAAGATGCATGCACATATCGTCTTTGGGCACCAAAAATATCGATTTTTAGCATGTTTTGGGCCTATATTTTGAAAATATTTCAGCCCTTAGTAGGCATGTACAGATCGCTTCTGGGACCCAAAAATATGGAATTTTCAGGTGTTTTCAACCTGAATTTAGGAGGTAAACGGGTACAGAATATGCATACACATATTGACTTTGAGCAACTAAAATATCAATTTTCAGCATGTTTTGGGACTGTACTCTGTTAAAAATTCTAACACTGAGTAGGCATGTACAGATCGATTCTGTGACCCAAGAATATCGAATTTTCGAGTGTTTTGAGACTGAATTTGAGATATAAACGGGTACAGAATATGAATACACATATCGACTTTGGGCAGATAAAATATCGATTTTCAGCATGTTTTGGACATGTATCTTAAAAATATTCTAACACTGAGTAGGCATGTACAGATAGCTTCTGGGACCCAAAAATATCAAATTTTCGGGTGTTTTGAGCCTGAATTTGAGATATAAACGGGTACAGAAGATGCTTGCACATATCAATTTAGGGCACCTAAAATCTCGATTTTTAACTTGTTTTGTGCCTGTATTTGAAAATATTCTAACACTGAGTAGGCATGTACAGATTGCTCCTTGAATCCAAAAAAATCGAATATTTGTGTGTTTTAAGCCTGAATTTGAGATATAAACGAGTACTGAAGATGCATTCATATATCGACATTGGGCAACAAAAATATCGATTTGTAGCATTTTTTGGGCCTTTATTTTAAAAATATTTAAGCACTGAGTAGACATGTACAGATCGCTTCTGGGACCCAAAAATATCGAATTTTCGGGTGTTTTGAGCCTGAATTTGAGATATAAACGGGTACAGAAGATGCATGCACATATCGTCTTTGGGCAACTAAAATATCAATTTTAGCATGTTTTGGGCCTATATTTTGAAAACATTCAAGCACTGAGTAGGCATGTACAGATCGCTTCTGGGACTCCAAAATATCGAATTTTCGGGTGTTTTGAAACTGAATTTGAGATATAAACGGGTACTGAAGATGTATGCATAGATCGACTTTTTGCACCTACAATATCGATTTTCAGCATGTTTTGGGCCTGTATATTGAAAGCATTTTAGCACTGAATACGCATGTACAGATCGCTTCTGGGACCCAAAAATATCGAATTTTCTGGTGTTTTGAGCCTGAATTTGAGATATAAAAGGGTACTGAAGATGCTTGCACAGATCGCTTCTGGGACCCAAAAATATCAAATTTTCGGTTGTTTTGTGCTTGAATATGAGATATAAATGGGTACAGAAGATGCATGCACATATCGATTTAGGGCACATAAAATATCGATTTTCAACTTGTTTTGGGCCTGTATTTTGAAAATATTCTAACACTGAGTAGGCATGTACAGATCGCTCCTTGAACCCAAAAATATCGAATTTTCGTGTGTTTTGATCTCGAATTTGAGATATAAACGGGTACAGAAGAGGCATGCACATATCAACTTTGGGCACCAAAAATATCGATTTTTAGCATGTTTTTGACCTATATTTTGAGAATATTCTAGTACTAAGTAGGCATATACAGATCGCTTCTGGGACCCAAAAAAAACGAATTTTCGGTGTTTTGAGCCTGAATTTGATATATAAACGGGTAGCCTACTTATGATGCATGCACATATCGACATTAGGCACCAAAAATATCGATTTTTAGCATGTTTTGGGCCTATATTTTGAAAATATTTAAGCACTGAGTAGGCATGTACAGATCGCTTCTGGGACCCAAAAATATGGAATTTTCGGGTGTTTTCAACCTGAATTTAGGAGGTAAACGGGTACAGAATATGCATACACATATTGACTTTGGGCAACTAAAATATCAATTTTCAGCATGTTTTGGGACTGTACTCTGTTAAAAATTCTAACACTGAGTAGGCATGTACAGATCGATTCTGTGACCCAAGAATATCGAATTTTCGAGTGTTTTGAGACTGAATTTGAGATATAAACGGGTACAGAATATGAATACACATATCGACTTTGGGCAGATAAAATATCGATTCTCAGCATGTTTTGGACATGTATCTTAAAAATATTCTAACACTGAGTAGGCATGTACAGATCGCTTCTGGGACCCAAAAATATCAAATTTTCGGGTGTTTTGAGCCTGAATTTGAGATATAAACGGGTACAGAATATGCTTGCACATATCGATTTAGGGCACCTAAAATCTCGATTTTCAACTTGTTTTGTGCCTATATTTGAAAATATTCTAACACTGAGTAGGCATGTACAGATTGCTCCTTTAATCCAAAAAAATCGAATATTCGTGTGTTTTAAGCCTGAATTTGAGATATAAACGAGTACTGAAGATGCATTCACATATCGACATTGGGCACCAAAAATATCGATTTTTAGCCTTTTGGGGGCCTTTATTTTGAAAATATTTAAGCACTGAGTAGGCATGTACATATCGCTTCTGGGACCCAAAAATATGGAATTTTCAGGTGTTTTTAGCCTGAATTTGGGATATAATCGGGTACAGAATATGCATACACAAATTGACTTTGGGCAACTTAAATATCAATTTTTGCATGTTTTGGGCCTTTATTTTGAAAACATTCAAGCACTGAGTAGGCATGTACAGATCGCTTCTGGGACCCAAAAATATCGAATTTTCGTTTGTTTTGAGCCCGAATTTGAGATATAAAAGGGTACTGAAGATGCATGCACAGATCGCTTCTGGGACCCAAAAATATCAAATTTTCGGTTGTTTTGAGTTTGAATTTGAGATATAAATGGGTACAGAAGATGCATGCACATATCGACTTTGGGCACCAAAAATATCGATTTTTAGCATGTTTTTGCCCTATATTTTAAATAATATTCTAGTACTAAGTAGGCATGTACAGATCGCTTCTGGGACAAAAAAAATTCGAATTTTCGGGTGTTTTGAGCCTGAATTTGAGATATAAACGGGTACTGATGATGCATGCACATATCGACATTAGGCACCTAAAATATCGATTTTTAGCATGTTTTGGGCCTGTATTTTGAAAATATTCTGTCACTGAGTAGACATGTACAGATCGCTTCTGGGACCCAAAAATATTTAGTTTTCGGGTGTTTTGAGCCTGAATTTGAGATATAAACGGGTACAGAAGATACTTGCACATATCGTCTTTGGGCACCAAAAATATCGATTTTTAGCATGTTTTGGGCCTATATTTTTAAAATATTTAAGCACTGACTAGGCATGTACAGATCGCTTCTGGGACCCAAAAATATGGAATTCTCGGGTGTTTTCAGCCTGAATTTATAAAGTAAACGGGTACAGAATATGCATACACGTATTGACTTTGGGCAACTAAAATATCAATTTTCAGCATGTTTTGGGCCTGTATTCTGTTAAAAATTCTAACACTGAGTAGGCATGTACAGATCGATTCTGTGACCCGAGTCGAATTTTCGAGTGTTTTGAGACAGAATTTGAGATATAAACGGGTACAGAATATGAATACACATATCGATTTAGGGCACCTAAAATATCGATTTTCAACTTGTTTTGTGCCTGTATTTTGAAAATATTCTAACACTGAGTAGGCATGTACAGATCCCTCCTTGAATCCAAAAAAATCTAATATTCGTTTGTTTTAATCACGAATTTGAGATATAAACGGGTACAGAAGATGTATGAATATATCGACTTTGGACACCTAAAATATTGAATTTTACCATGTTTTGGGCCTATATTTTGAAAACATTTTAGCACTGAGTAGGCATGTACAGATCGCCTCTGTGACCAAAAAATATCGAATATTCGGGTGTTTTAGCCTGAATTTGAGATATAAACGTGTACTGATGATGCATGCATATATCGTCTTTGGGCACCAAAAATATCGATTTTTAGCATTTTTTGTGCCTATATTTTGAAAATATTTAAGCACTGATCGCCTCTGGGACCCCAAATTATGGAATTTTCGGGTGTTTTCAGCCTGAATTCAGGATGTAAACGGGCACAGAATATTCATACACATATTGACTTTGGGCAACTAAAATATCAATTTTCAGCATGTTTTGGACATGTATCTTAAAAATATTCTAACACTGAGTAGGCATGTACTGACCGCTTCTGGGACCCAAAAATATGAAATTTTCGGGTGTTTTGAGCCTGAATTTGAGATATAAACGGGTACAGAAGATGCATGCACATATCGATTAAGGGCACCTAAAATATCGATTTTCAACTTGTTTTGTGCCTGTATTTGAAAATATTCTAACACTGAGTAGGCATGTACAGATTGCTCCTTTAATCCAAAAAAATCGAATATTCGTGTGTTTTAAGCCTGAATTTGAGATATAAACGAGTACTGAAGATGCATTCTCATATCGACATTGGGCACCAAAAATATCGATTTTTAGCCTTTTTTGGGCCTTTATTTTGAAAATATTTAAGCACTGAGTAGGCATGTACATATCGCTTCTGGGACCCAAAAATATGGAATGTTCAGGTGTTTTTAGCCTGAATTTGGGATATAAACGGGTACAGAATATGCATACACAAATTGACTTTGGGCAATTAAAATATCAATTTTAGCATGTTTTGGGCCTTTATTTTGAAAACATTCAAGCACTGAGTAGGCATGTATAGATCGCTTCTGGGACCCAAAAATATCAAATTTTCGGTTGTTTTGAGCCTGAATTTCTGATATAAATGGGTACAGAAGATGCATGCACTTATTGATTTAGGGCACATAAAATATCGATTTTGAACTTGTTTTGTGCCTGTATTTTGAAAATATTCTAACATTGAGTAGGCATGTACAGATCGCTCCTTGAACCCAAAAATATCGAAGTTTCGTGTGTTTTGATCTCGAATTTAAGATATAAACGGGTAAAGAAGATGCATGCACATATCGACTTTGGTCACCAAAAATATCGATTTTTAGCATGTTTTTGCCCTATATTTTAAATAATATTCTAGTACTAAGTAGGCATGTACAGATCGCTTCTAGGACAAAAAAAATTCGAATTTTCGGGTGTTTTGAGTCTGAATTTGAGATATAAACGGGTACTGATGATGCATGCACATATCGACATTAGGCACCAAAAATATCGATTTTTAGCATGTTTTGGGCCTGTATATTGAAAATATTCTTTCACTGAGTAGACATGTACAGATCGCTTCTGGGACCAAAAAATATCGAATTTTCGGGTGTTTTGAGCCTGAATTTGAGATATAAACGGATACAGAAGATGCATGCACATATCGTCTTTGGGCACCAAAAATATCGATTTTTAGCCTGTTTTGGGCCTATATTTTGAAAATAATTAAGCACTGAGTAGGCATGTACAGATCGCTTCTGGGACCCAAAAATATGGAATTTTCGGGTGTTTTCAGCCTGAATTTAAGATGTAAACGAGTACAGAATATTCATACACATATTGACTTTGGGCAACTAAAATATCAATTTTCAGCATGTTTTGGGCCTGTATTCTGTTAAAAATTCTAACACTGAGTAGGCATGTACAGATCGATTCTGTGATTTACGAATATCGAATTTTCAGGTGTTTTGAGACTGAATTTGAGATATAAACGGGTACAGAATATGCATACACATATCGACTTTGGGCAGATAAAATATCGATTTTCAGCATGTTTTGGACATGTATCTTAAAAATATTCTAACACTGAGTAGGCATGTACAGATCGCTCCTTGAACCCAAAAATATCGAATTTTCGGGTGTTTTGATCTTAAATTTGAGATATAAACGGGTAAAGAAGATGCATGCACATATCGACTTTGGGCACCAAAAATATCGATTTTTAGCATGTTTTTGCCCCATATTTTGATAATATTCAATTACTAAGTAGGCATGTACAGATCGCTTTTGGGACCAAAAAAATTCGAATTTTCAAATGATTTGAGCCTGAATTTGAGATATAAACGGGTACTGATGATGCATGCACATATCGACATTAAACACCTAAAATATCGATTTTTCAGCATGTTTTGGGCCTGTATCTTGAAAGCATTTTAGCACTGAGTAGGCATGTACAGATCGCTTCTGAGTCCCAAAAATATCGAATTTTCGGGTGTTTTGACCCTGAATTTGAGATATAAACGAGTACTGAAGATGCAATCACATATCGACATTGGGCACCAAAAATATCGATTTTTAGCATTTTTTTGCCTATATTTTGAAAATATTTAAGCACTGAATAGGCATGTACAGATCGCTTCTGGGACCCAAAAATATGGAATTTTCGGGTGTTTTCAGCCTGACTTTGGGATATAAACGGGTACAGAATATGCATACACATATTGACTTTGGGCAACTAAAATATCAATTTGATCCTGTTTTGCGCCTATATTTTGAAAACATTCAAGCACTGAGTAGGCATGTATAGATCGCTTCTGGGTCCCAAAAATATCGAATTTTCGGGTGTTTTGAGCCTGAATTTGAGATATAAAAGGGCGCTGAAGATGCATGCACAGATTGCTTCTGGGACCCAAAAATACCAAATTTTCGGTTGTTTTGAGCCTGAATTTTAGATATAAATGGGTACAGAAGATGCATGCACATATTGATTTAGGGCACATAAAATATCGATTTTGAACTTGTTTTGTGCCTGTATTTTGAAAATATTCTAACACTGAGTAGGCATGTACAGATCGCTCCTTGAACCAAAAAATATCGAAGTTTCGTGTGTTTTGATCTCGAATTTAAGATATAAACGGGTATAGAAGATGCATGCACATATCGACTTTGGGCACAAAAAAATATCGATTTTTAGCATGTTTTTGCCCTATATTTTAAATAATATTCTAGTACTATGTAGGCATGTACCGATCGCTTTTGGGACCAAAAAAATTCGAATTTTCAAATGATTTGAGCCTGAATTTGAGATATAAACGGGTACTGATGATGCATGCACATATCGACATTAAACACCTAAAATATCGATTTTTCAGCATGTTTTGGGCCTGTATCTTGAAAGCATTTTAGCACTGAGTAGGCATGTACAGATCGCTTCTGAGTCCCAAAAATATCGAATTTTCGGGTGTTTTGACCCTGAATTTGAGATATAAACGAGTACTGAAGATGCATTCACATATCGACATTGGGCACCAAAAATATCGATTTTTAGCATTTTTTTGCCTATATTTTGAAAATATTTAAGCACTGAATAGGCATGTACAGATCGCTTCTGGGACCCAAAAATATGGAATTTTCGGGTGTTTTCAGCCTGACTTTGGGATATAAACGGGTACAGAATATGCATACACATATTGACTTTGGGCAACTAAAATATCAATTTGATCCTGTTTTGCGCCTATATTTTGAAAACATTCAAGCACTGAGTAGGCATGTATAGATCGCTTCTGGGACCCCAAAATATCGAATTTTCGGGTGTTTTGAGCCTGAATTTGAGATATAAAAGGGCGCTGAAGATGCATGCACAGATCGCTTCTGGGACCCAAAAATACCAAATTTTCGGTTGTTTTGAGCCTGAATTTTAGATATAAATGGGTACAGAAGATGCATGCACATATTGATTTAGGGCACATAAAATATCGATTTTGAACTTGTTTTGTGCCTGTATTTTGAAAATATTCTAACACTGAGTAGGCATGTACAGATCGCTCCTTGAACCAAAAAATATCGAAGTTTCGTGTGTTTTGATCTCGAATTTAAGATATAAACGGGTATAGAAGATGCATGCACATATCGACTTTGGGCACCAAAAAATATCGATTTTTAGCATGTTTTTGCCCTATATTTTAAATAATATTCTAGTACTATGTAGGCATGTACAGATCGCTTCAGGGACAAAAAAAAAATCGAATTTTCGGGTGTTTTGAGCCTGAATTTGAGATATAAACGGGTACTGATGATGCAGGCACATATCGATATTAGGCACCTAAAATATCGATTTTTAGCATGTTTTGGGCCTGTATTTTGAAAATATTCTGTCACTGAGAAGACATGTACAGATCGCTTCTGGGACACAAAAATATAGAATTTTCGGGTGTTTTGAGCCTGAATTTGAGATATAAACGGGTACAGAAGATGCATGCACATATCGTCTTTCGGCACCAAAAATATCGATTTTTAGCATGTTTTGGGCCTATATTTTGAAAATATTTAAGCATTGAGTAGGCATGTACAGATCGCTTCTGGGTCCCAAAATATGGAATTTTCGGGTGTTTTCAGCCTGAATTTAGGATGTAAACGGGTACAAAATATTCATACACATATTGACTTTGGGCAACTAAAATATCAATTTTCAGCATGTTTTGGGCCTGTATTCTGTTAAAAAATTCTAACACTGAGTAGGCATGTACAGATTGCTTCTGGGACCAAAAATATCAAATTTTCGGGTGTTTTGACCCTGAATTTGAGATATAAACGGGTACAGAAGATGCATGCACATATCGATTTAGGGCACCTAAAATATCGATTTTGAACTTGTTTTGTGCCTGTATTTGAAAATATTCTAACACTGAGTAGGCATGTACAGATCGCTCCTTGAATCCAAAAAAATAGAATATTTGTGTGTTTTAATTACAAATTTGAGATATAAACGGGTACAGAAGATGCTTGAATATATTAACTTTGGACACTTAAAATATCGATTTCTAGCATGTTTTGGGCCTATACTTTGAAAACATTCAAGCACTGAGTAGGCATGTACAGATCGCTTCTGGGACCTCAAAATATCGAATTTTCGAGTGTTTTGAGACTGAATTTGAGATATAAACGGGTACTGATGATGCATGAACATATCGATATTTGGCACCTAAAATATCGATTTTTAGCATGTTTTGGTCCTGTATTTTGAAAATATTCTGTCACTGAGTAGACACGTACTGATCGCTTCTGGGACCCAAAAATATCGAATTTTCGTGTATTTTGAGCCTGAATTTGAGATATAAACGAGTAAAGAAGATGCATTCACATATCGACTTTGGACACCTAAAATATTGATTTTTAGCATGTTTTGGGCCTATATTTTAAAAAATTCAAGCACTGACTAGTCATGTACAGATCGCTTCTGGGACCAAAAAATATCGAATTTTCGAGTGTTTTGAGCCTGAATTTGAGATATAAAAGGGTACTGAAGATGCATGCACAGATTGCTTCTGGGACCCAAAAATACCAAATTTTCGGTTGTTTTGAGCCTGAATTTTAGATATAAATGGGTACAGAAGATGCATGCACATATTGATTTAGGGCACATAAAATATCGATTTTGAACTTGTTTTGTGCCTGTATTTTGAAAATATTCTAACACTGAGCAGGCATGTACAGATCGCTCCTTGAACCAAAAAATATCGAAGTTTCGTGTGTTTTGATCTCGAATTTAAGATATAAACGGGTATAGAAGATGCATGCACATATCGACTTTGGGCACAAAAAAATATCGATTTTTAGCATGTTTTTGCCCTATATTTTAAATAATATTCTAGTACTATGTAGGCATGTACCGATCGCTTTTGGGACCAAAAAAATTCGAATTTTCAAATGATTTGAGCCTGAATTTGAGATATAAACGGGTACTGATGATGCATGCACATATCGACATTAAACACCTAAAATATCGATTTTTCAGCATGTTTTGGGCCTGTATCTTGAAAGCATTTTAGCACTGAGTAGGCATGTACAGATCGCTTCTGAGTCCCAAAAATATCGAATTTTCGGGTGTTTTGACCCTGAATTTGAGATATAAACGAGTACTGAAGATGCATTCACATATCGACATTGGGCACCAAAAATATCGATTTTTAGCATTTTTTTGCCTATATTTTGAAAATATTTAAGCACTGAATAGGCATGTACAGATCGCTTCTGGGACCCAAAAATATGGAATTTTCGGGTGTTTTCAGCCTGACTTTGGGATATAAACGGGTACAGAATATGCATACACATATTGACTTTGGGCAACTAAAATATCAATTTGATCCTGTTTTGCGCCTATATTTTGAAAACATTCAAGCACTGAGTAGGCATGTATAGATCGCTTCTGGGACCCCAAAATATCGAATTTTCGGGTGTTTTGAGCCTGAATTTGAGATATAAAAGGGCGCTGAAGATGCATGCACAGATCGCTTCTGGGACCCAAAAATACCAAATTTTCGGTTGTTTTGAGCCTGAATTTTAGATATAAATGGGTACAGAAGATGCATGCACATATTGATTTAGGGCACATAAAATATCGATTTTGAACTTGTTTTGTGCCTGTATTTTGAAAATATTCTAACACTGAGTAGGCATGTACAGATCGCTCCTTGAACCAAAAAATATCGAAGTTTCGTGTGTTTTGATCTCGAATTTAAGATATAAACGGGTATAGAAGATGCATGCACATATCGACTTTGGGCACCAAAAAATATCGATTTTTAGCATGTTTTTGCCCTATATTTTAAATAATATTCTAGTACTATGTAGGCATGTACAGATCGCTTCAGGGACAAAAAAAAAATCGAATTTTCGGGTGTTTTGAGCCTGAATTTGAGATATAAACGGGTACTGATGATGCAGGCACATATCGATATTAGGCACCTAAAATATCGATTTTTAGCATGTTTTGGGCCTGTATTTTGAAAATATTCTGTCACTGAGAAGACATGTACAGATCGCTTCTGGGACACAAAAATATAGAATTTTCGGGTGTTTTGAGCCTGAATTTGAGATATAAACGGGTACAGAAGATGCATGCACATATCGTCTTTCGGCACCAAAAATATCGATTTTTAGCATGTTTTGGGCCTATATTTTGAAAATATTTAAGCATTGAGTAGGCATGTACAGATCGCTTCTGGGTCCCAAAATATGGAATTTTCGGGTGTTTTCAGCCTGAATTTAGGATGTAAACGGGTACAAAATATTCATACACATATTGACTTTGGGCAACTAAAATATCAATTTTCAGCATGTTTTGGGCCTGTATTCTGTTAAAAAATTCTAACACTGAGTAGGCATGTACAGATTGCTTCTGGGACCAAAAATATCAAATTTTCGGGTGTTTTGACCCTGAATTTGAGATATAAACGGGTACAGAAGATGCATGCACATATCGATTTAGGGCACCTAAAATATCGATTTTGAACTTGTTTTGTGCCTGTATTTGAAAATATTCTAACACTGAGTAGGCATGTACAGATCGCTCCTTGAATCCAAAAAAATCGAATATTTGTGTGTTTTAATTACAAATTTGAGATATAAACGGGTACAGAAGATGCTTGAATATATTAACTTTGGACACTTAAAATATCGATTTCTAGCATGTTTTGGGCCTATACTTTGAAAACATTCAAGCACTGAGTAGGCATGTACATATCGCTTCTGGGACCTCAAAATATCGAATTTTCGAGTGTTTTGAGACTGAATTTGAGATATAAACGGGTACTGATGATGCATGAACATATCGATATTTGGCACCTAAAATATCGATTTTTAGCATGTTTTGGTCCTGTATTTTGAAAATATTCTGTCACTGAGTAGACACGTACTGATCGCTTCTGGGACCCAAAAATATCGAATTTTCGTGTATTTTGAGCCTGAATTTGAGATATAAACGAGTAAAGAAGATGCATTCACATATCGACTTTGGACACCTAAAATATTGATTTTTAGCATGTTTTGGGCCTATATTTTAAAAAATTCAAGCACTGACTAGTCATGTACAGATCGCTTCTGGGACCAAAAAATATCGAATTTTCGAGTGTTTTGAGCCTGAATTTGAGATATAAAAGGGTACTGAAGATGCATGCACAGATTGCTTCTGGGACCCAAAAATACCAAATTTTCGGTTGTTTTGAGCCTGAATTTTAGATATAAATGGGTACAGAAGATGCATGCACATATTGATTTAGGGCACATAAAATATCGATTTTGAACTTGTTTTGTGCCTGTATTTTGAAAATATTCTAACACTGAGCAGGCATGTACAGATCGCTCCTTGAACCAAAAAATATCGAAGTTTCGTGTGTTTTGATCTCGAATTTAAGATATAAACGTGTATAGAAGATGCATGCACATATCGACTTTGGGCACAAAAAAATATCGATTTTTAGCATGTTTTTGCCCTATATTTTAAATAATATTCTAGTACTAAGTAGGCATGTACAGATCGCTTCTGGGACAAAAAAAAATCGAATTTTCGGGTGTTTTGAGCCTGAATTTGAGATATAAACGGGTACTGATGATGCAGGCACATATCGACTTTAGGCACCTAAAATATCGATTTTTAGCATGTTTTGGGCCTGTATTTTGAAAATATTCTGTCACTGAGAAGACATGTACAGATCGCTTCTGGGACCCAAAAATATCGAATTTTCGGGTGTTTTGAGCCTGAATTTGAGATATAAACGGGTACAGAAGATGCATGCACATATCGATATTTGGCACCTAAAATATCGATTTTTAGCATGTTTTGGTCCTGTATTTTGGAAATATTCTGTCACTGAGTAGACACGTACAGATCGCTTTTGGGACCAAAAAAATTCGAATTTTTGAGTGTTTTGAGCCTGAATTTGAGATATAAACGTGTACTGATGATGCATGCACATATCGACATTAAGCAACTAAAATATTGATTTTTCAGCATGTTTTAGGCCTGTATTTTGAAAATATTCTGTCACTGAGTAGACATGTACAGATCGCTTCTGGGTCCCAAAAATATCGAATTTTCGGGTGTTGTGAGACTGAATTTGAGATATAAACGGGTAAAGAAGATGCATGCACATATCGTCCTTGGGCAACAAAATAATCGATTTTTAGCATGTTTTGGGCGTATATTTTGATAATATTCTAGCAAGGAGTAGGCATGTACAGATCGCTTCTGGGACCCAAAAATATCGAATTTTCGGGTGTTTTGAGCCTGAATTTGAGATATAAACGAGTACTGAAGATGCATTCACATATTGACATTTGGCACCAAAAATATCGTTTTTTAGCATGTTTTGGGCCTGTATTTTAACAATATTCTGTCACTGAGTAGACATGTACAGATCGCTTCTGGGACCCAAAAATATCGAATTTTCGGGTGTTTTGACCATGAATTTGAGATATAACCGGGTACTGAATATGTATGCATAGATCGACTTTTTCCACCTACAATATCGATTTTCAGCATGTTTTGGGCCTGTATCTTGAAAGCATTTTAGCACTGAGTAGGCATGTACAGATCGCTTCTTGGACCCAAAAATATCGAATTTTCGGGTGTTTTCAGCCTGAATTTAGGATGTAAACGGGTACAAAATATTCATACACATATTGACTTTGGGCAACTAAAATATCAATTTTCAGCATGTTTTGGGCCTGTATTCTGTTAAAAAATTCTAACACTGAGTAGGCATGTACAGATTGCTTCTGGGACCAAAAATATCGAATTTTCGGGTGTTTTGACCCTGAATTTGAGATATAAACGGGTACAGAAGATGCATGCACATATCGATTTAGGGCACCTAAAATATCGATTTTGAACTTGTTTTGTGCCTGTATTTGAAAATATTCTAACACTGAGTAGGCATGTACAGATCGCTCCTTGAATCCAAAAAAATCGAATATTCGTGTGTTTTAATTACAAATTTGAGATATAAACGGGTACAGAAGATGCTTGAATATATTAACTTTGGACACTTAAAATATCGATTTCTAGCATGTTTTGGGCCTATACTTTGAAAACATTCAAGCACTGAGTAGGCATGTACAGATCGCTTCTGGGACCTCAAAATATCGAATTTTCGAGTGTTTTGAGACTGAATTTGAGATATAAACGGGTACTGATGATGCATGAACATATCGATATTTGGCACCTAAAATATCGATTTTTAGCATGTTTTGGTCCTGTATTTTGAAAATATTCTGTCACTGAGTAGACACGTACTGATCGCTTCTGGGACCCAAAAATATCGAATTTTCGTGTATTTTGAGCCTGAATTTGAGATATAAACGAGTAAAGAAGATGCATTCACATATCGACTTTGGACACCTAAAATATTGATTTTTAGCATGTTTTGGGCCTATATTTTAAAAAATTCAAGCACTGACTAGTCATGTACAGATCGCTTCTGGGACCAAAAAATATCGAATTTTCGAGTGTTTTGAGCCTGAATTTGAGATATAAAAGGGTACTGAAGATGCATGCACAGATCGCTTCTGGGACCCAAAATTATGGAATTTTCGGGTGTTTTCAGCCTGACTTTGGGATATAAACGGGTACAGAATATGCATACACATATTGACTTTGGGCAACTAAAATATCAATCTGATCCTGTTTTGCGCCTATATTTTGAAAACATTCAAGCACTGAGTAGGCATGTACAGATCGCTTCTGGGACCCAAAAATATCGAATTTTCGGTGATTTGAGCCTGAATTTGTGATATAAAAGGGCGCTGAAGATGCATGCACAGATCGCTTCTGGGACCCAAAAATATCAAATTTTCGGTTGTTTTGAGCCTGAATTTTAGATATAAATGGGTACAGAAGATGCATGCACATATTGATTTAGGGAACATAAAATATCGATTTTGAACTTGTTTTGTGCCTGTATTTTGAAAATATTCTAACACTGAGTAGGCATGTACAGATCGCTCCTTGAACCAAAAAATATCGAAGTTTCGTGTGTTTTGATCTCGAATTTAAGATATAAACGGGTATAGAAGATGCATGCACATATCGACTTTGGGCACAAAAAAATATCGATTTTTAGCATGTTTTTGCCCTATATTTTAAATAATATTCTAGTACTAAGTAGGCATGTACAGATCGCTTCTGGGACAAAAAAAAATCGAATTTTCGGGTGTTTTGAGCCTGAATTTGAGATATAAACGGGTACTGATGATGCAGGCACATATCGACTTTAGGCACCTAAAATATCGATTTTTAGCATGTTTTGGGCCTGTATTTTGAAAATATTCTGTCACTGAGAAGACATGTACAGATCGCTTCTGGGACCCAAAAATATCGAATTTTCGGGTGTTTTGAGCCTGAATTTGAGATATAAACGGGTACAGAAGATGCATGCACATATCGATATTTGGCACCTAAAATATCGATTTTTAGCATGTTTTGGTCCTGTAATTTGGAAATATTCTGTCACTGAGTAGACACGTACAGATCGCTTTTGGGACCAAAAAAATTCGAATTTTTGAGTGTTTTGAGCCTGAATTTGAGATATAAACGTGTACTGATGATGCATGCACATATCGACATTAAGCAACTAAAATATTGATTTTTCAGCATGTTTTAGGCCTGTATTTTGAAAATATTCTGTCACTGAGTAGACATGTACAGATCGCTTCTGGGTCCCAAAAATATCGAATTTTCGGGTGTTGTGAGACTGAATTTGAGATATAAACGGGTAAAGAAGATGCATGCACATATCGTCCTTGGGCAACAAAATAATCGATTTTTAGCATGTTTTGGGCGTATATTTTGATAATATTCTAGCAAGGAGTAGGCATGTACAGATCGCTTCTGGGACCCAAAAATATCGAATTTTCGGGTGTTTTGAGCCTGAATTTGAGATATAAACGAGTACTGAAGATGCATTCACATATTGACATTTGGCACCAAAAATATCGTTTTTTAGCATGTTTTGGGCCTGTATTTTAACAATATTCTGTCACTGAGTAGACATGTACAGATCGCTTCTGGGACCCAAAAATATCGAATTTTCGGGTGTTTTGACCATGAATTTGAGATATAACCGGGTACTGAATATGTATGCATAGATCGACTTTTTCCACCTACAATATCGATTTTCAGCATGTTTTGGGCCTGTATCTTGAAAGCATTTTAGCACTGAGTAGGCATGTACAGATCGCTTCTTGGACCCAAAAATATCGAATTTTCGGGTGTTTTTCGCCTGAATTTGAGATATAAAAGTGTAATTAAGATGCATGTACAGATCGCTTCTGGGACCCAAAAATATCGAATTTTCGGGTGTTTTGAGCCTGAATTTGAGATATAAACGGGTACAGAAGATGCCTGCACATATCGTCTTTGGGCACCAAAAATATCAATTTTTAGCATATTTTGGGCCTATATTTTGAAAATATTTAAGCAATGAGTAGGCATGTACAGAACGCTTCTGGTCCCAAAATATGGAATTTTCGGGTGTTTTCAGCCTGAATTTAGGATGTAAACGGGTACAAAATATTCATACACATATTGACTTTTGGGAACTAAAATATCAATTTTCAGCATGTTTTGGGCCTGTATTCTGTTAAAATATTCTAACACTGAGTAGGAATGTTCAGATCGATTCTGTGATCCACGAATATCGAATTTTTGGGTGTTTTGAGCCTGAATTTGAGATATAAACGAGTACTGAAGATGCATTCACATATCGACATTGGGCACCAAAAATATCGATTTTTAGCATGTTTTGGGCCCATATTTTGAAAATATTTTAGCACTGAGTAGGCATATACACAACGCTTCTGGGACCCAAAAATATAGAATTTTTGGGTGTTTTGAGCCTGGATTTGGGATATAAACGGGTACAGAATATTCATACACATATTGACTTTGGGCAACTAAAGTATCAATTTTCAGCATGTTTTAGGCTTGTATTTTGAATATATTTTAGCACTGAGTAGGCATGAATAGATCGCTTCTGGGACCCAAAAATATCGAATTTTCGGGTGTTTTGAGCTTGAATTTGAGATATAAACGGGTACTGAAAATGTATGAATAGATCGACTTTTTGCACCTATAATATCGATTTTCAGCATGTTTTGGGCCTGTATCTTGAAAGCATTTTAGCACTGAGTAGGCACGTACAGATCGCTTCTGGGACCCAAAAATATCAAATTTTCGGTTGTTTTGAGCCTGAATTTCAGATATAAATGGGTACAGAAGATGCATGTACATATTGATTTAGGGCACATAAAATATTGATTTTGAACTTGTTTTGTGCCTGTATTTTGAAAATATTCTAACACTGAGTAGGCATGTACAGATTGCTCCTTGAACCCAAAAATATCGAAGTTTCGTGTGTTTTGATCTCGAATTTAAGATATAAACGGGTAAAGAAAATACATGCACATATCGACTCTGGGTACCAAAAATATCGATTTTTAGCATGTTTTTGCCCTATATTTTAAATAATATTCTAGTACTAAGTAGGCATGTACCGATCGCTTTTGGGACAAAAAAAATTCGAATTTTCGGGTGTTTTGAGTCTGAATTTGAGACATAAACGGGTACTTATGAGGCATGCACATATCGACATTAGGCACCTAAAATATCGATTTTTAGCATGTTTTGGGCCTGTATTTTGAAAATATTCTGTCACTGAGTAGACATGTACAGATCGCTTCTGGGACCCAAAAATATCAAATTTTCGGGTGTTTTGAGCCTGAATTTGAGATATAAACGAGTACTGAAGATTCATTCACATATCGACATTGGGCACCAAAAATATCGATTTTTAGCATGTTTTGGGCCCATATTTTGAAAATATTTTTGCACTGAGTAGGCGTATACACAACGCTTCTGGGACCCAAAAATATAGAATTTTTGGGTGTTTTGAGCCTGGATTTCGGATATAAACGGGTACAGAATATTCATACACATATTGACTTTGGGCAACTAAAGTATCAATTTTCAGCATGTTTTAGGCTTGTATTTTGAATATATTTTATCACTGAGTAGGCATGAATAGATCGCTTCAGGGACCCAAAAATATCGAATTTTCGGGTGTTTTGAGCCTGAATTTGAGATATAAACGGGTACTGAAAATGTATGCATAGATCGACTTTTTGCACCTATAATATCGATTTTCAGCATGTTTTGGGCCTGTATCTTGAAAGCATTTTAGCACTGAGTAGGCATGTACAGATCGCTTTTGGGACCCAAAAATATCGAATTTTCGGGTGTTTTGAGCCTGTTATATGAGATATAAAAGGGTACTGAAGATGCATGCACAGATCGCTTCTGGGACCCAAAAATATCAAATTTTCGGTTGTTTTGAGCCTGAATTTCAGATATAAATGGGTACAGAAGATGCATGTACATATTGATTTAGGGCACATAAAATATTGATTTTGAACTTGTTTTGTGCCTGTATTTTGAAAATATTCTAACACTGAGTAGGCATGTACAGATTGCTCCTTGAACCCAAAAATATCGAAGTTTCTTGTGTTTTGATCTCGAATTTAAGATATTAACTGGTAAAGAAAATACATGCACATATCGACTTTGGGCACCAAAAATATCGATTTTTAGCATGTTTTTGCCGTATATTTTAAATAATATTCTAGTACTAAGTAGGCATGTACAGATCGCTTCTGGGACAAAAAAAATTCGAATTTTCGGGTGTTTTGAGTCTGTGTTTGAGACATAAACGGGTACTTATGAGGCATGCACATATCAACATTAGGCACCTAAAATATCGATTTTTAGCATGTTTTGGGCCTGTATTTTAAAAATATTCTGTCACTGAGTAGGCATGAATAGATCGCTTCTGGGACCCAAAAATATCGAATTTTCGGGTGTTTTGAGCCTGAATTTGAGATGTATACGGGTAATGAAGATGTATGCATAGATCGACTTTTTGCACCTACAATATAGTATTTCAGCATGTTTTGGGCCTGTATCTTGAAAACATTCTAGTACTAAGTAGGCATGTACAGATCGCTTCTGGGACCAACAAAATTCGAATTTTCGAGTGTTTTGAGCCTGAATTTGAGATATAAACGGGTACTGATGATGCATGCACATATCGACATTAAGCACCTAAAATATCGATTTTTCAGCATGTTTTGGGCCTGTATTTCGAAAATATTCTGTCACTGAGTAGACATGTACAGATCGCTTCTGGGTCCCAAAAATATCGAATTTTCGGGTGTTCTGAGACTGAATTTGAGATATAAACGGGTACAGAAGATGCATGCACATATCGTCCTTGGGCAACAAAATAATCGATTTTTAGCATGTTTTGGGCGTATATTTTGATAATATTCTAGCAAGGAGTAGGCATGTACAGACCGCTTCTGGGACCCAAAAAAATCGAATTTTCGGTTGTTTTGAGCCTGAATTTGAGATATAAACGAGAACTGAAGATGCATTCACATATCGACATTTGGTACCAAAAATATCGTTTTTTAGCATGTTTTGGGCCTGTATTTTAACAATATTCTGTCACTGAGTAGACATGTACAGATCGCTTCTGGGACCCAAATATATCGAATTTTCGGGTGTTTTGAGCATGAATTTGAGATATAAACGGGTACTGAAGATGTATGCATAGATTGACTTTTTCCACCTACAATATCGATTTTCAGCATGTTTTGGGCCTGTATCTTAAAAGCATTTTAGCATTGAGTAGGCATGTACAGATCGCTTCTGGGACCCAAAAATATCGAATTTTCGGGTGTTTTGAGCCTGAATTTGAGATATAAAAGTGTACTGAAGATGCATGCACAGATCGCTTCTGGGACCCAAAAATATCAAATTTTCGGTTGTTTTGAGCCTGAATTTGAGATATAAACGGGTACAGAAGATGCATGCACATATTGATTTAGGGCACCTAAAATATCGATTTTGAACTTGTTTTGTGCCTGTATTTGAAAATATTCTAACACTGAGTAGGCATGTACAGATCGCTCCTTGAATCCAAAAAAATCGAATATTCGTGTGTTTTAATCACGAATTTGAGATATAAACGGGTACAGAAGATGCATGAATATATCGACTTTGGACACCCAAATTATCGATTTTTAGCATGTTTTAGGGCTATATTTTGAAAACATTCTAGCACTGAGTAGGCATGTACAGATCGCTTCTGGGACCCAAAAATATCAAATTTTCGGGTGTTTTGAGCCTGAATTTGAGATATGAACGGGTACAGTAGATGCATTGCACATATTGATTTAGGGCACTTAAAATGTAGATTTTTAACTTGTTTTGTGCCTGTATTTTGAAAATATTCGAACACTGAATAGGCATGTAAAGATCGCTCCGACAACCCTATAAAATCGAATTTTTGGGTGTTTTGAGCCTGAATTTGAGATATAAACGAGTACTTAAGATACATTCACATATCGACATTGGGCACCAAAAATATCAATTTTTAGCATGTTTTGGACCTTTATTTTGAAAATATTTTAGCACTGAGTAGGCATGTACACATCGCTTCTGGGACCCAAAAATATAGAATTTTCGGGTGTTTTGAGACTGAATTTGAGATATAAACGGGTACAGAAGATGCATGCACATATCGTCCTTGGGCAACAAAATAATCGATTTTTAGCATGTTTTGGGCGTATATTTTGATAATATTCTAGCAAGGAGTAGGCATGTACAGATCGCTTCTGGGACCCAAAAAAATCGAATTTTCGGTTGTTTTGAGCCTGAATTTGAGATATAAACGAGAACTGAAGATGCATTCACATATCGACATTTGGTACCAAAAATATCGTTTTTTAGCATGTTTTGGGCCTGTATTTTAACAATATTCTGTCACTGAGTAGACATGTACAGATCGCTTCTGGGACCCAAAAATATCGAATTTTCGGGTGTTTTGAGGATGAATTTGAGATATCAACGGGTACTGAAGATGTATGCATAGATTGACTTTTTCCACCTACAATATCGATTTTCAGCATGTTTTGGGCCTGTATCTTAAAAGCATTTTAGCACTGAGTAGGCATGTACAGATCGCTTCTGGGACCCAAAAATATCGAATTTTCGGGTGTTTTGAGCCTGAATTTGAGATATAAAAGTGTACTGAAGATGCATGCACAGATCGCTTCTGGGACCCAAAAATATCAAATTTTCGGTTGTTTTGAGCCTGAATTTGAGATATAAACGGGTACAGAAGATGCATGCACATATTGATTTAGGGCACCTAAAATATCGATTTTGAACTTGTTTTGTGCCTGTATTTGAAAATATTCTAACACTGAGTAGGCATGTACAGATCACTCCTTGAATCCAAAAAAATCGAATATTCGCGTGTTTTAATCACGAATTTGAGATATAAACGGGTACAGAAGATGCATGAATATATCGACTTTGGACACCCAAAATATCGATTTTTAGCATGTTTTAGGCCTATATTTTGAAAACATTCTAGCACTGAGTAGGCATGTACAGATCGCTTCTGGGACCCAAAAATATCAAATTTTCGGGTGTTTTGAGCCTGAATTTGAGATATGAACGGGTACAGTAGATGCATTGCACATATTGATTTAGGGCACCTAAAATATAGATTTTTAACATGTTTTGGGCCTATATTTTGAAAATATTTTAGCACTGAGTAGGCATGTACACAACGCTTCTGGGACCTAAAAATATAGAATTTTCGGGTGTTTTGAGCCTGAATTTGGGATATAAACGTTTACAGAATATTCATACACATATTGACTTTGGGCAACTAAAGTATCAATTATCAGCATGTTTTGGGCTTGTATTTTGAAAATATTTTAGCACTGAGTAGGCATGAATAGATCGCTTCTGGGACCCAAAAATATCGAATTTTCGGGTGTTTTGAGCCTGAATTTGAGATGTATACGGGTAATGAAGATGTATGCATAGATCGACTTTTTGCACCTACAATATAGTATTTCAGCATGTTTTGGGCCAGTATCTTGAAAACATTCTGGTACTAAGTAGGCATGTACAGATCGCTTCTGGGACCAAAAAAATTCCAATTTTCGAGTGTTTTGAGCCTGAATTTGAGATATAAACGGGTACTGATGATGCATGCACATATCGACATTAAGCACCTAAAATATCGATTTTTCAGCATGTTTTGGGCCTGTATTTTGAAAATATTCTGTCACTGAATAGACATGTACGGATCGCTTCTGGGTCCCAAAAATATCGAATTTTCGGGTGTTTTGAGACTGAATTTGAGATATAAACGAGTACAGAAGATGCATGCACATATCGTCCTTGGGCAACAAAATAATCGATTTTTAGCATGTTTTGGGCGTATATTTTGATAATATTCTAGCAAGGAGTAGGCATGTACAGATCGCTTCTGGGTCCCAAAATATGGAATTTTCGGGTGTTTTCAGCCTGAATTTAGGATGTAAACAGGTACAAAATATTTATACACATATTGACTTTGGGCAACTAAAATATCAATTTTCAGCATGTTTTGGGCCTGTATTTTGAAAATATTCTGTCACTGAGTAGACATGTACAGATCGCTTCTGGGTCCCCAAAATATTGAATTTTCGGGTGTTTTGAGACTGAATTTGAGATATAAACGGGTATAGAAGATGCATGCACATATCGTCCTTGGGCAACAAAATAATCGATTTTTAGCATGTTTTGGGCATATAGTTTGATAATATTCTAGCAAGGAGTAGGCATGTACAGATCGCTTCTGGGACCCAAAAAAATCGAATTTTCGGTTGTTTTGAGCCTGAATTTGAGATATAAACGAGTTCTGAAGATGCATTCAAATATCGACATTTGGTACCAAAAATATCGTTTTTTAGCATGTTTTGGGCCTGTATTTTAACAATATTCTGTCACTGAGTAGACATGTACAGATCGCTTCTGGGACCCAAAAATATCGAATTTTCGGGTGTTTTGAGCATGAATTTGAGATATAAACGGGTACTGAAGATGTATGCATAGATCGACTTTTTCCACCTACAATATCGATTTGCAGCATGTTTTGGGCCTGTATCTTGAAAGCATTTTAGCACTGAGTAGGCATGTTCAGATCGCTTCTGGGACCCAAAAATATGGAATTTTCGGGTGTTTTGAGCCCGAATTTAGGATGTAAACGGGCACAAAATATTCATACACATATTGACTTTGGGCAACTAAAATATCAATTTTCAGCATGTTTTGGACATGTATCTTAATAATATTCTAACACTGAGTAGGCATGTACAGATCGCTTCTGGGTACCAAAAATATCAAATTTTAGGGTGTTTTGAGCCTGAATTTGAGATATAAACGGGTACAGAAGATGCATGCTCATATCGATTTAGGGCACCTAAAATATCGATTTTGAACTTGTTTTGTGCCTGTATTTGAAAATATTCTAACTCTAAGTAGGCATGTACAGATCGCTCCTTGAATCCAAAAAAATCTAATATTTGTGTGTTTTTAATCACGAATTTGAGATATAAACGGGTACAGAAGATGCATGAATATATCGACTTTGGACACCCAAAATATCGATTTTTAGCATGTTTTGGGCCTATATTTTGAAAACATTAAAGCACTGAGTAGTCCTGTACAGATCGCTTCTGGGAACCCAAAATATCGGATTTTCGGGTGTTTTGAGCCTGAATTTGAGATATAAACGGGTACTGAAGATGTATGCATAGATCGACTTTTTGCACCTACAATATCGATTTTCAGTATGTTTTGGGCCTATTTCTTGAAAGCATTCTAGCACTGAGTAGGCATGTACAGATCGTTTCTAGGACCAAAAAATATCGAATTTTTGGGTGTTTTGAGCCTGAATTTGAGATATAAAAGGGTACTGAAGATGCATGCACAGATCGCTTCCGGGACTCAAAAATATCAAATTTTCGGTTGTTTTGAGCCTGAATTTGAGATATAAACGGGTACAGAAGATGCATTGCACATATCGATTTAGGGCACCTAAAATATCGATTTTCAACTTGTTTTATGCCTGTATTTTGAAAATATTCTAACACTGAGTAGGCATGTGCAGATCGCTCCTTGAACCCAAAAATATCGAATTTTTTATGTGTTTTTATCTTAAATTTGAGATATAAACGGGTAAAGAAGATGCATGCACATATCGACTTTGGGCACCTAAAATATCGATTTTTAGCATGTTTTTGCCCTATATTTTGATAATATTCTAGTACTACGTAGGCATGTACAGATCGTTTCTGGTACCAAAATAATTCGAATTTTCGAGTGTTTTGAGCCTGAAGTCGAGATATAAACGGGTACTGATAATGCATGTACATATCGACATTAAGCACCTAAAATATCTATTTTTCAGCAAGTTTTGGGCCTGTATTTTGAAAATATTCTGTCACTGCGTAGGCATGTACAGATTGCTTCTGGGACCCAAAAATATCGAATTTTTGGGTGTTTTGAGCCTGAATTTGAGATATAAACAAGTACTGAAGATGCATTCACATATCGACATTGGGCACCAAAAATATCGATTTTTAGCATTATTTGGGCCTATATTTTGAAATTATTTAAGCACTGAGTAGGCATGTACAGATCGCTTCTGGAACCCAAAAATATGGAATTTTCGGGTGTTTTGAGCCTGAATTTGAGATATATACGGGTGCAGAATATGCATGCATTTATCGACTTTGGACACCTAAAATATTCGATTTTTAGCATGATTGGTGCCTATATTTTGAAAACATTCAAGCAATGAGTAGGCATTTACAGATCGCTTCTCGGACCCAAAAATATCGAATTTTCGGGTGTTTTGAGCCTGAATTTGAGATATGAACCTGTACAGTAGATGCATTGCATATATTGATTTAGGGCACCTAAAATATAGATTTTTAACTTGTTTTGTGCCTGTATTTTGAAAATATTCTAACACTGAGTAGGCATGTAAAGATCGCTCCTACAACCCAAAAAAATCGAATTTTGGGGTGTTTTGAGCCTGAATTTGAGATATAAACGAGTACTTAAGATGCATTCACATATCGACATTGGGCACCAAAAATATCGATTTTTAGCATGTTTTGGGCCTATATTTTGAAAATATTATAGCACTGAGTAGGCATGTACACAACGCTTCTGGGACCCAAAAATATAGAATTTTCGGGTGTTTTGAGCCTGAATTTGGGATATAAACGGGTACAGAATATTCATACACATATTGACTTTGGGCAACTAAAGTATCGATTTTCAGCATGTTTTGGGCTTGTATTTTGAAAATATTCTGTCACTGAGTAGGCATGTATAGATCGCTTCTGGGACCCAAAAATATCGAATTTTAGGGTGTTTTGAGCCTGAATTTCAGATGTATACGGGTAATGAAGATGTATGCATAGATCGACTTTTTGCACCTACAATATAGTATTTCAGCATGTTTTGGGCTTGTATTTTGAAAATATTCTGTCACTGAGTAGGCATGTATAGATCGCTTCTGGGACCCAAAAATATCGAATTTTCGGTTTTTTTTAGCCTGAATTTGAGATATTAACAGGTACTGAAGATGCATGCACAGATCGCTTCTGGCACCCAAAAATATCACATTTTCGGGTGTTTTGAGCCTGAATTTGAGATATAAACAGGTACAGAAGATGCATGCACATATCGATTGAGGACACCTAAAATATCGATTTTCAACTTGTTTTGTGCCTGTATTTTGAAAATATTCTAACACTGAGTAGGCATGTACAGATCGCTCCTTGAACCCAAAAATATCGAATTTTCGGGTATTTTGATCTCGAATTCGAGATATAAACGAGAACAGAAGATGCTTGTACATATCGACTTTGGGCACCAAAAATATCGATTTTTAGCATGTTTTTGCCCTATATTTTGACAATATTCTAGTACTGAGTAGGCATGTACAGATCGCTTCTGGGACGCCAAAATATCGAATTTTCGGGTGTTTTGAGCGTGTATTTGAGATATAAACGGGTACTGATGATGCATTCACATATCGACATTAGGCACCTAAAATATCGATTTTTAGCATGTTATGGCCTGTATTTTGAAAATATTCTGTCACTGAGTAGACATGTACAGATCGCTTATGGGACCTAAAAATATAGAATTTTCGGGTGTTTTGAGCTTGAATTAGGGATGTAAACGGGTACAGAAGATGCATACATAGATCGCTTCGGGGACCCAAAAATATCAAATTGTCAGGTGTTTTGAGCCTGAATTTGAGATATAAACGGGTACAGAAGATGCATTGCACATATCGATTTAGGACACCTAAAATATCGATTTTCAACTTGTTTTGTGCCTGTATTTTTAAAATATTCTAAAACTGAGTAGGTATGTACAGATCGTTCCTACAACCACCTAAAATCGAATTTTCGGGTGTTTTGAGCCTGAATTTGAGATATAAACGAGTACTGAAGATGCATTTACATATCGACATTGGGCACCAAAAATATCGATTTTTAGCATGTTTTGGGCCTATATTTTGAAAATACTTTAGCACTGAATAGGCATGTACAGATCGCTTCTGGGACCCAAATATATAGAATTTTCGGGCGTTTTGAGCCTGAATTTGGGATATAATCGGGTACAGAATATGCATACACATATTGACTTTGGGCAACTAAAATATCAATTTTCAGCATGTTTTGGGCAGGTATTTTGAAAATATTTTAGCACTAAGTAGTCATGTACAGATCGCTTCTGGGACCCAAAAATATCGAATTTTCGGGTGTTTTGAGCCTGAATTTGAGTTTTAAACGGGTACAGAAGATGCATGCACATATCGATTTAGGGCACCTAAAATATCGATTTTCAACTTGTTTTGTGCCTGTATATTGAAAATATTCTAACACTGAGTAGTCATGTACAGATCACTCCTTGAACCCAAAAATATCGAATTTTCGGGTTTTTTAACTCGAATTTGAGATATAAACGGGTACAGAAGATGCATGCACATATCGTCTTTGGGCACCAAAAATATCGATTTTTAGCATGTTTTGGACGTATATTATGACAATATTCTTGTACTGAGTAGGCATGTACAAATCGCTTCTGGGACCCAAAAATATAGAATTTTGGGGTGTTTTGAGCCTGAATTTGGGATATAAACGGGTACAGAATATGCATACACATATTGACTTTGGGCAACTAAAATATCTATTTTCAACTCTTTTTGTGCCTGTAATTTGAAAATATTCAAACACTGAGTAGGCATGTACAGATCGCTTCTGGAACCCAAAAATATCGAAATTTTCGGGTGTTTTGAGCCTGAATTTGAGATATAGACGGATACAGAAGATGCATTGCACATATCGTCTTTGGGCACCCAAAATATCGATTTTTAGCATGTTTTGGGGGTATATTTTTATAATATTCTAGTACTGAGTAGGCATGTACAGATCGCTTCTGGGACCCAAAAATATCGAATATTTGGGTGTTCTGAGCCTGAATTTGAGATGTAAACAAGTACTGAAGATGCATTCATATATCGACATTGGGCACCAAAAATATCGATTTTTAGCATGTTTTGGGCCTATATTTTGAAAATATTTAAGCACTGAGTAGGCATGTACAGATCGCTTCTGGGACCCAAAAATATAGAATTTTCGGGTGTTTTGAGCATGAATTTGGGATATAAACGTGTACAGAATACGCATACACGTATTGATTTTGGGGAACTAAAATACCAATTTTCAGCATGTTTTGGGCCTGTATCTTAAAAATATTCTAACACTGAGTAAGCATGTACAGATTGCTTCTGGGACCCAAAAATATCGAATTTTCGGGTGTTTTAAGCCTGAAATTAAGATAAAAACGGGTACAGAAGATGCATGTACATATCGACTTTGGACACATAAAATATCGATTATTAGCATGATTTGAGCCTATATTTTGAAAACATTCTAGCACTGAGTAGGTATGTACAGATCGCTTCTGGGACACAAAAATATCGATTTTTTGGGTGTTTTGAGCCTGAATTTGGGATATAAACGGGTACAGAAGATGCATGCACATATTGACTTTGGGCACCCAAAATATCGATTTTTTGCATGTGTAACATATACATGTATTTGTTATAATTATTGGATGCTGTATATTTAGTTTTGTTAAGATATGATTCGATGAATACATGGATCCATGTTCATGAATCTAATTTTCTGTGTTGTGAAAACTGTATGAAACTGTTTTCCTCAGTTCGAGACTTTTGGGGATGATTCATAACATATAATCCGAGGTGATGGAGGAGGAGAGAGTGAGTGTGGAAGGCAGTTCTGTTCTGGATCTCGCCCAGTCAAATACTGGTGGTGGTACAAGTCACTTCAAGTTCCTTCATTTATACCTTATTCTTGATTGTCATAGCTCTCAGTTAACGAGCTCTTTTTTACATATCCTCTTGACTTATCCAAGAAACCTTATACCGGTACTCGACTGGGTGACTGACTATTGGTGATAACCCATACTATTCTCGTGCCTCATTTCTTCACCTTGGGAGAACGAAGTGTCTGCAACCCTACAGCTAAGTGTCATTTTGAGATTCTTTACAGGTTCTTCATTGACTTTATTCTCCCTAACATCCAACTTAGGTTACTCTTTTTGCTACTTGTTATAGTTACCAAACTGGCCATACTGACATACGTTTCCCGCTGAAGTCATATTGACTTTGGAATTTGTTTATGTATCTAAAGATTGATTTGGCACCCTAATAGTAACTTCTAAAATTTTAAACTTTAACCATAATATCCTTAGTGGCTAAGACAGTCGTAAGTGCCAAACCAAGGTTTGATAAGTAACAATTTTTTTTTAAGTATTAATTTTTTTTAAGTATTATTTGTTTAAGTAACAATTTTTTTTAAGTATTATTTGTTTTAATATAATTTGTTTAAGTATTAAATTTTTTTTTAAGTATCAATTTTTTTAAGTGCTATTTTTTGTAAGTATTATTTTTTTTTCATTTTCTTTTTGTAAGTATTAATTTTTTTTAAGTATTAATTTTTTAATAAGTATTAATTTTGTTTAAGTATTATTTTTTTAAGTAATATTATTTTTTGTATGTATTAATTTTGTTTAGTATTAATTTTTTGTATGTATTATTTTTTTTTTTTTTTTTGTAAGTATTAAAAAAAAAAATTGCCTCTTACATGGCAACACTGATTTCACGACACTGTCAATAATAACGTCAAAATCCATGATGGCCGCCAGTTTGTTTATATTGAGATGATGAATGTAAAAGTAATAATAATAACAATAATAATAACAATAGGAGTATTATAAAAAAAATGAAATATATTTGAATAAATACCAATGAATATTTAGAACCCAATAACTAGATAAATAAATAAATAAATAAATAAATAATAATAATAATGATAATAATAATAGTGAACACTCATAATCCCTTTTATTTACACCAGCATTGCTAATTTCTTCAGTGTTGTCATTTCCAAGGTAATTACCCCAGATTACCATAGTTTGGTGCCATTTAAGGTAAAGTTTGGCCCATTACCGTTTTGTAGCAGTGTTACCACATCCGGCTAGGTCCCAGTATTCTGCCCCGGTCATTTCCTGTACTTTACCACGATTATTTCCCGGTAGTTTGATAAGGTTAGATTCCGGTAGTTTGCTCAGATTAGGTCCCTTTGGTCTGATGCGGTCTAGGTTAGGTTAGGTTAGGCTAGGCTAATTTCAAAATGCCCCATTTGAATATGCCCTATCTTGGAAATGCCATAGAAGAAAATAGTCTTAGAATGGTCTAAATAAGTGGGTAATGAAGGTAGAAAAAACGTACATGATAACGGCAGTTGTTTCAATATTTACCGTATTTTGCCACGGTCCTTACCACGTTTAATTCCCGGTAGTTTGCCCAGGTTAGGTCCCGGTAGTTTACTGCAGTTTAGGTTAGGAGGGGAGACCACACTCTGACATGATAATTTTGGCCTAAATTTTGCATTTTCAATTCCATGCTAAATATGTTCTTTGAGGTCCTACGCATCATGTATTAGCAACCAAACTTGCTTATCAGCCTTCAAACCCCTTCAACCCCCAAACACTCGAAATTCCATTTTTGTTTCTTATGTTATAAATTATATGGTCATTGAATTAGTAATTTGATTAGTATTATTATGTTCCCCAACCCCATAAACCCCACCCCACAACCCCCAACCCCATAAACCCCAACCCAAAACCCCCACCCCACAACCCCCAACCTCATAACCCCCACCCCACCCCACAACCCTCACCCCACAACCCCCAACCCAATAACCCACACCCCACAACCCCCATCCCATAACCCCCACCCCATAATCCCCACCCCATAACCCCCACCTCATAACCCCCAACCCATAACCACCAACCCCATAACCCCCACCCCATAACCCCCAACCCATAACCCCCAACCCCATAAACCCCACCCCATAACCCCCACCCCATAACCCTCAACCCTGATCCCCACCCCATAAACCCCACCCCATAACCCCCACCCCATAGCCCCCAACCCATAACCCCCAATCCCAAACCCCACCCCATAAACCCCAACCACATAACCCCCAGTCCCATAACCCCCACCCCATAACTCTCTCCCCCTAACTCCCAATCCCCAACCCCATAACCTCCAACCTTGTTCACTACCCATATCGCGACCCTTCTTCACACGGTCAACCACTGCTGATAAGGAGGCCTACCCCTGGCCTGGCTGCATTCAAATTATACGTAGATGTCTTCAATACACACTCTATTCATTTTCTGAACAGTCGTAGACTATATAACAAACCCATATACAAATACACATATATATGTGTGTGTGTGTTTTTTTTTATGTACAATACTCTATATGAAACTCACTGTGAATGATAAAAGGAAAAAAACAGAAATGTAAAATGAAATTAGCCTTTACCCTCAAGTTGTCTCAAAGGATTCAGAACGCGACCATAAACAGCGCATCCTACCACTACCACTTTCCTTCACTTTTACTCCAGACTCTGTCGAGTATTATTGTACGAGCTCAAATCAAGCAAGCAAGCAATCTTTTTCTCAAGATGGGACCCAAGTCAAAGCTTAGAAGAAAGATGGCTGATATAGCGAGGAAGAAGAAGGAGAAGGCCCTGGCTGCTATTGCAGAAAAAGCAGGGGAGCAACCACAACCCCAGCAACAACCAGGACCATCAGGGGAGCAACCACAACCCCAGCCACAACCAGGACCATCGGGGGGGCAACCACAACCCCAGCCAAAACCAGGACCATCGGGGGAGCAACCACAACCACAAGAGGAGGGGACAACCCAAGTGTCACCAGCCGCTGTGAAGAGACAGCTGCGAGAAAGTATCGCTGTTCCTCTTGACAGAGTGAAAGACGAATATGTCATGATTTCGAAGAGAAAATTGTTCCAAAATTTCAAAAAAAAATGTGAAAAGTGTAGAAATGTTGCATTGGGTATCCCCAGTGTAGGAAGGCGACTTGGTGCAGCGAACAAAATCGTGTGCGAGTGTAGTGTGTGTGGCGAGACGTCTGTTGCCTGGACCTCCTTCAGGTACGAACCACAGGGCAAGTATGATGTGAATATGAAGTTCGTAGAATTTGGCCTAGAAAACAATGGCTATAAAACACTTGAGGACATGGAAAAAGTGTTCGAGATGAAAATAATGTCAAGTACCAGGTTCTTTTACATTGCCCGAGAAATTGAGGCAAAAGGAATCCAAGATGGTGAAGTGAGTTTGAGACGAGCACGGGAACTCGTCCATGAATATCTTGAAAATGAACAACCAGGTTCTCCTGAAGTGAAGAATATAACAGTGACATGTGATGGTTCCTGGTCAAAGAGAGTGTTTGTGGCAAAGTTTTGTGTGGTACCAGTCATACACTTTGACACAGGACTTGTTGTGGACTATGAAGTATTGAGTAAATACTGCAGAATATGTGAGAAAAATAAAAAAACAGAAGGTGACTGGTATGCTGCACATCAGCCACAGTACGTAAAAAACTTTGATGGAAGTTCTCCTGCAATGGAGACAGAGGGTTGGATGAAACTGTGGAAAAGGTCAGTGGAAAAATGTAACTTTCGATATACCACTGTAATTTCAGATGGTGACTCGAAGGCCTACTCATCTGTAGTGAAAGAAAAAGTGTATGGAGATATGGAAATTCGCAAAGACGAATGCATCAATCAAGTTGCAAAGAGAGTTGGGAAGGCATTGAGAGACTATGTACAAGAAAAGAGTAGGAAAGGAGAAGGTGTTGGAGGGAGGAGAAGAGGATCCCTGACCCAGGTTACTTTAGGGAAAATCCAGGATTTTTACAGGTATGCCATAATTCGTAACCTGGATGATGTGGAAAAGATGAAAAAGGCAATTTTTGCAATAATTGAACACTGTTGTAGCACCGATGACGATCCTTGCCACGAGATGTGCCCAGAAAAAGTTGATTCCTGGTGCTTCTTCAACAAAGCTCGAGCTGAAGGAAAGCCTACTGGAAGCCATGACCAGCAAATTCACTACCCAATACGCCAAGATCTCAAGGGTGACCTGTATGACATAATGAGAAAGTACAGCACAGATGAACTCTTGTCAAGGTGCACTGGACGAACACAGAATGCCAATGAATGCCTGAATTCAGTCATATGGAGCAAGTGCTCTAAAGCTGTGTTTTATCAAAAGGAGAGGGTGCATTACCTGTGTGCTAAGGCCATAACTGAGTTCAACTTTGGATTTGCGCGTTCTGGAGGCCTTGTGTCTTCTGAAAAAATAGGGAAGAAAATTGGAACAGGGCAGGACGTGAAAAAACACAAATTGTTTGAAAGCCGCCAAGAAAAGAAGGAAGAAAGATGATCAAAGAAACGAAAGGCAATGGAAGAAGAAGCAAAGAAAGTCATCAAAGAAGGCACCACATATGAAGCAGGAGCCTTCTAAGCAAGGACGTGAGTAAAAGGGTAGAAGTAGCTGAGGAGGAAAGGGAAGAGCCAATCCCTGGTAAAAATAAACCCCTTTTCGTTGAGTCAGCTACTTCCATAATCCCCCAGGGGTGAGACAAGTTACACTTGTCGGTAAAGGCTAATTATATAGGTAAATCAACAAATAAATAATGAATAAGTGAATGATCATACAAATAATTGCAGTGTAGGCACACACACACACACACAAATTCAATAAGACCTCCCATACCCATCTCAAATCTCATTCTCCCTTCTCAGTCCATCATATGAACTGTTTATTATTCATAATGCATCATAATATTTTGCTATATAGCATAATATATCACAATATATCGTTATATGTATCATACTGTGCTGGTATATGTCAGTGATGAACGAGGAATTAAGATTCTCGTAGTTATATATGCAAAAATAATAGTTTACCATACATCAGACACATTCTCTATACTTGAGATATGATAGAGTACGTAAAGGAAACGGGGGATACTATTTTAGACTGCCCAACTTTCCTATATCACAAATTCGCAGTTTTCTCAGGACCCACTTTGGTATTTATTGAATGAATTACCGTTATTGCGTAGTTATATATAACATTGTTTTATCACTATTTGGGACATTTTTAGGACTTTTTTCATCTATGGTGTTTCTTCCGCTAATACCCACTTTGCCCATAATATGCCCATTTCCCACCCCTCATACAATAATGGGGGAGAGCGTTGGGAATTCGGGGTTTTGGGTGGGGGAATACACGCTTATACTATGGTCATACCTTTAAGATATTATAATTGGCTTTATAATCCCCCAATCCTGGGTATATGCCCCATGCAACACTCATAGAAGCATGGGGGAGCGAAGGGATCCGGGGTATTGGGTGGGGTAAACACGGCCATTTGTTTATACTAATCAGCATTGACAATATTTATATTCAGTATTGTCAATTTCTGGTTTGTGGCAGATTTTGGCCATATTTTCATATATTTACGTCTATTTTGGCTATATTGTTCTTATATGGCGTGTTTTACATACACAATGTTGCAAATACAGGGGAATCCGGAATATTTTGGTTATATATATGCATAATTGGCTATTTTTTCCCTTCCATTGTGTTTTTCCCCTATATATTAATTTTCAGTATTACCAATGCAAGTGCTTTCTCGCTCCGTTTGGCTATATCCTTGGCAATCCTTGGTTTTTTCTGATATCAGGCTGACTATTAAGTTACTGCGTAGTTTCATTTTTACAGTGGTGCTATCGATGGATATTTATAGCATTAATTAGCTATATTTAAGCGTTATATTGATTACATACGCCATTTTTCATTCTAGAAGCTTTCTCATATTTATAATCCTTTATAATACCCCTCTATGTGGCTGCTGGTTTCTGTTTTTTTTTACCCCAAACGGGGTACCCCAACGGGGAAACAGCGTTTTTTACTGAGTAACATTGTTAACATATTTTTATTATATATATTTACTGTTAATGCGTTGTAGGATTTTTACAGTGTCGCTATGCTACGAGTAATATTGCACTAGTATGCTATATTGTAGCATCTTATTCATACATTATTCGTATCTTTATTCTCGTTGCATTCATATTCATGGTCTGCCGATGGCACGAAGGATATTAGGTTAGGTCACGAAGAACATTAGGTTAGCACCGAAGGTATGCTTAGTCTAGGTTAGGTTAGGTTATCTTGGTTCGTCTGATTACATACGCCATTTTTCATTCTAGAAGCTTTCTCATATTTATCTTCCTTTATAATAGCCCTCTATGTGGCTGCTGGTTTCTGTTTTTTTTTACCCCAAACGGGGTACCCCAACGGGGAAACAGCTTTTTTTACTGAGTAACGTTGTTAAAATAGTTTATTTATATATATTTACTGTTCATGCGTTGTAGGAATTTTACAGTGTCGCTATGCTACGAGTAATATTGCACTAGTATGCTATATTGTAGCATCTTATTCATACATTATTCGTATCTTTATTCTCGTTGCATTCATATTCATGGTCTGCCGATGGCACGAAGGATATTAGGTTAGGTCACGAAGAACATTAGGTTAGCACCGAAGGTATGCTTAGTCTAGGTTAGGTTAGGTTAGGTTATCTTGGTTCGTCTGATTTCCTAAATACACCTTTAAAGGGCTTTTGGGTCCTGGTATATCTGTACCCCAACGGTGAAGCACTCTATTTCATACCCATATTTACTGTTAGTGGGTATTTGTACTGACACCAAGTTCGTATGGCTGGCGATGTTTGCACACATTGTCTTTTTTTTGGAGGGCTAATCATTATATACTCGTGTTTTCTTTCCATTACGCTTTAATAGTCATGTCCCAATGTTTATAACAGTATTTATTTGGTTAGGTTAGGTTATTTACGTTCATCTGGCTTTCTATTAACCCTTTAACTGGCTGGTGGTTTATGGCAACGGGGATTCAGGGAGCGGATTTGCATCCATTTTGTGTCGCCTATCGTACAGTTAGGCCTATTTCTTTCTTCTCTTTGTCCGATTCACATTAGCAACACTGCCTATTTATCGCTAACATAGGTCGCGCCTATATAAAGGGGTAGCACAATGTGCACATTATACGCAGTTTAGTCATGGATTCTTTGTGTCAAGGCTGTACTCCACTTCCGTTTGAAAGTATACAAAACGCATTTAGAAATAACGACGCTAGTATTTCTATTCTACAAGCACACGGTGTTTTACCGCGGAGTGTTATTTGTGGAAAGTGTGGCAACCCCTGTACATATAGACAAGACATTAATCAATTTCGTTGCCACCATACCGTCGCCATACCCAAGTCCAAAAAACGACGTAGATGTGCTTTTTCTGTCTCTTTGTACAAGGGGACTTTTCTAGACCGCACTAGGCTACAACCTTGGCAAATTATATCCTTTATAATATTGTGGTGCCATAAATCATTTAATCATAGTTATACTGTACTTAATTTGGGAATTAACATAAGGACCAGTGTGGATTGGAGAAGCTTTTGTTGCGAAGTAAGTGATAATTGGTTTAACAATCAGGACCCCATCGGTGGTGAAGGCATTGTGGTTGAAATTGATGAAACTTTAATTGTTAGAAAAAAGTACAACGTGGGTCGTAATTTATCTCAAGTCTGGCTATTTGGTGGCATAGAGAGGGAGTCCAAGAACAGATTTATAATACCATTATTGGACCAAGACAATGTATCCCTGCGTAGGAATCGCAACACTCTTCTCCCACTAATAAAAAAATACATAAGACCAGGCACCACTATTTACAGTGATAGTTGGCGTGCGTATAATACCCTACATCAGGAAGGGTATAGCCACTTGAGTGTTAATCATAAGGTAAATTTTGTGGACCCCGAAAACTCTGAGTTACATACTCAAAATATTGAAAGGTTATGGAGGGATATCAAAGAGTATGTGAGGCGGCCAGGTATTAAAGCTAAATACCTAACACAATATCTTGCTAGATATATTTTCCTAAAAAAATTTAAACGACATACTTTTCATCGTTTCCTTCTCGAGGCCGCTATATTATACCCTCATCAATCTGACCACGTTCGACCACAGCCGCCATCTTTATCAGAGTCAGAGTCCGACATCTCCTCAGATAGTGATATTGATGTACATAATCCACACCCATCCTCATCCTCTGAATAAGGTACGTTGCAGTATTTATTATATATATGACTATTGTTTTATTTTTTCCATGTTTTGTTCTATTTTCAGGTATGGTTAGTAGTGTGGTATATTATAATACGTAAGGCATACCATTGCACATTGGGCTATATTTTTCGTTGGCAACACTACCTCCTTGACTACATTTTGGCTAGTGGCCCTATCGCCATGATTGTGCTATACTGTTTACGGTACTTTTGTTAGCAACGCTGAATTCGGACGCGTGAGTTACGGACGAATAATAACAATGTTATTTACGCTTTTATTATATGATACGCTTTTTCTTCCTTCATTGGCCATTTATTTGTACCATTATAATACTATTCTTCTATGCATTTTCCTTCTCATTTACCCCATTTCCAAAATACCCCATCCATATCCCCGACTCCCTCGCTCCCCTACAACGTATGGGGTATGGTGGGGTATCTTGGAAATGGGGCATTTGCAGAGGAAATGCCATAGAAGAAAATAGTCTTAGAATGGTATAAATAAGTGGGTAATGAAGGTAGAAAAAGCGTACGCGATAACGGTAATTCATTCAATATTTACCCCCACTTTTTCAGGTGCAATTGATAACAGCTCGAACAGTGTTTATGTCATGTTCATGAAGCTTTTCACAAGTGATACACGTATATATGAGCATATTTTGTTGTTTCCATTTCCTTGATAAAAGATTACCCTATTTTTGAGGAATTTTTTCATCTCAGGAATTTTATCTCCCTTTTCAAGCGATTTCAATTTCCCATTTGTAGCAGTGATATGGGGTTCTTGGCTCATGACAGTGTTGCTGTATCTAAGGAGAGTGTCCACATAAAGTATGAGGAAGTTCTGAAAAAAAAAAAAAAAAAAAAAATTTCCCTCAGTTGGTGAAAAAAATTGGGAAAAATAATATTTGATGTACGATTTCAATGAAAATTGGTTATTATACGTAAAAACACACGAGGAATACGATGGTAATGAGCTTTTGCCTCTACAGTAAAAAGGAGCTGAGTCAGATTGTGGTTTCCCCTAATTATGTCATGTAAGGTCATACTAATTTCAAAATTTGAATATGACCTAACTTGGAAATGGGGCATTTCCGAATAAAAGTGTTTTAGAATGTTATGAATTTGTGAATAAAGAAGATAAAAATATTGTAATAGAAAATGGCAATAGATTAGATAATTACCGGATGTTTTTATTACTCATATTTCATAATGGTTTCCCTTGTCTATACAATGTTTTTTTTTGTAATTAAAAATTTGGGTACATTTTCTGAGCTACACGTGTGAAATTTTCAGACAAAATATTGCTTTTCTAAGATTTTTTCAAGTGATTAGTTCAATTTTTTTCAAGTGATTAGTTCAATTTTTACATCCATTTATTGTGCAAATGTCCTGTTTTTAGCCATACATACCTAACCTAACCTAACCTAATCTAATCCAACCTAACCCACCCCAACCAAACCCAACCCAACCAAACCCAACCCAACCCGACCCAACCCAATCTAACCTAATCTGGACCATTGCAGACTAGCGGGACCTAACCATAGCAAACTACCAAGACCTAACCTGAACAGCCTATACGGATTTGCACAAGGTAAGACCTACGGTATATCAAACTTAGGGATGTTTGACATTAACAACTTATATCACGTTCATACAATATTCAGTTTAAAGCAGAAATATTTATACAATATTCAATTTAATTTAAAGCAGAAATATTCATGCACTATTCAATTTAATTTAAAGCAGAAATATTCATACAATATTCAATTTAATAAAGGCAGAAATATTGATACAATATCTGGAATAGTTTGGAGAAATCATTGCTCTAAATTTATCACCCATAACAATGTGCTATATGCCACCTTAAGGAAATCAACCTTTTGTGGTAAATTTGGAGTCAATGTAGTCCTCCAAACTCTCATTATTCAGTAATGTTTTCAGTAATTATTCAGTAAGTTTTCCTGTCTTCTTGTGTTGTTTCAGATTCCCCATCCGGATAATCTTTGGGCATATAATTAATACACCTATATTTATCATTAAAACACACCTGTACTCTTCTGATTAGACCAGCTCCCTCAGTGTCTATTTCTTCATTTTCATGGGAACAGTTTACTTTTCTTTTGATTGAATTACTATTAGGCCCTCTATTTATATTATCAAACCTTGCCATTAACTGTTTAAATAAAGAGTCAAAACCTGTTCCAACAAGTGTTCCATCAATTTCATCTAAAAACGATGCCGGATAAGTTTTAACAATTCTCTCAGCAATTACTGCCAGTGATTTCTTCCCTGGTCTTTCTGAGATTTTTGATATATCATCCACCAACACTCTCACCATCTCTCTTCTAGCAGAAGGCTTAAGTCTCTGTCCTTTTTCTAAGGAAACGAGCAAATTTGTCTTTGAAAATCTTTTCCAGGGTATTGTATAATCTTCAGCCCAATGTGATTGGTTGTAGCTTGGCACTGATTTCTCCATCATCTAGAGCTGAAACAGTTGGCTGAATTGAGTGTGTATCTTCCTGTGATGAGTGTGTATCTTCCTGTGGTGAGTGTGTATCTTCCTGTGATGATTGTATATCTTCCTGTGATGATTGTATATCTTCCTGTGATGAGTGTGCATCTTCCTGTGTTGAGTGTGTATCTTCCTGTGGTGAGTGTGTATCTTCCTGTGATGAGTGTGATAATTCCTGTGATGAGTGTGTATCTTCCTGTGATGAGTGTGCATCTTCCTGTGATGAGTGTGCATCTTCCTGTGATGAGTGTGTATCTTCCTGTGATGAGTGTGATAATTCCTGTGATGAGTGTATATCTTGCTGTGATGAGTGTGCATCTTCCTGTGATGAGTGTGATAATTCCTGTGATGAGTGTGTATCTTCCTGTGATGAGTGTGTATCTTCCTGTGATGAGTGTGATAATTCATGTGATGAGTGTGATAGTTCCTGTGATGAGTGTGATAATTCATGTGATGCCGGTGCCACTGAAATATTAAGAGAACCAATAAAAAATGTTGGTGTTGATTATGCATAGTACTTAAGCCCATATGCAATAACATGCCCATCCACAACACTGTACATAATTCACACAGTGCTTCCTTCCTTCACTTCTCCCTTCCTGCATTCCATTTTTGTATGAGTTAATTTATAAGAAACATAATTGAGAAGAAAATGAGACAACATTTCATCAAAAAGATGATGTATAAGTATTTTGTGGGTACATGGGAACAATAAGTTACATAACAAGCAACAGTGATACTCTGTTTTAATTGGACCTGCAGTTAAATGACAACCCACATCAAGTGTCTGAATATACAGTACTGTACCGGTACTGTAAAAAAAAAAAAAATATTGGCCAAATTTGCTAGGACACAACTCATAAGCTAATATAGAATATTACCTGAGTCTTAAATGCAGGCAAGAACTGTACAGTAAGGTAAACTAATCTTAAAAAAATATGGCATGCATTATACTGTACCTTGTTTCCATTTATCAATAAGTTTACGTGCTTGAATCTCTTTCTACATGGGTGTAAGATGGGATGCCTTCACATAGTGAATATCATTAACAGTTTCTACACCAATGCTGATAAGGTGTTCACACACTTCCTCCAGTAACTGTGGAGGAAGGGTTGGAAGAATATTTCTTCAATGGTCTCCTTGATTTCCTCCATCTCCAGTCTCTGATCCCCCCCAACGGGAACCGCCTTGACATGGTAGGGGGGCTTGTGTGTCTCTGAGACCTGGTGAGCTAGACTAGAGGGGGCTCCGGCCCCTCCTCTGCCCCGATTTCGGGGAGAGAGGGCTTCCCATGCTAGTAAGGTCGCCAGTGAGAGACCAGACTAAATGGTTCCCATGCATTAGGCTGCCAGTATGGGCCAACAGCGCTGCCCTCCATAGGGACTGCCCTCTAGGGGCTGTCCTATGTTGGATGGTTGGGTGTCTGGGCCGGGAGATGTTGGGGAAGGGGATCTCAGCACCATCGTGGGCAAACTTTCGAGCCTTGGGGCTGCTTTTTAAAACGAGTGGCCCAGTGGTCGCCCACAGCGACCAGCGCTCGGTCCCCTCATCTGCCCGGTAGGTAGTAGCTCTTGGCTCCTGGGGCCAAAAATATAAAATCAATGATATATGGATAAAGAAAAGCCCCAATCTCTTCCTCGAGCGGTGGTCGACCAGGCCCTCGAGACGTCACTCTCTGGTAGTGGTAATATGCAGAAAGCTGCAAATAAGACTAGACCTAGCAGGTTGGGTGTTGTGTCGAAGAACCTGTTAGCGATTTGGACACGTTAATGTTAACGAATGTACTTGCATCCTTTTCCTATGGCGCTATCCACTCCATTTTTAAGTGTTTTGGAGTAGTTCTTCGAATCCGAATCACATATGACAGTGATTGTAGGTCTAATCAGTGCTATATTTCTTTCAATACAAATGCTGCTGCCAAAGCAGCATTTGAGGCAAAAGATTCTCTAACAGTGGGGGATACTCATTGTAAAGTTCAGATGATGCGGTCCACCAATGTAGTTGACAGTGACAATGACTACTGCCCTAATATATTTGATGACTCTGTAGAGTATGTCCCAAAGGAATGTCGGGTTCCTACACCCTTTTGGTTTGTGGCTTACTACAGGGAGAGACGTGGTAACCTTATCCATGCTTCCCAGTATCTGGAGAAAGAAATTGGATTATTACCAATGGGCCACATAAAGAAATATAGTACGGGCATTTTAATCAGAGCCAAAGATCTTACACAGGCCATGATGCTCCTCAATCTCCCCTGTCCTTCTGATAGCATGTTTGAATCTATTAAACCACATCGAACATTTAATTATAGCAAGGGGCATATATATAATGAGGACCTGTATGAATTCTCTGAAGAGGACATTCTCGCTATGTGCCCAGACAGTGTCCAACGGGTAACGAAGATGAAAGGCAGTAAAAATATGATCATCCTCACTTTCTATGGCTCGCATATCCCAGATCGCATTAACATTAACTCCGCCTCATTTGAGGTGAAGCCTTTTGTTGAGCATCCCCTACAGTGTTTTTGTTGTTATGAGTTTGGTCATGGGAGGAGGAACTGCAACAACCATTCCCGGTGTGGTAATTGTTCTGCTCTTGACTCACATCTTACTTCTGAGTGTCGGTCAGAGAGTTACTGCTTTTAATGCAGAGATGCTCACCCCTTGCGTTCTCGCCATTGTAAGATGTACCTCCTTGAGCAGGATATCCTCCACTTGGCTAATATTCAATTCATTAGCATAGGTAGTGCCAGACGGCAACTCAACTTCAGGCGAGAGAAGGATGGTGGTGTGAAGACATACGCCTCCTCCCTTCGCCCTAAATTGGTTGCAGCACCATCTCAACCCTCTCAAGAGGCAGCTGCTTTCTGCTTTTTGCTCAAGTGAGAATGTTTCTAAGGTTACTCTACATAATAGTTTCTCTGTCTTGGAAACTTTATCAGACTCTCATTCTGTTAAACCTTCAACTGATGACAATTCTCAGATTTTAGCTAAAGGTGTCCATGTGGTAGAGGCTCACGCTGCCACACGCTCTCCAAAAAGGAAACTTAAGTCACCTAAACTGCCACAGAGATGCCTTCGTGGTTCCTCTGAGGCACTTGACTCTATAGATATTCCACCTTGTAAGGAAACCATCTCTGTGGACTCATCCATAGTTTCCTCTCAATTTCACAAGAAGCGTTCTCGTGGGTCTGATGAATCTCTTGATTCAACAGAAGTTCCTCCTCGCAAGCTTCCTTCGGGATCATCAGAGGGGCGTGAAGTTAATGTGGATGCCACGGATGTTGTTACTTCAAAAGATTCAGTTTCAAGCGGAGTGATTCTACCACCTGTATTATGGATGTTGATGTATCTGCCTGTGTCAGTGATACCACTGCTGTACAGGACAAAACCAATGTAATTGTTTCAAAGAATATCCCAGCTCATATACCTTCATCTTCTAACATATCAGATGCTTCAGGGACTCGTCTACGGGTCCCAATTACTGCCCCACATACTACTCCTCGGGTTCGCTCTTCTTCTAGTGGCCTAGGATTAGACAAATCTTATTGTTTGAGTAAACCCTCAGGTCGAGGTGGTAGTGGGAAGTACCTCCGTGAGGCTTCCCAAAAATCAGTACTAAAGAAACACCGTTCAAGGTCCTTCAGTGGAATTGTGTCCTTCTGTGGGGTGACAGTTCGGTCAATCCCAGGGGTGTTTTATTGGCTTCTTTTATTGAGGATGAAGGATTAGGGGTTTTAAATACGGGAGATGTGACACATTTTAATAGCACTACTGGGACTTTTACCACCATTGACATTTCCCTCTGCTCACCCAGTGCTCTGTTGGATTTTACTTGGAGAGTGTTGCCTGATTTATATGGCAGTGACCATTTCCCTATACTTTTAGAAGGTAACAGGTAAGAACCACAGTCTCGTCTTCCTAGGTGGAAATTAGAGAAGGCTGACTGGCAGTTTTTTTAGAGAGCTAACTTCTTCGGTCTCTTCTGTAACCGATTTTAGTAGCTCTGACGAGGCTGTAACATATTTCACTGATATGCTCCACTCTGCTGCTCTCAACTCTATCACTAGAACTTCTGGTTACTTTCCCAAACGTCCTGTCCCTTGGTGGTCATCAGTCTGCACCAACGCTGTGCGGGAGAAGCGCGCTGCTTTCTCTCGCCTTCGTCGCAATCGTGGGGACCCAACTCTTTAAGAGGACTTCCGACGGGCAAGGGCTCGGGCTAGACGAGTTTTAAAAGAGGCACGACGCGCATCTTGGAAGGCCTATGTGTCTTCAATTAATACTAAAACTGCACTCACCCAAGTGTTCAGGAGAGTCCGTATGATGGCAGGGAAGTTTTCTCCTAGTTCTCCACCTGTACTTAAGGTCAATGGAATTAAGATCATGGATGGTTTGACAGTAGCCAATACCATGGCGGAGGCTTTTGCAAAAGTCTCCAGCCGTGACTCTCGACCTCTGGCTGTCAGGCATGAGTTAAGAGCCAAGGAGCGTACTGTCCTGGATTTCTCAGGAAACGAGAATGAAAGTTATAACCATATATTCAACCTGAGAGACCTGCATTCTGCTCTCTCTCTCTGTGGCGACACTTCTCCTGGGCCAGACAACATCCCATATGCAATGTTACGACACTTGGGTGAGGAGGCGATCTCACTTCTTTTAGCTTTATATAACAGAATTTGGCTGGAGGGTGTCTTCCCTTCTGGGTGCAGGGTTGCTACCATCCTTCCTTTCCTCAAGCTGGGCAAGGACTCTGGTGTTGCCCTCAATTATCGACCAATTGCCTTGACCTCCTGTCTCTGTAAACTATTTGGAAAGATGGTGAATGTCAGACTGGTATACTTCTTAGAACGGGGTGATTTTCTGTCTCCGTCCCAGTCTGGCTTTCGTAAACACCGTTCCACTACAGATGCTCTGGTCAGGTTGGAAGCTGCTGCATGCGAGGCCTTTGCACGACATCAACACCTTGTCTGTGTATTCTTTGATTTAGAGAAAGCCTATGACACTACATGGCAATATGGCATCCTGCAGCAACTCCATTTATATGGCCTGCGGGGTAGCATTCCACGCTTTCTTAAGGAGTTTCTCAGTGGTCGCAGTTTTTTCTGTGAGGGTTGGTACCACCCACTCAGCATCTGTTGCACAGGAGGAGGGCATCCCCCAGGAAAGCGTCCTCAGTGTCACATTGTTAGCAGTAGCAATTATTGCCATTGCCTCATCCCTTCCAGACGGTATAGCTAACTCGATGTACGTTGACGACCTAGCAGTCTGGTTTGCTGCTTCCCGTATGTCAGTGGCAGAGCGGCGCATGCAGCTTGCCCTTGACAGGGTGTCACGTTGGACTGGTTCTCATGGGTTTCGATTTTCTCCTTCCAAGACAGTTGCTATGCACTTCTGTGGCATCCGAGGCGTCCACCCCGATCCGGACTTATTCATGTATGGTCATCGGATACGCTGTGTCGAGGAGACTCGCTTTTTGGGTCTCCTTTTTGACAAACTTTTGACTTGGGTGCCACACTTACGTACACTTAAGGTCTCTTGCCTCAAGGCTCTTAACCTGTTGAGGGCCCTGGGCCATACATCCTGGGGGGCTGATCAGGCCACCCTCCTCCGCCTATACCATGTTCTTATTAGGTCAAAACACGACTATGGGTGTGAGGTGTACTCTTCTGCCACCGATGCCCGTCTCAGAGTTTTAGACCCTGTTCATCATGCTGGAGTACGTCTGGCGACCGGAGCCTTCAGGTCGTCCCCAATCCCCAGTCTCCTGGTGAACGCTAATGAGCCACCTCTTGATCTCCGTCGCCAGTCCTTGATGGTTCGTTGTTGGCATCGATTAAATCGACTTCCTGACTCCCTTCCCTGCTTGGCGGTGTCATCTGATATCATGTCTCAGTACTACCTTTTACATTCTTGTACACCATGGCCCTTTGGCTTCCAGGTCAGGAAGGCTATGGAGGAGATGGGCATTGATGACTTACAGATTTGTCCTGTGAGGGTCCCCAGGGTGGCTCCATGGCTTTTTCCAGAAGTTTTTCCCTGCACCTGCTTTACAGACAAGAAGGAATCTCTTTCTCCTCCAGTGGCTCGTTCCCTCTTTTTAGAACATGCCTTCACTCGTGTACACTGATGTGTCAAAGTCTGATGCTGGAGTTGGCTTTGGAGTTGTCTTTCCTGACTTTTGCCGTGGCGGCAGGCTCCCTTCTGTCATGTCAATTTTTACTGCTGAGCTCTCGGCTATTTTATATGCCCTCCAAGTAATTTTTACTCTCCCTCAGCCTCCGTTTACTATTTTTAGCGATTCCTGTAGTGCCTTGCAGGCCTTGTGTAATTTTAACTCTTCCCATCACCTGGTGTTGGCCATTCTTGAGTGGCTTGTCCTCCTGGGTCGTCGTGGCCAAAAAGTCACTTGTTGTTGGGTCCCGGCCCATGTGGGTGTTGATGGGAATGAGCGGGCTGACGCCCTGGCTAAGGCTGCGGTCTCCAATTCCCGGCCTCCTACCAGGCATCATCCTGTTCCTGCAGTGGACCTTCGACCCTACATAGATGCTACTGTTTGTTCCTGCTGGCAGGACAGATGGGATGCCGTCGGGGCTAACAAGCTCCGCGACATCCGCCAGCACCTTGGTTTGTGGAGCTACAGTGGCCTGTCCCGCTGGTGGGAGACGGCTCTTGTCCGTCTGCGCATTGACCACACATTATTGACTCATGGCTTTTTAATGGAGAGGGCTCACCCTCCCTACTGTGATGATTGTCTGGTCCCTTTGACAGTGCGGCATCTTATTGTTGAGTGTCCCAGCCTTGGTGACCTTCGTCGTAGGCACTTCTCTGAGTACCAGGAGGGTGACGGTTCTTACAGTCTCTCTCAGGTCCTCGGGGAGGAGGCTTGTGGTGTGGGAGGGAACACCCTCTCATATGTGGAGGAGGCTGGCCTTCTCCACAAATTGTAAATTTTATTGTATTTATGGCTATTTATTTTTAGGTAGTTAAAGTTTAATGTTTCTTTCGTTAATATTTCAATTCTTTTATATATCTAACTTAAGTAGGTTATTTCATTAATATATGATTTTTTGGAAGATGTGGGTTTTATTCATGCTGCTTCTCCCTTTCGAGGTAGTGAAAATTATTTAATCTTTTTACATATTTTATTAATGATGTAGATGACCATTTTATGTTGGGCGGTATATGACCATTGCTGTTGCGCCGTCAGATGCCTAATAGCATCAATAAATAAATCAATCAATCCAGTCTCTGATAATTAGAAAATAATTAGAAAATGAAACAGCTACTGCTAGATTAAACCCATAATGATCCAAAACAAGGAAGTAAGTTACCATAACTGCACATAGGCCTACCATATCTCATTAGAACAGTTTAACTTAGCTAGCTGAGCTCAGGGAAGTCGAACCCCAGTTTACAGAAGTCATTTAACCATTTTCATTTTACTTATGATTTTTGTGTAAAAAATTCAATGTAGAACACAATTAAAGGTAGAGAAGTGGAGTTACTTTAGTATGCTGTACATTACTCATATAAGCAGTTTTCATAATTACAGTGCATATGGTACAGTACTGTACTTTACCTGTCATGTAAATCACTGTCTCTCTACTACTTGTACTACAAGTATCACTATCACTGTCATCAGCTTCATAACCATCATGGTCCTTAGCTACAACCAATTCCAGTTCAGAATGTTTTAATCTTTTGTATGGAACTTTAACATTTAACTTCCATTTCAGTTCAACCTTTTGTCATTTTCTTGAAATCATGCCCCAGGGAAAGGAGATGAATATAATGTACTGTAGTACTGGTATACAGTACTGTACAGGAAATCTAATGGTCTACATGAATATAGAATTATAATCTTTAAATTACCTTTTCAATTTTGTTGGAAGTCTTATGCAGATATATTGTGTTTGAGTGGGATCAACAATTATTTTCCTCTTTTGTAGTCAACCAGTGGGTAATAATCTAGGAGTTTAGAAAATTCTGTACATTTAAAGGAAGAGCATAGGAAGGTGTTCAATACTGTAGATAATTGCAACTCCTTGGAAATTTGTTCTGTGAATTTTTTTACTAAAAAGTATGCTTGTGTACAGGAGTTCAATATTATGAACTGAATCTCACCTAACATTATACCCTGTTCACATTTACTTAACACCACATAGTGTCCCTTCTTGTATGGAATCCCCATTATTGTCACTTCCAAGCTAACTTCTGCACCTTCAGTAATCTGACACATCATTAAGGCTTTTTTAATATCTGAACTTTATGTATCTGAGATTAACAAAATGTTTTTTACAACCTCTATATCAGTGGGAAAATATGAACTGGCCTGTTTGTATGCTTGTAATAACTGATGTTTTTCACTCATGGTCTGATACACATTCTTGAAGGAATGGGCACTTTTAATGCATCCTTTGAATTAGCAGTGCTTGCTTTCAAAGCGTAATGTCCACAAACGAATTAATGGGCCAAACAGCAAAATTAGGTTTGGATAATGTTTTAGAAAATGATGCTTTGGCCTCAGTTTGTCATTTGAAAAAATTCTTTGTCTGTCTTCTAAATATTCATTATTAAGTATTGCTAGATATGCAAGGTCAGAGTCGTCAAACTTTGGGGCACAGATAATTTCAGTAATGTTACGTAATAACAGGAACAACTGCCAAACAGGATCATTAGCATCAACTATTTTGCCATATAATATAACAGGCAACAGCTTGATTAAACACCAGTTTTGTGTAGCCTGACCACCTAATTTAGTACCTGAAGTATTTACTTGACATGGCATTGAGGCAGCATCTGTACCACGATAAAGAAACATAATTATACACTGATTAAGTTCTGCATAAGTTAGCCATCTCTTTTCATTTACTAAATTCTTCAATATCAGAGCAGCATTATAATCACCAACACCCTAAAAAATGTCATGACCCAGGCATGGTGGAAAACCTGCTTTGCAGACATGATAATATTTCAGTGCATTGAATGGATAATTAAATTTAATACCTATGACATTATTTAAAATTTTGACAGTGTTCTCGTTTTTAAGTTGTTGTATTGCTAATGTATAGTCTTCCACTGTTCTCATTACACCAACATGCACTGGGTCAGTAGGAAATTCTTTTAGGGTTATGTTACAATATCTACAAAAATTTTCTGTAAAAGCACCAATGCCATGAGACCCCCCAAGTTATCCCAAGTAATGCAATATAGTGTCCCCTTCAAATTATCATTATTAATTTGAATGCCGTTGTTCTCAAGTTCCTTCAAGTCTTCAATTAATTTTGAAAATATTTTATCAAAACCAAAATGTTTAGATGGACTTATTTGCACCACCCCATTAATGACTGTTGACAATTACAGTCCAAGCACTGTAATGACACCCACACACCCACCACTTCATGAATGACTGTTGATATTTACAGTCCAAGCACTGTAATGACACTCACACACCCAGAATCCCATGAATGACTATTGATATTTACAGCCCAAGCACTGTAATGAAACCCACACACCCACCACCCTATGAATGACTGTTGATATTTACAGTCCAAGAACTGTAATGACACCCACACACCCACCACCCCATGAATGACTGTTGATATTTACAGTCCAAGCACTGTAATGACACCGACACACCCACCACCTCAAGAATGATGGTTGATATTTACAGTAAAAGCACTGGAATGACATCCAAAAACCCACCACCCCATGAATGACTGTTGATATTTACAGTCCAAGTACTGTAATGATACCCACAAACCCACCACCTCATGAATGACTGTTAACATTTATAGACCAAGCTCTGTAAAGACACCCACACAACCCATGAATGACTGTTAATATATACAGTCCAAGCACTGTAATGCCACCCACCACCCCATGAATGACTGTTGATATTTACAGTCCAAGCACTAATGACACACACAAACCGACCACCCCATAAATGACATGATTTTTACAGTCCAAGCACTGTAATGACACCCACACACCCACCACCCCATGAATGACTGGTGATATTTACAGTCCAAACACTATAATGACACCCACACACCCACCAACCCATGAATGACTGTTGATATTTACAGTCCAAGCACTGTAATGTCACCCTCACATGCACGACCCCATGAATAACTGTTTAAATTTACAGTCAAAGCACTGTAATGACACCCCGACACCCACTACCCCATGAATTATGGTTGATATTTACAGTCCAAGCACAGTAATGACACCCACACACCCACCAACCCATCAATTACTGTTGATATTTACAGTCCAAGCACTCTAATGACACCCACCACCCTATGAATGACTGTTGATATTTACAATCAAAATACTGTAATGACACCCACACACCCACCATCCCATGAATGACTGTTGATATTTACAGTCCAAGCTCTGTAATGACACTCACACACACAACCCCATGAATGACTGTTGATATTTACAGTCAAAGCACTGTAATGACACCCACACACCCACTACCCCATGAATGACTGTTGATATTTATAGTCCAAGCACTGCAATGACACCCACACACTCACCACCCCATGAATGAATGTTGATATTTACAGTCCAAGCACTGTCATGACACCCACACACCCACCACCCCATGAATGACTGTTGATATTTACAGTCCAAGCACTCTAATGACACCCTCATAACCCATGAATGACTTTTGATATTTCCAGTTCAAGCACTCTAATGACACCCACCACCCTATTAATGACTGTTTATATTTACAATCCAACCACTGTAATGACACCCACAAACCCACCACCCCATGAATGACTGTTGATATTTACAGTTCAAGCAATGTAATGACACTCACACAGCCACCACCCCATGAATGACTGTTGATATTTACAGTCCAAGCACTGTAATGACAGCCAAAAACCCACCACCTCATGAATGACTGTTGGTATTTACAGCCTAAGCACTGTAATGACACCTACACACCCACCACCCCAAGAATGACTGTTGATATTTACAGTCCAATCACTGTAATGACACCCACACACCCACCACCCCATAAATGACTGTTGATATTTACAGTCCAAACTCTGTAATGACACCCATACGCCTACTACCCTATGATTGACTGTTGATATTTACAGTCCAATCACTTTAATGATAACAACACACCCACCACCCCATGAATGGCTGTTGATATTTACATTCCAAGCTCTGTAATGACACTCACACACCTACCACCCTATGAATGACTGTTGATATTTACAGTCCAAGCACTGTAATAAAAAACACACACACAACACCACCCCATAAATGACGATTGATATTTATAGTTCAAGCACTGTAATGACACCCTCACACCCACCACCCCATGAATGACTGTTGATATTTACATTCCAAGCACTCTAATGACACCCTCACAACCCATGAATGACTGTTGATATTTCCAGTTCAAGCACTCTAATGACACCCACCATCCTATTAATGACTGTTGATATTTACAATCCAAGCACTGGAATGACACCCCCACACCCACCAACCCATGATTTATTGTTGATATTTACAGTCCAAACACTGTAATGACCCACACACACCAACCACCCAAACGATGACTGTTGATATTTACAGTCCAAGCACTCTAATGACACCCACCACCCTATGAATGACTGTTGATATTTACAATCAAAACACTGTAATAACACCCACACACCTTCTACCCCATGAATGACTGTTGATATTTACAGTCCAAGCACTGTAATGAAACCCACACACAACACCACCCCATAAATGACGGTTGATATTTATAGTCCAAGCACTGTAATGACACCCTCACACCCACCACCCCATGAATGACTGTTGATATTTTCAGTCCAAGCACTGTAATGACATCCACACACCCTTCCACACATGAATGACTGTTAATATTTACAGTCTGAGCACTGTAATGACACCCACACACCCACAACCCAATGAATGATGGTTGATATTTACAGTCCAAGAATTGCAATGACACCCACACACTCACAACCCCATGAATGACTGTTGATATTTACAGTCCAAGCACTGTCATGACACCCACAGACCCACCACCCCATGAATGACTGTTGATATTTACAGTCCAAGCACTCTAATGACACCCACCACCCAATAAATGACTTTTGATATTTACAGTCAAAACACTGTAATGACACCCACACACCCACAACCCCATTAATGACTGTTGATATTTACTGTCCAAGCACTGTAATGACACCCACACACCCACCACCTCACGATTGACTGTTGATATTTACAGTCCAAGCACTGTAATGACCCCCAAACACCCAACACCCCAAAAATGACTGTTGATATTTACAGCCCAAGCACTGTAATGACACCCACAGACCCATCACCCCATGAATGACTGTTGATATGTACAGTCCAAGCACTATAATGCCACCAACCACCCCATGAATCACTGTTGATATTTACAGTTCAAGCACTAAAGACACACACACACACCCACCACCCCATAAATGACTTGATATTTACAGTCCAAGCACTGTAATGACACCCACACACCCACCACCCCATGAATGACTGTTGATATTTACAGTTCAAGCACTATAATGACACCCACATACCCATAACCCCATGAGTTGTTACTGATATTTACCGTCCAAGCACTGTAATGACACCCTCACCCCCACCACCCAATGAATGACTGTTGATATTTACAGTTAAATCACTGTAATGACGCCCCACACCTACCATCCCATGCATTATGGTTGATATTTACAGTCCAAGCACTGTAATGACACCAACACACCAACCACTCCATGAACGGCTGTTGATATTTACAGTCCAAGCACTCTAATGACACCCACCACCATATAAATGACTGTTGTTATTTACAATAAAAACACTTTAATGACACCCACACACCCACCACCCCATTAATGACTGTTTATATTTACAGTCCAAGCACTGCAATGACACCCACATACCCACCACCCCATGATTGACTGTTGATATTTAAAGTCCAAGAACTATAATGACAGCCACACACCCACCACCCCATAAATGACTGTTGATACTTAAAGTCTAAGCACTGTAATGACACCTACACACACACAACCCCATGAATGACTGTTGATATTTACAGTCCAAGCTCTGTAATGACACTCACACACCCACCACCCTATGAATGACTGTTGATTTTTTCAGTCCAAGAACAGTAATGACACCCACACACCCACAACCCCTTAAATGACTGTTAATATTTACAGTCTGAGCACTGTAATGACACCCACAAACCCACCACCTAATGAATGAGTGTTGATATTTACAGTCCAAGAACTGTAATGACACCCCACACCCACCACCCCATGAATTATGGTTGACATTTACAGTCCAAACACTGTAATGACACCAACACACACACCACTCCATGAATGACTGTTGATATTTACAGTCCAAGCACTCTAATGACACCCACCACCTTGTAAATGACAGTTGATATGTACAATCAAAACACTGTAATGACACCCACACACCCAGCACACCATGAATGACTGTTGATATTTACAGTCCAAGCACTGTAATGACACCCACATACCCACCACCCCATGATTGATTGTTGATATTTATAGTCCAAGCACTGTAATGACACCCCCACACCCACCACCCCAAGAATGACTTTTGATATTTACAGTACAAGCACTGTAATGACACCCACACACCCACCAACCCATCAATGACTTTTGATCTTTACAGTCCAAGCACTCTAATGACACCCACCACCCTATGAATGACTGTTGTTATTTACAGTCATAATACTGTAATGACACCCACACACCCACCATCCCATGAATGACTGTTGATATTTACAGACCAAGCTCTGTAATGACACTCACACACACACAACCCCATGAATGACTGTTGATATTTACAGTCCAAGCACTCTAATGACACCCACCACCCTATTAATGACTGTTTATATTTACAATCCAACCACTGTAATGACACCCACAAACCCACCACCCCATGAATGACTGTTGATATTTACAGTTCAAGCACTGTAATGACACTCACACAGCCACCACCCCATGAATGACTGTTGATATTTACAGTCCAAGCACTGTAATGACAGCCAAAAACCCACCACCTCATGAATGACTGTTGGTATTTACAGCCTAAGCACTGTAATGACACCTACACACCCACCACCCCAAGAATGACTGTTGATATTTACAGTCCAATCACTGTAATGACACCCACACACCCACCACCCAATAAATGACTGTTGATATTTACAGTCCAAACTCTGTAATGACACCCATACGCCTACTACCCTATGATTGACTGTTGATATTTACAGTCCAAGCACTGTAATGATAACAACACACCCACCACCCCATGAATGGCTGTTGATATTTACATTCCAAGCTCTGTAATGACACTCACACACCTACCACCCTATGAATGACTGTTGATATTTACAGTCCAAGCACTGTAATGAAACCCACATACAACAATACCCCATAAATGACGGTTGATATTTATAGTCCAAGCACTGTAATGACACCCTCACACCCACCACCCCATGAATGACTGTTGATATTTACATTCCAAGCAATCTAATGACACCCTCACAACCCATGAATGACTGTTGATATTTCCAGTTCAAGCACTCTAATGACACCCACCATCCTATTAATGACTGTTGATATTTACAATCCAAGCACTGGAATGACACCCCCACACCCACCAACCCATGAATTATGGTTGATATTTACAGTCCAAACGCTGTAATGACCCCCACACACCAACCACCCAAACGATGACTATTGATATTTACAGTCCAAGCACTCTAATGACACCCACCACCCTATGAATGACTGTTGATATTTACAATCAAAACACTGTAATGACACCCACACACCCTCTAACCCATGAATGACTGTTGATATTTACAGTCCAAGTACTGTAATGACACTCACACAGTCACCACCCCATTAAAGACTGTTGATATTTATAGTCCAAGCACTGTAATAACAGCCAAACACCCACCACCTCATGAATGACTGTTGGTATTTACAGTCTAAGCACTGTAATGACACCCACACACCCACCACCCCAAGAATGACTGTTGATTTTTACAGTTCAATTACTGTAATGACACTCTCACACCCACCACCCCATTAATGACTGTTGATATTTACAGTCCAAGCTCTGTAATAACACCCATAGGCCCACCACCCCATGATTGATGGTTGATATTTAAAGTCCAAGCACTGTAATGACAGCCACACGCCCACCACCCAATATATGACTGTTGATATTTACAGTCTAAGCACTGTAATGACACCTACGCACTCACCACCCCAAGAATGACTTTTGATGTTTACAGTCCCAACACTGTAATGATAACAACACACAACACCACCCCATAAATGACGGTTGATATTTATAGTCCAAGCACTGTAATGACACCCTTACACCCACCACCCCATGAATGACTGTTGATATTTTCAGTCCAATCACTGTAATGACATCCACACACCCTTCCACACATGAATGACTGTTAATATTTACAGTCTGAGCACTGTAATGACACCCACACACCCACAACCCAATGAATGCCTGTTGATATTTACAGTCCAAGAACTGTCATGACACCCACAGACCCACCACCCCATGAATGACTGTTGATATTTACAGTCCAAGCACTCTAATGACACCCACCACCCAATAAATGACTGTTGATATTTACAGTCAAAACACTGTAATGACACCCACACACCCACAACCCCATAAATGACTGTTGATATTTACTGTCCAAGCACTGCAATGACACCCACACACACACCACCTCACGATTGACTGTTGATATTTACAGTCCAAGCACTGTAATGACCCCCAAACACCCAACACCCCAAAAATGACTGTTGATATTTACAGTCCAAGCACTGTAATGACACCCACAAACCAATCAACCCCATGAATGACTGTTGATATGTACAGTCCAAGCACTATAATGCCACCAACCACCCCATGAATCACTGTTGATATTTACAGTTCAAGCACTAAAGACACACACACACCCACCACCCCATAAATGACTTGATATTTACAGTCCAAGCACTGTAATGACACCCACACACCCACCACCCCATGAATGACTGTTGATATTTACAGTTCAAGCACTATAATGACACCCACATACCCATAACCCCATGAGTTGTTACTGATATTTACCGTCCAAGCACTGTAATGACATCCTCACCCCCACCACCCAATGAATGACTGTTGATATTTACAGTCAAATCACTGTAATGACGCCCCACACCTACCATCCCATGCATTATGGTTGATATTTACAGTCCAAGCACTGTAATGACACCAACAAACCAACCACTCCATGAATGACTGTTGATATTTACAGTCCAAGCACTCTAATGACACCCACCACCATATAAATGACTGTTGTTATTTACAATAAAAACACTTTAATGACACCCACACACCCACCACCCCATGAATGACTGTTTATATTTACAGTCCAAGCACTGCAATGACACCCACATACCCACCACCCCATGATTGACTGTTGATACTTAAAGTCTAAGCACTGTAATGACACCTACACACACACAACCCCATGAATGACTGTTGATATTTACAGTCCAAGAACTGTAATGACACCCCACACCCACCACCCCATGAATTATGGTTGACATTTACAGTCCAAGCACTGTAATGACACCAACACACACACCACTCCATGAATGACTGTTGATATTTACAGTCCAAGCACTCTAATGACACCCACCACCTTGTAAATGACAGTTGATATGTACAATCAAAACACTGTAATGATACCCACACACCCAGCACACCATGAATGACTGTTGATATTTACAGTCCAAGCACTGTAATGACACCCACATACCCACCACCCCATGATTGACTGTTGATATTTATAGTCCAAGCACTGTAATGACACCCACACACCCACCACCCCAAGAATGACTTTTGATATTTACAGTACAAGCACTGTAATGACACCCACACACCCACCAACCCATCAATGACTTTTGATATTTACAGTCCAAGCACTCTAATGACACCCACCACCCTATGAATGACTGTTGTTATTTACAATCAAAATACTGTAATGACACCCAAACACCCACCATCCCATGAATGACTGTTGATATTTACAGTCCAAGCACTGTAATGACACCCACACACACACCACCCCATGAATGACTGTTGATATTTACAGTCCAAGCTCTGTAATGACACTCACACACATACAACCCCATGAATGACTGTTGATATTTACAGTCAAAGCACTGTAATGACACCAACACACCCACCACCCCATGAATGACTGTTGATATTTATAGTCCAAGCACTGCAATGACACCCACACACTCACCACCCCATAAATCACTGTTGATATTTACAGTCCAAGCACTGTCATGACACCCACACACCCACCACCCCATGAATGACTGTTGATATTTACAGTCCAAGCACTCTAATGACACCCTCACAACCCATGAATGACTGTTGATATTTCCAGTTCAAGCACTCTAATGACACCCACCACCCTATTAATGACTGTTTATATTTACAATCCAACCACTGTAATGACACCCACAAACCCACCACCCAATGAATGACTGTTGATATTTACAGTTCAAGCACTGTAATGACACTCACACAGCCACCACCCCATGAATGACTGTTGATATTTACAGTCCAAGCACTGTAATGACAGCCAAAAACCCACCACCTCATGAATGACTGTTGGTATTTACAGCCTAAGCACTGTAATGACACCTACAAACCCACCACCCCAAGAATGACTGTTGATATTTACAGTCCAATCACTGTAATGACACCCACACACCCACCATCCAATAAATGACTGTTGATATTTACAGTCCAAACTCTGTAATGACACCCATACGCCTACTACCCTATGATTGACTGTTGATATTTACAGTCCAAGCACTGTAATGATAACAACACACCCACCACCCCATGAATGGCTGTTGATATTTACATTCCAAGCTCTGTAATGACACTCACACACCTACCACCCTATGAATGACTGTTGATATTTACAGTCCAAGCACTGTAATGAAACCCACACACAACAATACCCCATAAATGACGGTTGATATTTATAGTCCAAGCACTGTAATGACACCCTCACACCCACCACCCCATGAATGACTGTTGATATTTACATTCCAAGCACTCTAATGACACCCTCACAACCCATGAATGACTGTTGATATTTCCAGTTCAAGCACTCTAATGACACCCTCCATCCTATTAATGACTGTTGATATTTACAATCCAAGCACTGGAATGACACCCCCACACCCACCAACCCATGAATTATGGTTGATATTTACAGTTTAAACACTGTAATGACCCCCACACACCAACCACCCAAACGATGACTATTGATATTTACAGTCCAAGCACTCTAATGACACCCACCACCCTATGAATGACTGTTGATATTTACTGTCCAAGCACTGCAATGACACCCACACACACACCACCTCACGATTGACTGTTGATATTTACAGTCCAAGCACTGTAATGACCCCCAAACACCCAACACCCCAAAAATGACTGTTGATATTTACAGTCCAAGCACTGTAATGACACCCACAGACCAATCAACCCCATGAATGACTGTTGATATGTACAGTCCAAGCACTATAATGCCACCAACCACCCCATGAATCACTGTTGATATTTACAGTTCAAGCACTAAAGACACACACACACCCACCACCCCATAAATGACTTGATATTTACAGTCCAAGCACTGTAATGACACCCACACACCCACCACCCCATGAATGACTGTTGATATTTACAGTTCAAGCACTATAATGACACCCACATACCCATAACCCCATGAGTTGTTACTGATATTTACCGTCCAAGCACTGTAATGACATCCTCACCCCCACCACCCAATGAATGACTGTTGATATTTACAGTCAAATCACTGTAATGACGCCCCACACCTACCATCCCATGCATTATGGTTGATATTTACAGTCCAAGCACTGTAATGACACCAACAAACCAACCACTCCATGAATGACTGTTGATATTTACAGTCCAAGCACTCTAATGACACCCACCACCATATAAATGACTGTTGTTATTTACAATAAAAACACTTTAATGACACCCACACACCCACCACCCCATGAATGACTGTTTATATTTACAGTCCAAGCACTGCAATGACACCCACATACCCACCACCCCATGATTGACTGTTGATACTTAAAGTCTAAGCACTGTAATGACACCTACACACACACAACCCCATGAATGACTGTTGATATTTACAGTCCAAGAACTGTAATGACACCCCACACCCACCACCCCATGAATTATGGTTGACATTTACAGTCCAAACACTGTAATGACACCAACACACACAGCACTCCATGAATGACTGTTGATATTTACAGTCCAAGCACTCTAATGACACCCACCACCTTGTAAATGACAGTTGATATGTACAATCAAAACACTGTAATGATACCCACACACCCAGCACACCATGAATGACTGTTGATATTTACAGTCCAAGCACTGTAATGACACCCACATACCCACCACCCCATGATTGACTGTTGATATTTATAGTCCAAGCACTGTAATGACACCCACACACCCACCACCCCAAGAATGACTTTTGATATTTACAGTACAAGCACTGTAATGACACCCACACACCCACCAACCCATCAATGACTTTTGATATTTACAGTCCAAGCACTCTAATGACACCCACCACCCTATGAATGACTGTTGTTATTTACAATCAAAATACTGTAATGACACCCAAACACCCACCATCCCATGAATGACTGTTGATATTTACAGTCCAAGCACTGTAATGACACCCACACACACACCACCCCATGAATGACTGTTGATATTTACAGTCCAAGCTCTGTAATGACACTCACACACATACAACCCCATGAATGACTGTTGATATTTACAGTCAAAGCACTGTAATGACACCAACACACCCACCACCCCATGAATGACTGTTGATATTTATAGTCCAAGCACTGCAATGACACCCACACACTCACCACCCCATAAATGACTGTTGATATTTACAGTCCAAGCACTGTCATGACACCCACACACCCACCACCCCATGAATGACTGTTGATATTTACAGTCCAAGCACTCTAATGACACCCTCACAACCCATGAATGACTGTTGATATTTCCAGTTCAAGCACTCTAATGACACCCACCACCCTATTAATGACTGTTTATATTTACAATCCAACCACTGTAATGACACCCACAAACCCACCACCCAATGAATGACTGTTGATATTTACAGTTCAAGCAATGTAATGACACTCACACAGCCACCACCCCATGAATGACTGTTGATATTTACAGTCCAAGCACTGTAATGACAGCCAAAAACCCACCACCTCATGAATGACTGTTGGTATTTACAGCCTAAGCACTGTAATGACACCTACACACCCACCACCCCAAGAATGACTGTTGATATTTACAGTCCAATCACTGTAATGACACCCACACACCCACCATCCAATAAATGACTGTTGATATTTACAGTCCAAACTCTGTAATGACACCCATACGCCTACTACCCTATGATTGACTGTTGATATTTACAGTCCAAGCACTGTAATGATAACAACACACCCACCACCCCATGAATGGCTGTTGATATTTACATTCCAAGCTCTGTAATGACACTCACACACCTACCACCCTATGAATGACTGTTGATATTTATAGTCCAAGCACTGTAATGAAACCCACACACAACAATACCCCATAAATGACGGTTGATATTTATAGTCCAAGCACTGTAATGACACCCTCACACCCACCACCCCATGAATGACTGTTGATATTTACATTCCAAGCACTCTAATGACACCCTCACAACCCATGAATGACTGTTGATATTTCCAGTTCAAGCACTCTAATGACACCCTCCATCCTATTAATGACTGTTGATATTTACAATCCAAGCACTGGAATGACACCCCCACACCCACCAACCCATGAATTATGGTTGATATTTACAGTTTAAACACTGTAATGACCCCCACACACCAACCACCCAAACGATGACTGTTGATATTTACAGTCCAAGCACTCTAATGACACCCACCACCCTATGAATGACTGTTGATATTTACTATCAAAACACTGTAATGACACCCACACACCCTCTACCCCATGAATGACTGTTGATATTTACAGTCCAAGTACTGTAATGACACTCACACAGCCACCACCCCATGAATGACTGTTGATATTTACAGTCCAAGCACTGTAATGACAGCCAAAAACCCACCACCTCATGAATGACTGTTGGTATTTACAGCCTAAGCACTGTAATGACACCTACACACCCACCACCCCAAGAATGACTGTTGATATTTACAGTCCAATCACTGTAATGACACCCACACACCCACCACCCAATAAATGACTGTTGATATTTACAGTCCAAACTCTGTAATGACACCCATACGCCTACTACCCTATGATTGACTGTTGATATTTACAGTCCAAGCACTGTAATGATAACAACACACCCACCACCCCATGAATGGCTGTTGATATTTACATTCCAAGCTCTGTAATGACACTCACACACCTACCACCCTATGAATGACTGTTGATATTTACAGTCCAAGCACTGTAATGAAACCCACACACAACAATACCCCATAAATGACGGTTGATATTTATAGTCCAAGCACTGTAATGACACCCTCACACCCACCACCTAATGAATGACTGTTGATATTTACATTCCAAGCACTCTAATGACACCCTCACAACCCATGAATGACTGTTGATATTTCCAGTTCAAGCACTCTAATGACACCCACCATCCTATTAATGACTGTTGATATTTTCAATCTAAGCACTGGAATGACACCCCCACACCCACCAACCCATGAATTATGGTTGATATTTACAGTCCAAACGCTGTAATGACCCCCACACACCAACCACCCAAACGATGACTGTTGATATTTACAGTCCAAGCACTCTAATGACACCCACCACCCTATGAATGACTGTTGATATTTACAATCAAAACACTGTAATGACACCCACACACCCTCTAACCCATGAATGACTGTTGATATTTACAGTCCAAGTACTGTAATGACACTCACACAGTCACCACCCCATTAAAGACTGTTGATATTTATAGTCCAAGCACTGTAATAACAGCCAAACACCCACCACCTCATGAATGACTGTTGGTATTTACAGTCTAAGCACTGTAATGACACCCACACACCCACAACCCCAAGAATGACTGTTGATTTTTACAGTTCAATTACTGTAGTGACACCCTCACACCCACCACCCCATTAATGACTGTTGATATTTACAGTCCAAGCTCTGTAATAACACCCATAGGCCCACCACCCCATGATTGATGGTTGATATTTAAAGTCCAAGCACTGTAATGACAGCTACACGCCCACCACCCAATATATGACTGTTGATATTTACAGTCTAAGCACTGTAATGACACCTACGCACTCACCACCCCAAGAATGACTTTTGATGTTTACAGTCCCAACACTGTAATGATAACAACACACAACACCACCCCATAAATGACGGTTGATATTTATAGTCCAAGCACTGTAATGACACCCTCACACCCACCACCCCATGAATGACTGTTGATATTTTCAGTCCAAGCACTGTAATGACATCCACACACCCTTCCACACATGAATGACTGTTAATATTTACAGTCTGAGCACTGTAATGACACCCACACACCCACAACCCAATGAATGCCTGTTGATATTTACAGTCCAAGAACTGTCATGACACCCACAGACCCACCACCCCATGAATGACTGTTGATATTTACAGTCCAAGCACTCTAATGACACCCACCACCCAATAAATGACTGTTGATATTTACAGTCAAAACACTGTAATGACACCCACACACCCACAACCCCATGAATGACTGTTGATATTTACTGTCCAAGCACTGCAATGACACCCACACACCCACCACCTCACGATTGACAGTTGATATTTACAGTCCAAGCACTGTAATGACCCCCAAACACCCAACACCCCAAAAATGACTGTTGATATTTACAGTCCAAGCACTGTAATGACACCCACAGACCCATCACCCCATGAATGACTGTTGATATGTACAGTCCAAGCACTATAATGCCACCAACCACCCCATGAATCACTGTTGATATTTACAGTTCAAGCACTAAAGACACACACACACCCACCACCCCATAAATGACTTGATATTTACAGTCCAAGCACTGTAATGACACCCACACACCCACCACCCCATGAATGACTGTTGATATTTACAGTTCAAGCACTATAATGACACCCACATACCCATAACCCCATGAGTTGTTACTGATATTTACCGTCCAAGCACTGTAATGACATCCTCACCCCCACCACCCAATGAATGACTGTTGATATTTACAGTCAAATCACTGTAATGACGCCCCACACCTACCATCCCATGCATTATGGTTGATATTTACAGTCCAAGCACTGTAATGACACCAACAAACAAACCACTCCATGAATGACTGTTGATATTTACAGTCCAAGCACTCTAATGACACCCACCACCATATAAATGACTGTTGTTATTTACAATAAAAACACTTTAATGACACTCACACACCCACCACCCCATGAATGACTGTTTATATTTACAGTCCAAGCACTGCAATGACACCCACATACCCACCACCCCATGATTGACTGTTGATATTTAAAGTCCAAGAACTATAATGACAGCCACACACACACCACCCCAAAAATGACTGTTGATACTTAAAGTCCAAGCACTGTAATGACACCCACACACACACCACCCCATGAATGACTGTTGATATTTACAGTCCAAGCTCTGTAATGACACTCACACACATACAACCCCATGAATGACTGTTGATATTTACAGTCAAAGCACTGTAATGACACCAACACACCCACCACCCCATGAATGACTGTTGATATTTATAGTCCAAGCACTGCAATGACACCCACACACTCACCACCCCATAAATGACTGTTGATATTTACAGTCCAAGCACTGTCATGACACCCACACACCCACCACCCCATGAATGACTGTTGATATTTACAGTCCAAGCACTCTAATGACACCCTCACAACCCATGAATGACTGTTGATATTTCCAGTTCAAGCACTCTAATGACACCCACCACCCTATTAATGACTGTTTATATTTACAATCCAACCACTGTAATGACACCCACAAACCCACCACCCAATGAATGACTGTTGATATTTACAGTTCAAGCAATGTAATGACACTCACACAGCCACCACCCCATGAATGACTGTTGATATTTACAGTCCAAGCACTGTAATGACAGCCAAAAACCCACCACCTCATGAATGACTGTTGGTATTTACAGCCTAAGCACTGTAATGACACCTACACACCCACCACCCCAAGAATGACTGTTGATATTTACAGTCCAATCACTGTAATGACACCCACACACCCACCATCCAATAAATGACTGTTGATATTTACAGTCCAAACTCTGTAATGACACCCATACGCCTACTACCCTATGATTGACTGTTGATATTTACAGTCCAAGCACTGTAATGATAACAACACACCCACCACCCCATGAATGGCTGTTGATATTTACATTCCAAGCTCTGTAATGACACTCACACACCTACCACCCTATGAATGACTGTTGATATTTACAGTCCAAGCACTGTAATGAAACCCACACACAACAATACCCCATAAATGACGGTTGATATTTATAGTCCAAGCACTGTAATGACACCCTCACACCCACCACCCCATGAATGACTGTTGATATTTACATTCCAAGCACTCTAATGACACCCTCACAACCCATGAATGACTGTTGATATTTCCAGTTCAAGCACTCTAATGACACCCTCCATCCTATTAATGACTGTTGATATTTACAATCCAAGCACTGGAATGACACCCCCACACCCACCAACCCATGAATTATGGTTGATATTTACAGTTTAAACACTGTAATGACCCCCACACACCAACCACACAAACGATGACTGTTGATATTTACAGTCCAAGCACTCTAATGACACCCACCACCCTATGAATGACTGTTGATATTTACTATCAAAACACTGTAATGACACCCACACACCCTCTACCCCATGAATGACTGTTGATATTTACAGTCCAAGTACTGTAATGACACTCACACAGCCACCACCCCATGAATGACTGTTGATATTTACAGTCCAAGCACTGTAATGACAGCCAAAAACCCACCACCTCATGAATGACTGTTGGTATTTACAGCCTAAGCACTGTAATGACACCTACACACCCACCACCCCAAGAATGACTGTTGATATTTACAGTCCAATCACTGTAATGACACCCACACACCCACCACCCAATAAATGACTGTTGATATTTACAGTCCAAACTCTGTAATGACACCCATACGCCTACTACCCTATGATTGACTGTTGATATTTACAGTCCAAGCACTGTAATGATAACAACACACCCACCACCCCATGAATGGCTGTTGATATTTACATTCCAAGCTCTGTAATGACACTCACACACCTACCACCCTATGAATGACTGTTGATATTTACAGTCCAAGCACTGTAATGAAACCCACACACAACAATACCCCATAAATGACGGTTGATATTTATAGTCCAAGCACTGTAATGACACCCTCACACCCACCACCTAATGAATGACTGTTGATATTTACATTCCAAGCACTCTAATGACACCCTCACAACCCATGAATGACTGTTGATATTTCCAGTTCAAGCACTCTAATGACACCCACCATCCTGTTAATGACTGTTGATATTTTCAATCTAAGCACTGGAATGACACCCCCACACCCACCAACCCATGAATTATGGTTGATATTTACAGTCCAAACGCTGTAATGACCCCCACACACCAACCACCCAAACGATGACTGTTGATATTTACAGTCCAAGCACTCTAATGACACCCACCACCCTATGAATGACTGTTGATATTTACAATCAAAACACTGTAATGACACCCACACACCCTCTAACCCATGAATGACTGTTGATATTTACAGTCCAAGTACTGTAATGACACTCACACAGTCACCACCCCATTAAAGACTGTTGATATTTATAGTCCAAGCACTGTAATAACAGCCAAACACCCACCACCTCATGAATGACTGTTGGTATTTACAGTCTAAGCACTGTAATGACACCCACACACCCACCACCCCAAGAATGACTGTTGATTTTTACAGTTCAATTACTGTAATGACACCCTCACACCCACCACCCCATTAATGACTGTTGATATTTACAGTCCAAGCTCTGTAATAACACCCATAGGCCCACCACCCCATGATTGATGGTTGATATTTAAAGTCCAAGCACTGTAATGACAGCTACACGCCCACCACCCAATATATGACTGTTGATATTTACAGTCTAAGCACTGTAATGACACCTACGCACTCACCACCCCAAGAATGACTTTTGATGTTTACAGTCCCAACACTGTAATGATAACAACACACAACACCACCCCATAAATGACGGTTGATATTTATAGTCCAAGCACTGTAATGACACCCTCACACCCACCACCCCATGAATGACTGTTGATATTTTCAGTCCAAGCACTGTAATGACATCCACACACCCTTCCACACATGAATGACTGTTAATATTTACAGTCTGAGCACTGTAATGACACCCACACACCCACAACCCAATGAATGCCTGTTGATATTTACAGTCCAAGAACTGTCGTGACACCCACAGACCCACCACCCCATGAATGACTGTTGATATTTACAGTCCAAGCACTCTAATGACACCCACCACCCAATAAATGACTGTTGATATTTACAGTCAAAACACTGTAATGACACCCACACACCCACAACCCCATGAATGACTGTTGATATTTACTGTCCAAGCACTGCAATGACACCCACACACCCACCACCTCACGATTGACTGTTGATATTTACAGTCCAAGCACTGTAATGACCCCCAAACACCCAACACCCCAAAAATGACTGTTGATATTTACAGTCCAAGCACTGTAATGACACCCACAGACCCATCACCCCATGAATGACTGTTGATATGTACAGTCCAAGCACTATAATGCCACCAACCACCCCATGAATCACTGTTGATATTTACAGTTCAAGCACTAAAGACACACACACACCCACCACCCCATAAATGACTTGATATTTACAGTCCAAGCACTGTAATGACACCCACACACCCACCACCCCATGAATGACTGTTGATATTTACAGTTCAAGCACTATAATGACACCCACATACCCATAACCCCATGAGTTGTTACTGATATTTACCGTCCAAGCACTGTAATGACATCCTCACCCCCACCACCCAATGAATGACTGTTGATATTTACAGTCAAATCACTGTAATGACGCCCCACACCTACCATCCCATGCATTATGGTTGATATTTACAGTCCAAGCACTGTAATGACACCAACAAACAAACCACTCCATGAATGACTGTTGATATTTACAGTCCAAGCACTCTAATGACACCCACCACCATATAAATGACTGTTGTTATTTACAATAAAAACACTTTAATGACACCCACACACCCACCACCCCATGAATGACTGTTTATATTTACAGTCCAAGCACTGCAATGACACCCACATACCCACCACCCCATGATTGACTGTTGATATTTAAAGTCCAAGAACTATAATGACAGCCACACACCCACCACCCCAAAAATGACTGTTGATACTTAAAGTCCAAGCACTGTAATGATACCCACACACACACCACCCCATGAATGACTGTTGATATTTACAGTCCAAGCTCTGTAATGACACTCACAAACATACAACCCCATGAATGACTGTTGATATTTACAGTCAAAGCACTGTAATGACACCAATACACCCACCATCCCATGAATGACTGTTGATATTTATAGTCCAAGCACTGCAATGACACCCACACACTCACCACCAATAAATGACTGTTGATATTTACAGTCCAAGCACTGTCATGACACCCACACACCCACCACCCCATGAATGACTGTTGATATTTACAGTCCAAGCACTCTAATGACACCCTCACAACCCATGAATGACTGTTGATATTTCCAGTTCAAGCACTCTAATGACACCCACCACCCTATTAATGACTGTTTATATTTACAATCCAACCACTGTAATGACACCCACAAACCCACCACCCCATGAATGACTGTTGATATTTACAGTTCAAGCAATGTAATGACACTCACACAGCCACCACCCCATGAATGACTATTGATATTTACAGTCCAAGCACTGTAATGACAGCCAAAAACCCACCACCTCATGAATGACTGTTGGTATTTACAGCCTAAGCACTGTAATGACACCTACACACCCACCACCCCAAGAATGACTGTTGATATTTACAGTCCAATCACTGTAATGACACCCACACACCCACCATCCAATAAATGACTGTTGATATTTACAGTCCAAACTCTGTAATGACACCCATACGCCTACTACCCTATGATTGACTGTTGATATTTACAGTCCAAGCACTGTAATGATAACAACACACCCACCACCCCATGAATGGCTGTTGATATTTACATTCCAAGCTCTGTAATGACACTCACACACCTACCACCCTATGAATGACTGTTGATATTTACAGTCCAAGCACTGTAATGAAACCCACACACAACAATACCCCATAAATGACGGTTGATATTTATAGTCCAAGCACTGTAATGACACCCTCACACCCACCACCCCATGAATGACTGTTGATATTTACATTCCAAGCACTCTAATGACACCCTCACAACCCATGAATGACTGTTGATATTTCCAGTTCAAGCACTCTAATGACACCCTCCATCCTATTAATGACTGTTGATATTTACAATCCAAGCACTGGAATGACACCCCCACACCCACCAACCCATGAATTATGGTTGATATTTACAGTCCAAACGCTGTAATGACCCCCACACACCAACCACCCAAACGATGACTGTTGATATTTACAGTCCAAGCACTCTAATGACACCCACCACCCTATGAATGACTGTTGATATTTACAATCAAAACACCGTAATGACACCCACACACTTTCTAACCCATGAATGACTGTTGATATTTACAGTCCAAGTACTGTAATGACACTCACACAGTCACCACCCCATTAAAGACTGTTGATATTTATAGTCCAAGCACTGTAATAACAGCCAAACACCCACCACCTCATGAATGACTGTTGGTATTTACAGTCTAAGCACTGTAATGACACCCACACACCCACCACCCCAAGAATGACTATTGATTTTTACAGTTCAATTACTGTAATGACACCCTCACACCCACCACCCCATTAATGACTGTTGATATTTACAGTCCAAGCTCTGTAATAACACCCATAGGCCCACCACCCCATGATTGATGGTTGATATTTAAAGTCCAAGCACTGTAATGACAGCCACACGCCCACCACCCAATATATGACTGTTGATATTTACAGTCTAGGCACTGTAATGACACCTACGCACTCACCACCCCAAGAATGACTTTCGATGTTTACAGTCCCAACACTGTAATGATAACAACACACAACACCACCCCATAAATGACGGTTGATATTTATAGTCCAAGCACTGTAATGACACCCTCACACCCACCACCCCATGAATGACTGTTGATATTTTCAGTCCAAGCACTGTAATGACATCCACACACCCTTCCACACATGAATGACTGTTAATATTTACAGTATGAGCACTGTAATGACACCCACACACCCACAACCCAATGAATGCCTGTTGATATTTACAGTCCAAGAACTGTCATGACACCCACAGACCCACCACCCCATGAATGACTGTTGATATTTACAGTCCAAGCACTCTAATGACACCCACCACCCAATAAATGACTGTTGATATTTACAGTCAAAACACTGTAATGACACCCACACACCCACAACCCCATGAATGACTGTTGATATTTACTGTCCAAGCACTGCAATGACACCCACACACCCACCACCTCACGATTGACTGTTGATATTTACAGTCCAAGCACTGTAATGACAACCACACACCCACCACCCCAAGAATGACTTTTGATATTTACAGTACAAGCACTGTAATGACACCCACACACCCACCAACCCATCAATGACTTTTGATATTTACAGTCCAAGCACTCTAATGACACCCACCACCCTATGAATGACTGTTGTTATTTACAGTCATAATACTGTAATGACACCCACCATCCCATGAATGACTGTTGATATTTACAGTCCAAGCACTGTAATGACACCCACAGACCCATCACCCCATGAATGACTGTTGATATGTACAGTCCAAGCACTATAATGCCACCAACCACCCCATGAATCATTGTTGATATTTACAGTTCAAGCACTAAAGACACACACACACCCACCACCCCATAAATGACTTGATATTTACAGTCCAAGCACTGTAATGACACCCACACACCCACCACCCCATGAATGACTGTTGATATTTACAGTTCAAGCACTATAATGACACCCACATACCCATAACCCCATGAGTTGTTACTGATATTTACCGTCCAAGCACTGTAATGACATCCTCACCCCCACCACTCAATGAATGACTGTTGATATTTACAGTCAAATCACTGTAATGACGCCCCACACCTACCATCCCATGCATTATGGTTGATATTTACAGTCCAAGCACTGTAATGACACCAACAAACCAACCACTCCATGAATGACTGTTGATATTTACAGTCCAAGCACTCTAATGACACCCACCACCATATAAATGACTGTTGTTATTTACAATAAAAACACTTTAATGACACCCACACACCCACCACCCCATGAATGACTGTTTATATTTACAGTCCAAGCACTGCAATGACACCCACATACCCACCACCCCATGATTGACTGTTGATATTTAAAGTCCAAGAACTATAATGACAGCCACACACCCACCACCCCATAAATGACTGTTGATACTTAAAGTCTAAGCACTGTAATGACACCTACACACACACAACCCCATGAATGACTGTTGATATTTACAGTCCAAGCTCTGTAATGACATTCACACACCCACCACCCTATGAATGACTGTTGATTTTTTCAGTCCAAGAACAGTAATGACACCCACACACCCACAACCCCTTAAATGACTGTTAATATTTACAGTCTGAGCACTGTAATGACACCCACAAACCCACCACCTAATGAATGAGTGTTGATATTTACAGTCCAAGAACTGTAATGACACCCCACACCCACCACCCCATGAATTATGGTTGACATTTACAGTCCAAACACTGTAATGACACCAACACACACACCACTCCATGAATGACTGTTGATATTTACAGTCCAAGCACTCTAATGACACCCACCACCTTGTAAATGACAGTTGATATGTACAATCAAAACACTGTAATGACACCCACACACCCAGCAAACCATGAATGACTGTTGATATTTACAGTCCAAGCACTGTAATGACACACACATACCCACCACCCCATGATTGACTGTTGATATTTATAGTCCAAGCACTGTAATGACACCCACACACCCACAACCCCAAGAATGACTTTTGATATTTACAGTACAAGCACTGTAATGACACCCACACACCCACCAACCCATCAATGACTTTTGATATTTACAGTCCAAGCACTCTAATGACACCCACCACCCTATGAATGACTGTTGTTATTTACAGTCATAATACTGTAATGACACCCACACACCCACCATCCCATGAATGACTGTTGATATTTACAGTCCAAGCTCTGTAATGACACTCACACACACAACCCCATGAATGACTGTTGATATTTACAGTCCAAGCACTCTAATGACACCCTCACAACCCATGAATGACTGTTGATATTTCCAGTTCAAGCACTCTAATGACACCCACTACCCTATTAATGACTGTTTATATTTACAATCCAACCACTGTAATGACACCCACAAACCCACCACCCCATGAATGACTGTTGATATTTACAGTTCAAGCACTGTAATGACACTCACACAGCCACCACCCCATGAATGACTGTTGATATTTACAGTCCAAGCACTGTAATGACAGCCAAAAACCCACCACCTCATGAATGACTTTTGGTATTTACAGCCTAAGCACTGTAATGACACCTACACACCCACCACCCCAAGAATGACTGTTGATATTTACAGTCCAATCACTGTAATGACACCCACACACCCACCACCCAATAAATGACTGTTGATATTTACAGTCCAAATTCTATAATGACACCCATACGCCTACTACCCTATGATTGACTGTTGATATTTACAGTCCAAGCACTGTAATGATAACAACACACCCACCACCCCTTGAATGGCTGTTGATATTTACATTCCAAGCTCTGTAATGACACTCACACACCTACCACCCTATGAATGACTGTTGATATTTACAGTCCAAGCACTGTAATGAAACCCACACACAACAATACCCCATAAATGATGGTTGATATTTATAGTCCAAGCACTGTAATGACACCCTCACACCCACCACCTAATGAATGACTGTTGATATTTACATTCCAAGCACTCTAATGACACCCTCACAACCCATGAATGACTGTTGATATTTCCAGTTCAAGCACTCTAATGACACCCACCATCCTATTAATGACTGTTGATATTTACAATCCAAGCACTGGAATGACACCCCCACACCCACCAACCCATGAATTATGGTTGATATTTACAGTCCAAACGCTGTAATGACCCCCACACACCAACCACCCAAACGATGACTGTTGATATTTACAGTCCAAGCACTCTAATGACACCCACCACCCTATGAATGACTGTTGATATTTACAATCAAAACACCGTAATGACACCCACACACCCTCTAACCCATGAATGACTGTTGATATTTACAGTCCAATCACTGTAATGACACTCACACAGTCACCACCCCATTAAAGACTGTTGATATTTATAGTCCAAGCACTGTAATAACAGCCAAACACCCACCACCTCATGAATGACTGTTGGTATTTACAGTCTAAGCACTGTAATGACACCCACTTACCCACCACCCCAAGAATGACTGTTGATTTTTACAGTTCAATTACTGTAATGACACCCTCACACCCACCACCCCATTAATGACTGTTGATATTTACAGTCCAAGCTCTGTAATAACACCCATAGGCCCACCACCCCATGATTGATGGTTGATATTTAAAGTCCAAGCACTGTAATGACAGCCACACGCCCACCACCCAATATATGACTGTTGATATTTACAGTCTAAGCACTGTAATGACACCTACGCACTCACCACCCCAAGAATGACTTTCGATGTTTACAGTCCCAACACTGTAATGATAACAACACACAACACCACCCCATAAATGACGGTTGATATTTATAGTCCAAGCACTGTAATGACACCCTCACACCCACCACCCCATGAATGACTGTTGATATTTTCAGTCCAAGCACTGTAATGACATCCACACACCCTTCCACACATGAATGACTGTTAATATTTACAGTCTGAGCACTGTCATGACACCCACACACCCACAACCCAATGAATGATGGTTGATATTTACAGTCCAAGAACTGTCATGACACCCACAGACCCACCACCCTATGAATGACTGTTGATATTAACAGTCCAAGCACTCTAATGACACCCACCACCCAATAAATGACTGTTGATATTTACAGTCAAAACACTGTAATGACACCCACACACCCACAACCCCATGAATGACTGTTGATATTTACTGTCCAAGCACTGCAATGACACCCACACACCCACCACCTCACGATTGACTGTTGATATTTACAGTCCTAGCACTATAATGACCCCCAAACACCCAACACCCCAAAAATGACTGTTGATATTTACAGTCCAAGCACTGTAATGACACCCACAGACCCATCACCCCATGAATGACTGTTGATATGTACAGTCCAAGCACTATAATGCCACCAACCACCCCATGAATCACTGTTGATATTTACAGTTCAAGCACTAAAGACACACACACACCCACCACCCCATAAATGACTTGATATTTACAGTCCAAGCACTGTAATGACACCCACACACCCACCACCCCATGAATGACTGTTGATATTTACAGTTCAAGCACTATAATGACACCCACATACCCATAACCCCATGAGTTGTTACTGATATTTACCGTCCAAGCACTGTAATGACATCCTCACCCCCACCACTCAATGAATGACTGTTGATATTTACAGTTAAATCACTGTAATGACGCCCCACACCTACCATCCCATGCATTATGGTTGATATTTACAGTCCAAGCACTGTAATGACACCAACAAACCAACCACTCCATGAATGACTGTTGATATTTACAGTCCAAGCACTCTAATGACACCCACCACCATATAAATGACTGTTGTTATTTACAATAAAAACACTTTAATGACACCCACACACCCACCACCCCATGAATGACTGTTTATATTTACAGTCCAAGCACTGCAATGACACCCACATACCCACCACCCCATGATTGACTGTTGATATTTAAAGTCCAAGAACTATAATGACAGCCACACACCCACCACCCCATAAATGACTGTTGATACTTAAAGTCTAAGCACTGTAATGACACCTACACACACACAACCCCATGAATGACTGTTGATATTTACAGTCCAAGCTCTGTAATGACACTCACACACCCACCACCCTATGAATGACTGTTGATTTTTTCAGTCCAAAAACAGTAATGACACCCACACACCCATAACCCCTTAAATGACTGTTAATATTTACAGTCTGAGCACTGTAATGACACCCACAAACCCACCACCTAATGAATGAGTGTTGATATTTACAGTCCAAGAACTGTAATGACACCCCACACCCACCACCCCATGAATTATGGTTGACATTTACAGTCCAAACACTGTAATGACACCAACACACACACACACCACTCCATGAATGACTGTTGATATTTACAGTCCAAGCACTCTAATGACACCCACCACCTTGTAAATGACAGTTGATATGTACAATCAAAACACTGTAATGACACCCACACACCCAGCACACCATGAATGACTGTTGATATTTACAGTCCAAGCACTGTAATGACACACACATACCCACCACCCCATGATTGACTGTTGATATTTATAGTCCAAGCACTGTAATGACACCAACACACCCACCACCCCAAGAATGACTTTTGATATTTACAGTACAAGCACTGTAATGACACCCACACACCCACCAACCCATCAATGACTTTTGATATTTACAGTCCAAGAACTCTAATGACACCCACCACCCTATGAATGACTGTTGTTATTTACATTAAAAATACTGTAATGACACCCAAACACCCACCATCCCATGAATGACTGTTGATATTTACAGTCCAAGCACTGTAATGACACCCACACACACACCACCCCATGAATGACTGTTGATATTTACAGTCCAAGCTCTGCAATGACACTCACACACACACAACCCCATGAATGACTGTTGATATTTACAGTCAAAGCACTGTAATGACACCAACACACCCACCACCCCATGAATGACTGTTGATATTTATAGTCCAAGCACTGCAATGACACCCACACACTCACCACCCCATAAATGACTGTTGATATTTACAGTCCAAGCACTGTCATGACACCCACACACCCACCACCCCATGAATGACTGTTGATATTTACAGACCAAGCACTCTAATGACACCCTCACAACCCATGAATGACTGTTGATATTTCCAGTTCAAGCACTCTAATGACACCCACCACCCTATTAATGACTGTTTATATTTACAATCCAACCACTGTAATGACACCCACAAACCCACCACCCCATGAATGACTGTTGATATTTACAGTTCAAGCACTGTAATGACACTCACACAGCCACCACCCCATGAATGACTGTTGATATTTACAGTCCAAGCACTGTAATGACAGCCAAACACCCACCACCTCATGAATGACTGTTGGTATTTACAGCCTAAGCACTGTAATGACACCTACACACCCACCACCCCAAGAATGACTGTTGATATTTACAGTCCAATCACTGTAATGACACCCACATACCCACCACCCCATAAATGACTGTTGATATTTACAGTCCAAACTCTGAAATGACACCCATACGCTTACTACCCCATTATTGACTGTTGATATTTACAGTCCAAGCACTGTAATGACAGCCACACACCCACCACCCTATAAATGACTGTTGATATTTACAGTCTAAGCACTGTAATGACACCTACACACCCACCAGCCCAAGAATGACTTTTGATATTTACAGTCCAAGCACTGTAATGATAACAACACACCCACCACCCCATGAATGACTGTTGATATTTACATTCCAAGCTCTGTAATCACACTCACACACCCACCACCCTATGAATGATTGTTGATATTTACAGTCCAAGCACTGTAATGAAACCCAAACACAACACCACCCCATAAATAATGGTTGATATTTATAGTCCAAGCCCTGTAATGACACCTTCACACCCACCACCCCATGAATGCCTGTTGATATTTTCAGTCCAAGCACTGTAATGACATCCACACACCCTTCTCCGCATGAATGACTGTTAATATTTACAGTCTGAGCACTGTAATAACTCCTACACACCCACAACCCAATGAATGATGGTTGATATTTACAGTCCAAGAACTGCAATGACACCCACACACTCACCACCCCATGAATGACTATTGATATTTACAGTCCAAGCACTGTCATGACACCCACAGACCCACCACCCCATGAATGACTGTTGATATTTACAGTCCAAGCACTCTAATGACACCCACCACCCAATAAATGACTTTTTATATTTACAGTCAAAACACTGTAATGACACCCACACACCCACAACCCCATGAATGACTGTTGATATTTACTGTCCAAGCACTGCAATGACACCCACACACCCACCACCTCATGAATGACTGTTGATATTTACAGTCCAAGCACTGTAATGATCCCCAAACACCCAACACCCCAAAAATGAAAATTGATATTTACAGTCCAAGCACTGTAATGACACCCACAGACCCATCACCCCATGAATGACTGTTGATATTTACAGTCCAAGCACTATAATGCCACTAACCACCCCATGAATCACCGTTGATATTTACAGTTCAAGCACTAAAGACACACACACAACCACCACCCTATAAATGACTTGATATTTACAGTCCAAGTACTGTAATGACACCCACACACCCACCACCCCATGAATGACTGTTGATATTTACAGTTCAAGCACTATAATGACACCCACATACCCACAACCCCATAAGTTGTTACTGATATTTACCGTCCAAGCACTGTAATGACACACTCACCCCCACCACCCAATGAATGACTGTTGATATTTACAGTCAAATCACTGTAATGACGCACCACACCTACCATCCCATGCATTATGGTTGATATTTACAGTCCAAGCACTGTAATGACACCAACACACCCACCACTCCATGAATGACTGTTGATATTTACAGTCCAAGCACTCTAATGACACCCACCACCATATAAATGACTGTTGTTATTTACAATAAAAACACTTTAATGACACCCACACACCCACCACCCCATTAATGACTGTTGATATTTACAGTCCAAGCTCTGTAATAACACCCATAGGCCCACCACCCCATGATTGATGGTTGATATTTAAAGTCCAAGCACTGTAATGACAGCCACACGCCCACCACCCAATATATGACTGTTGATATTTACAGTCTAAGCACTGTAATGACACCTACGCACTCACCACCCCAAGAATGACTTTTGATGTTTACAGTCCCAACACTGTAATGATAACAACACACAACACCACCCCATAAATGACGGTTGATATTTATAGTCCAAGCACTGTAATGACACCCTCACACCCACCACCCCATGAATGACTGTTGATATTTTCAGTCCAAGCACTGTAATGACATCCACACACCCTTCCACACATGAATGTCTGTTAATATTTACAGTCTGAGCACTGTAATGACACCCACACACCCACAACCCAATGAATGATGGTTGATATTTACAGTCCAAGAACTGTCATGACACCCACAGACCCACCACCCTATGAATGACTGTTGATATTTACAGTCCAAGCACTCTAATGACACCCACCACCCAATAAATGACTGTTGATATTTACAGTCAAAACATTGTAATGACACCCACACACCCACAACCCCATGAATGACTGTTGATATTTACTGTCCAAGCACTGCAATGACACCCACACACCCACCACCTCACGATTGACTGTTGATATTTACAGTCCAAGCACTGTAATGACCCCCAAACACCCAACACCCCAAAAATGACTGTTGATATTTACAGTCCAAGCACTGTAATGACACCCACAGACCCATCACCCCATGAATGACTGTTGATATGTACAGTCCAAGCACTATAATGCCACCAACCACCCCATGAATCACTGTTGATATTTACAGTTCAAGCACTAAAGACACACACACACCCACCACCCCATAAATGACTTGATATTTACAGTCCAAGCACTGTAATGACACCCACACACCCACCGCCCCATGAATGACTGTTGATATTTACAGTTCAAGCACTATAATGACACCCACATACCCATAACCCCATGAGTTGTTACTGATATTTACCGTCCAAGCACTGTAATGACATCCTCACCCCCACCACTCAATGAATGACTGTTGATATTTACAGTTAAATCACTGTAATGACGCCCCACACCTACCATCCCATGCATTATGGTTGATATTTACAGTCCAAGCACTGTAATGACACCAACAAACCAACCACTCCATGAATGACTGTTGATATTTACTGTCCAAGCACTCTAATGACACCCACCACCATATAAATGACTGTTGTTATTTACAATAAAAACACTTTAATGACACCCACACACCCACCACCCCATGAATGACTGTTTATATTTACAGTCCAAGCACTGCAATGACACCCACATACCCACCACCCCATGATTGACTGTTGATATTTAAAGTCCAAGAACTATAATGACAGCCACACACCCACCACCCCATAAATGACTGTTGATACTTAAAGTCTAAGCACTGTAATGACACCTACACACACACAACCTCATGAATGACTGTTGACATTTACAGTCCAAGCTCTGTAATGACACTCACACACCCACCACCCTATGAATGACTGTTGATTTTTTCAGTCCAAAAACAGTAATGAAACCCACACACCCACAACCCCTTAAATGACTGTTAATATTTACAGTCTGAGCACTGTAATGACACCCACAAACCCACCACCTAATGAATGAGTGTTGATATTTACAGTCCAAGAACTGTAATGACACCCCACACCCACCACTACATGAATTATGGTTGACATTTACAGTCCAAACACTGTAATGACACCAACACACACACACACCACTCCATGAATGACTGTTGATATTTACAATCCAAGCACTCTAATGACACCCACCACCTTGTAAATGACAGTTGATATGTACAATCAAAACACTGTAATGACACCCACACACCCAGCACACCATGAATGACTGTTGATATTTACAGTCCAAGCACTGTAATGACACACATACCCACCACCCCATGATTGACTGTTGATATTTATAGTCCAAGCACTGTAATGACACCCACACACCCACCACCCCAAGAATGACTTTTGATATTTACAGTACAAGCACTGTAATGACACCCACACACCCACCAACCCATCAATGACTTTTGATATTTACAGTCCAAGAACTCTAATGACACCCACCACCCTATGAATGACTGTTGTTATTTACATTAAAAATACTGTAATGACACCCAAACACCCACCATCCCATGAATGACTGTTGATATTTACAGTCCAAGCACTGTAATGACACCCACACACACACCACCCCATGAATGACTGTTGATATTTACAGTCCAAGCTCTGTAATGACACTCACACACACACAACCCCATGAATGACTGTTGATATTTACAGTCAAAGCACTGTAATGACACCAACACACCCACCACCCCATGAAAGACTGTTGATATTTATAGTCCAAGCACTGCAATGACACCCACACACTCACCACCCCATAAATGACTGTTGATATTTACAGTCCAAGCACTGTCATGACACCCACACACCCACCACCCCATGAATGACTGTTGATATTTACAGGCCAATCACTCTAATGACACCCTCACAACCCATGAATGACTGTTGATATTTCCAGTTCAAGCACTCTAATGACACCCACCACCCTATTAATGACTGTTTATATTTACAATCCAACCACTGTAATGACACCCACAAACCCACCACCCCATGAATGACTGTTGATATTTACAGTTCAAGCACTGTAATGACACTCACACAGCCACCACCCCATGAATGACTGTTGATATTTACAGTCCAAGCACTGTAATGACAGCCACACACCCACCACCCAATAAATGACTGTTGATATTTACAGTCTAAGCACTGTAATGACACCTACACACCCACCAGCCCAAGAATGACTTTTGATATTTACAGTCCAAGCACTGTAATGATAACAACACACCCACCACCCCATGAATGACTGTTGATATTTACATTCCAAGCTCTGTAATCACACTCACACACCCACCACCCTATGAATGATTGTTGATATTTACAGTCCAAGCACTGTAATGAAACCCAAACACAACACCACCCCATAAATAATGGTTGATATTTATAGTCCAAGCACTGTAATGACACCTTCACACCCACCACCCCATGAATGCCTGTTGATATTTTCAGTCCAAGCACTGTAATGACATCCACACACCCTTCCCCGCATGAATGACTGTTAATATTTACAGTCTGAGCACTGTAATAACACCTACACACCCACAACCCAATGAATGATGGTTGATATTTACAGTCCAAGAACTGCAATGACACCCACACACTCACCACCCCATGAATGACTGTTGATATTTACAGTCCAAGCACTGTCATGACACCCACAGACCCACCACCCCATGAATGACTGTTGATATTTACAGTCCAAGCACTCTAATGACACCCACCACCCAATAAATGACTGTTGATATTTACAGTCAAAACACTGTAATGACACCCACACACCCACAACCCCATGAATGACTGTTGATATTTACTGTCCAAGCACTGCAATGACACCCACACACCCACCACCTCATGAATGACTGTTGATATTTACAGTCCAAGCACTGTAATGACCCCCAAACACCCAACACCCCAAAAATGAAAATTGATATTTACAGTCCAAGCACTGTAATGACACCCACAGACCCATCACCCCATGAATGACTGTTGATATTTACAGTCCAAGCACTATAATGCCACTAACCACCCCATGAATCACCGTTGATATTTACAGTTCAAGCACTAAAGAAACACACACAACCACCACCCCATAAATGACTTGATATTTACAGTCCAAGTACTGTAATGACACCCACACACCCACCACCCCATGAATGACTGTTGATATTTACAGTTCAAGCACTATAATGACACCCACATACCCACAACCCCATAAGTTGTTACTGATATTTACCGTCCAAGCACTGTAATGACACACTCACCCCCACCACCCCATGAATGACTGTTGATATTTACAGTCAAATCACTGTAATGACGCCCCACACCTACCATCCCATGCATTATGGTTGATATTTACAGTCCAAGCACTGTAATGACACCAACACACCCACCACTCCATGAATGACTGTTGATATTTACAGTCCAAGCACTCTAATGACACCCACCACCATATAAATGACTGTTGTTATTTACAATAAAAACACTTTAATGACACCCACACACCCACCACCCCATTAATGACTGTTGATATTTACAGTCCAAGCTCTGTAATAACACCCATAGGCCCACCACCCCATGATTGATGGTTGATATTTAAAGTCCAAGCCCTGTAATGACAGCCACACGCCCACCACCCAATATATGACTGTTGATATTTACAGTCTAAGCACTGTAATGACACCTACGCACTCACCACCCCAAGAATGACTTTTGATGTTTACAGTCCCAACACTGTAATGATAACAACACACAACACCACCCCATAAATGACGGTTGATATTTATAGTCCAAGCACTGTAATGACACCCTCACACCCACCACCCAATGAATGACTGTTGATATTTTCAGTCCAAGCACTGTAATGACATCCACACACACTTCCACACATGAATGACTGTTAATATTTACAGTCTGAGCACTGTAATGACACCCACACACCCACAACCCAATGAATGATGGTTGATATTTACAGTCCAAGAACTGTCATGACACCCACAGACCCACCACCCTATGAATGACTGTTGATATTTACAGTCCAAGCACTCTAATGACACCCACCACCCAATAAATGACTGTTGATATTTACAGTCAAAACACTGTAATGACACCCACACACCCACAACCCCATGAATGACTGTTGATATTTACTGTCCAAGCACTGCAATGACACCCACACACCCACCACCTCACGATTGACTGTTGATATTTACAGTCCAAGCACTGTAATGACCCCCAAACACCCAACACCCCAAAAATGACTGTTGATATTTACAGTCCAAGCACTGTAATGACACCCACAGACCCATCACCCCATGAATGACTGTTGATATTTACAGTTCAAGCACTATAATGACACCCACATACCCATAACCCCATGAGTTGTTACTGATATTTACCGTCCAAGCACTGTAATGACATCCTCACCCCCACCACTCAATGAATGACTGTTGATATTTACAGTCAAATCACTGTAATGACACCCCACACCTACCATCCCATGCATTATGGTTGATATTTACAGTACAAGCACTGTAATGACACCAACAAACCAAGCACTCCACGAATGACTGTTGATATTTACAGTCCAAGCACTCTAATGACACCCACCACCATATAAATGACTGTTGTTATTTACAATAAAAACACTTTAATGACACCCACACACCCACCACCCCATGAATGACTGTTTATATTTACAGTCCAAGCACTGCAATGACACCCACATACCCACCACCCCATGATTGACTGTTGATATTTAAAGTCCAAGAACTATAATGACAGCCACACACCCACCACCCCATAAATGACTGTTGATACTTAAAGTCTAAGCACTGTAATGACACCTACACACACACAACCCCATGAATGACTGTTGATATTTACAGTCCAAGCTCTGTAATGACACTCACACACCCACCACCCTATGAATGACTGTTGATTTTTTCAGTCCAAAAACAGTAATGACACCCACACACCCAGAACCCCTTAAATGACTGTTAAAATTTACAGTCTGAGCACTGTAATGACACCCACAAACCAACCACCTAATGAATGAGTGTTGATATTTACAGTCCAAGAACTGTAATGACACCCCACACCCACCACCCCATGAATTATGGTTGACATTTACAGTCCAAACACTGTAATGACACCAACACACACACACACCACTCCATGAATGACTGTTGATATTTACAGTCCAAGCACTCTAATGACACCCACCACCTTGTAAATTACAGTTGATATGTACAATCAAAACACTGTAATGACACCCACACACCCAGCACACCATGAATGACTGTTGATATTTACAGTCCAAGCACTGTAATGACACACACATACCCACCACCCCATGATTGACTGTTGATATTTATAGTCCAAGCACTGTAATGACACCCACACACCCACCACCCCAAGAATGACTTTTGATATTTACAGTACAAGCACTGTAATGACACCCACACACCCACCAACCCATCAATGACTTTTGATATTTACAGTCCAAGCACTCTAATGACACCCACCACCCTATGAATGACTGTTGTTATTTACATTAAAAATACTGTAATGACACCCAAACACCCACCATCCCATGAATGACTGTTGATATTTACAGTCAAAGCACTGTAATGACACCAACACACCCACCACCCCATGAAAGACTGTTGATATTTATAGTCCAAGCACTGCAATGACACCCACACACTCACCACCCCATAAATGACTGTTGATATTTACAGTCCAAGCACTGTCATGACACCCACACACCCACCACCCCATGAATGACTGTTGATATTTACAGGCCAATCACTCTAATGACACCCTCACAACCCATGAATGACTGTTGATATTTCCAGTTCAAGCACTCTAATGACACCCACCACCCTATTAATGACTGTTTATATTTACAATCCAACCACTGTAATGACACCCACAAACCCACCACCCCATGAATGACTGTTGATATTTACAGTTCAAGCACTGTAATGACACTCACACAGCCACCACCCCATGAATGACTGTTGATATTTACAGTCCAAGCACTGTAATGACAGCCACACACCCACCACCCAATAAATGACTGTTGATATTTACAGTCTAAGCACTGTAATGACACCTACACACCCACCAGCCCAAGAATGACTTTTGATATTTACAGTCCAAGCACTGTAATGATAACAACACACCCACCACCCCATGAATGACTGTTGATATTTACATTCCAAGCTCTGTAATCACACTCACACACCCACCACCCTATGAATGATTGTTGATATTTACAGTCCAAGCACTGTAATGAAACCCAAACACAACACCACCCCATAAATAATGGTTGATATTTATAGTCCAAGCACTGTAATGACACCTTCACACCCACCACCCCATGAATGCCTGTTGATATTTTCAGTCCAAGCACTGTAATGACATCCACACACCCTTCCCCGCATGAATGACTGTTAATATTTACAGTCTGAGCACTGTAATAACACCTACACACCCACAACCCAATGAATGATGGTTGATATTTACAGTCCAAGAACTGCAATGACACCCACACACTCACCACCCCATGAATGACTGTTGATATTTACAGTCCAAGCACTGTCATGACACCCACAGACCCACCACCCCATGAATGACTGTTGATATTTACAGTCCAAGCACTCTAATGACACCCACCACCCAATAAATGACTGTTGATATTTACAGTCAAAACACTGTAATGACACCCACACACCCACAACCCCATGAATGACTGTTGATATTTACTGTCCAAGCACTGCAATGACACCCACACACCCACCACCTCATGAATGACTGTTGATATTTACAGTCCAAGCACTGTAATGACCCCCAAACACCCAACACCCCAAAAATGAAAATTGATATTTACAGTCCAAGCACTGTAATGACACCCACAGACCCATCACCCCATGAATGACTGTTGATATTTACAGTCCAAGCACTATAATGCCACTAACCACCCCATGAATCACCGTTGATATTTACAGTTCAAGCACTAAAGAAACACACACAACCACCACCCCATAAATGACTTGATATTTACAGTCCAAGTACTGTAATGACACCCACACACCCACCACCCCATGAATGACTGTTGATATTTACAGTTCAAGCACTATAATGACACCCACATACCCACAACCCCATAAGTTGTTACTGATATTTACCGTCCAAGCACTGTAATGACACACTCACCCCCACCACCCCATGAATGACTGTTGATATTTACAGTCAAATCACTGTAATGATGCCCCACACCTACCATCCCATGCATTATGGTTGATATTTACAGTCCAAGCACTGTAATGACACCAACACACCCACCACTCCATGAATGACTGTTGATATTTACAGTCCAAGCACTCTAATGACACCCACCACCATATAAATGACTGTTGTTATTTACAATAAAAACACTTTAATGACACCCACACACCCACCACCCCATTAATGACTGTTGATATTTACAGTCCAAGCTCTGTAATAACACCCATAGGCCCACCACCCCATGATTGATGGTTGATATTTAAAGTCCAAGCCCTGTAATGACAGCCACACGCCCACCACCCAATATATGACTGTTGATATTTACAGTCTAAGCACTGTAATGACACCTACGCACTCACCACCCCAAGAATGACTTTTGATGTTTACAGTCCCAACACTGTAATGATAACAACACACAACACCACCCCATAAATGACGGTTGATATTTATAGTCCAAGCACTGTAATGACACCCTCACACCCACCACCCAATGAATGACTGTTGATATTTTCAGTCCAAGCACTGTAATGACATCCACACACCCTTCCACACATGAATGACTGTTAATATTTACAGTCTGAGCACTGTAATGACACCCACACACCCACAACCCAATGAATGATGGTTGATATTTACAGTCCAAGAACTGTCATGACACCCACAGACCCACCACCCTATGAATGACTGTTGATATTTACAGTCCAAGCACTCTAATGACACCCACCACCCAATAAATGACTGTTGATATTTACAGTCAAAACACTGTAATGACACCCACACACCCACAACCCCATGAATGACTGTTGATATTTACTGTCCAAGCACTGCAATGACACCCACACACCCACCACCTCACGATTGACTGTTGATATTTACAGTCCAAGCACTGTAATGACCCCCAAACACCCAACACCCCAAAAATGACTGTTGATATTTACAGTCCAAGCACTGTAATGACACCCACAGACCCATCACCCCATGAATGACTGTTGATATGTACAGTCCAAGCACTATAATGCCACCAACCACCCCATGAATCACTGTTGATATTTACAGTTCAAGCACTAAAGACACACACACACCCACCACCCCATAAATGACTTGATATTTACAGTCCAAGCATTGTAATGACACCCACACACCCACCACCCCATGAATGACTGTTGATATTTACAGTTCAAGCACTATAATGACACCCACATACCCATAACCCCATGAGTTGTTACTGATATTTACCGTCCAAGCACTGTAATGACATCCTCACCCCCACCACTCAATGAATGACTGTTGATATTTACAGTCAAATCACTGTAATGACGCCCCACACCTACCATCCCATGCATTATGGTTGATATTTACAGTCCAAGCACTGTAATGACACCAACAAACCAACCACTCCACGAATGACTGTTGATATTTACAGTCCAAGCACTCTAATGACACCAGCCACCATATAAATGACTGTTGTTATTTACAATAAAAACACTTTAATGACACCCACACACCCACCACCCCATGAATGACTGTTTATATTTACAGTCCAAGCACTGCAATGACACCCACATACCCACCACCCCATGATTGACTGTTGATATTTAAAGTCCAAGAACTATAATGACAGCCACACACCCACCACCCCATAAATGACTGTTGATACTTAAAGTCTAAGCACTGTAATGACACCTACACACACACAACCCCATGAATGACTGTTGATATTTACAGTCCAAGCTCTGTAATGACACTCACACACCCACCACCCTATGAATGACTGTTGATTTTTTCAGTCCAAAAACAGTAATGACACCCACACACCCAGAACCCCTTAAATGACTGTTAAAATTTACAGTCTGAGCACTGTAATGACACCCACAAACCAACCACCTAATGAATGAGTGTTGATATTTACAGTCCAAGAACTGTAATGACACCCCACACCCACCACCCCATGAATTATGGTTGACATTTACAGTCCAAACACTGTAATGACACCAACACACACACACACCACTCCATGAATGACTGTTGATATTTACAGTCCAAGCACTCTAATGACACCCACCACCTTGTAAATTACAGTTGATATGTACAATCAAAACACTGTAATGACACCCACACACCCAGCACACCATGAATGACTGTTGATATTTACAGTCCAAGCACTGTAATGACACACACATACCCACCACCCCATGATTGACTGTTGATATTTATAGTCCAAGCACTGTAATGACACCCACACACCCACCACCCCAAGAATGACTTTTGATATTTACAGTACAAGCACTGTAATGACACCCACACACCCACCAACCCATCAATGACTTTTGATATTTACAGTCCAAGCACTCTAATGACACCCACCACCCTATGAATGACTGTTGTTATTTACATTAAAAATACTGTAATGACACCCAAACACCCACCATCCCATGAATGACTGTTGATATTTACAGTCCAAGCACTGTAATGACACCCACACACACACCACCCCATGAATGACTGTTGATATTTACAGTCCAAGCTCTGTAATGACACTCACACACACACAACCCCATGAATGACTGTTGATATTTACAGTCAAAGCATTGTAATGACACCAACACACCCACCACCCCATGAATGACTGTTGATATTTATAGTCCAAGCACTGCAATGACACCCACACACTCACCACCCCATAAATGACTGTTGATATTTACAGTCCAAGCACTGTCATGACACCCACACACCCACCACCCCATGAATGACTGTTGATATTTACAGTCCAAGCACTCTAATGACACCCTCACAACCCATGAATGACTGTTGATATTTCCAGTTCAAGCACTCTAATGACACCCACCACCCTATTAATGACTGTTTATATTTACAATCCAGCCACTGTAATGACACCCACAAACCCACCACCCCATGAATGACTGTTGATATTTACAGTTCAAGCACTGTAATGACACTCACACAGCCACCACCCCATGAATGACTGTTGATATTTACAGTCCAAGCACTGTAATGACAGCCAAACACCCACCACCTCATGAATGACTGTTGGTATTTACAGCCTAAGCACTGTAATGACACCTACACACCCACCACCCCAAGAATGAATTTTGATATTTACAGTCCAATCACTGTAATGACACCCACATACCCACCACCCCATAAATGACTGTTGATATTTACAGTCCAAACTATGAAATGACACCCATACGCTTACTACCCCATTATTGACTGTTGATAATTACAGTCCAAGCACTGTAATGACAGCCACACACCCACCACCCAATAAATGACTGTTGATATTTACAGTCTAAGCACTGTAATGACACCTACACACCCACCAGCCCAAGAATGACTTTTGATATTTACAGTCCAAGCACTGTAATGATAACAACACACCCACCACCCCATGAATGACTGTTGATATTTACATTCCAAGCTCTGTAATCACACTCACACACCCACCACCCTATGAATGATTGTTGATATTTACAGTCCAAGCACTGTAATGAAACCCAAACACAACACCACCCCATAAATAATGGTTGATATTTATAGTCCAAGCACTGTAATGACACCTTCACACCCACCACCCCATGAATGCCTGTTGATATTTTCAGTCCAAGCACTGTAATGACATCCACACACCCTTCCCCGCATGAATGACTGTTAATATTTACAGTCTGAGCACTGTAATAACACCTACACACCCACAACCCAATGAATGATGGTTGATATTTACAGTCCAAGAACTGCAATGACACCCACACACTCACCACCCCATGAATGACTGTTGATATTTACAGTCCAAGCACTGTCTTAACACCCACAGACCCACCACCCCATGAATGACTGTTGATATTTACAGTCCAAGCACTCTAATGACACCCACAACCCAATAAATGACTGTTGATATTTACAGTCAAAAACACTGTAATGACACCCACACACCCGCAACCCCATGAATGACTGTTGATATTTACTGCCCAAGCACTGCAATGACACCCACACACCCACCACCCCATGAATGACTGTTGATATTTACAGTTCAAGCACTATAATGACACCCAAATACCCACAACCCCATAAGTTTTTACTGATATTTACCGTCCAAGCACTGTAATGACACACTCAACCCCACCACCCCATGAATGACTGTTGATATTTACAGTCAAATCACTGTAATGACGCCCCACACCTACCATCCCATGCATTATGGTTGATATTTACAGTCCAAGCACTGTAATGACACCAACACACCCACCACTCCATGAATGACTGTTGATATTTACAGTCCAAGCACTCTAATGACACCCACCACCATATAAATGACTGTTGTTATTTACAATAAAAACACTTTAATGACACCCACACACCCACCACCCCATGAATGACTGTTTATATTTACAGTCCAAGCACTGCAATGACACCCACATACCCACAACCCCATGATCGACTGTTGATATTTACAGTCCAAGCACTGCATAGACACCCAAACACCCACATCCCCATGAATAACTGTTTATATTTACAGTCCAAGCACTGTAATGACATCCACACACCCATCACCCCATGAATGACTGTTGATATTAGAGTCTAAACACTGTAATGCCACCCACCACCCCATGAATGACTGTTGATATTCACAGTCCAAGCACTAATGACACACAGACAACCACCATCCCATGAATGAATTGATATTTACAGTCCAAGCAATGTAATGACACCCTCACGCCCACCACCCCATAAATGACTGTTGATATTTACAGTCCAAGCTCTGTAATGACACTCAAACACCCACCACCCTATGATTGACTGTTGATATTTACAGTCCAAGCACTGTAATGACACCCACCACCTTGTTAATGACTGTTGATATTCACAATCAAAACACTGTAATGACACCCACACACCCACCACCCCATGAATGACTGTTGATATATACAGTCAAAGCACTGTAATGACACCCACACACCCACCACCCTATGATTGACTGTTGATATTTACAGTCCAAGCACTGTAATGACAGCCACACACCCACCACCCCATAAATGACTGTCGATATTTACAGTTCAAGCTCTGTAATGACACTCAAACACCCACCACCCTATAAATGACTGTTGATATTTATAGTCCAAGCACTGTAATGACACCCACACACCCATCACTCCATAAATGATTGTTAATATTTATAGGCCAAGCACTGTAATGACACCCACACACCCACCACCCCAAGAATGGCTGTTGATATTTTCAGTCCAAGCAATGTAATGACATCCACACACCCACCACCCCATGAATGACTATTAATATTTACAGTTTGAGCACTGTAATGACACCCACACATGCACCAGCCCATAAATGACTGTTGATATTTACAGTCCAAGCACTCTAATGAAAACTCACCACCCAATAAATGAATGTTGATATTTATAGTTAAAACACTAATGAAACCCACACACCCACCACCCCATGAATGACTGTTTATATTTACAGTCCAAGCAATCTAATGACACCCACACACCCACCACCCAATAAATGACTGTTGATATTTACAGTCTAAGCACTGTAATGACACCCACACACCCACCAACCCATGAAGGACTGTTGATATTTACAATTCAAGCACTGTAATGACACCCACATACCCACCACACCATGATTGACTGTTGATTTTTACTGTCCAAGCACTCTAATGAAAACCCACCACCCAATAAATGAATGTTGATATTTATAGTTAAAACACTGTAATGACACCCACACACCCACCACCCCATTAATGACTGTTTATATTTACGGTCCAAGCACTATAATGACACCCACATACCCACCACCTCATGATTGACTGATGATATTTACAGTCCAAGCACTACAATGACAGCCACACACCCACCACCCCATAAATGACTGTTGATACTTACAGTCTAAGCACTGTAATGACACCCACCACCTTATAAATGACTGTTGATAATTACAATCAAAACACTGTAATGACACCCACACACCCACCACCCCACGAATGACTGTTGATATTTACAGTCAAAGCACTGTAATGACACCCACACACCCACCACCCCATGATTGACTGTTGATATTTACAGTCCAAGCACTGTAATGACAGCCAAACACCCACCACTTCTTAAATGACTGTTGATATTTACAGTCTAAGCACTGTAATGACACCCACACACCGACCACCCCAAGAATGACTTTTGATATTTGCAGTCCAAGCACTGTAATGACACCTACACACCCACCACCCCATGAATAACTGTTGATATTTACAGTCCAAGCTCTGTAATGACACTCACACACCCACCACCCTATAAATGACTTGATATTTACAGTCCAAGCACTGTAATGACACCCACACACCCACAACCCCATAAATGACGGTTAATATTTATAGGCCAAACAATGTAATGACACCCACACACGCACTACCCCAAGAATGACTGTTGATATTTTCAGTCCAAACACTGTAATGACATCCACACACCCACCACCCCATGAATGACTATTAATATTTACAGTTTGAGCACTGTAATGACACCCACACACCCACCACCTAATAAATGATGGTTTATATTTACAGTCCAGGAACTGTAATGACACCCACACACCCACCACCCCATGAATGACTGTTGATATTTACAGTCCAAGCACTGCCATGACACCCACACACGCACCACCCCATGAATGACTGTTGATATTTACAGTCCAAGCACTCTAATGACACCCACCACCCAATAAATGAATGTTGATATTTATAGTTAAAACACTGTAATGACACCCACACTACCACCATTCCATGAATGACTGTTGATATTTACAGTCCAAGCACTCTAATGACACCCAACATTCCATGATTGACTGTTGATATTTACAGTCCAAGCACTGTAATGACACCCACACACCCACCAACCAATAAATGACTGTTGATATTTACAGTCCAAGCACTCTAATGACACCCAACATTCCATGATTGACTGTTGATATTTAAAGTCCAAGCACTGTAATAACACGAACCACCCCATGAATGACTGTTGATATTTACAGTCCAAGCACTAATGACACACACACACCCACCACACCATGAATGACTTGATATTTTTAGTCCAAGCACTGTAATAACACCCACACACCCACCAACCAATGAATGATGGTTGATATATACAGTCCTAGAACTGTAATAACACCCACACACTCACCACCCTATGAATGACTGTTGATATTTACTGTCCAAGCACTGTCATGACACCCACACACCCACAACCCCTTGAATAACTGTTAAAATTTACATTCCAAGCACTGTAATGACACACAACACCATATCAATGACTGTTGATATTTACAGTCAAAACATTGTAATGACACCCACAAACCAACCACCCCACGAATGACTGTTAATATTTACAGTCCAAGCACTCTAATGACACCCGCACACACACCACCCCACGATTGACTGTTGATATTTGCAGTCCAAGCACTGCATAGACACCCAAACACCCACATCCCCATGAATAACTGTTTATATTTACAGTCCAAGCACTGTAATGACACCCACACACCCATCACCCCATGAATGACTGTTGATATTAGAGTCTAAGCACTGTAATGCCACCCAATACCCCATGAATGACTGTTGATATTCACAGTCCAAGCACTGTAATGACACCCACATTCCCACCACACCATGATTGACTGTTGATATTTACAGTCCAAGCACTCTAATGAAAACCCACCACCCAATAAATGAATGTTGATATTTATAGTTAAAACACTGTAATGAAACCCACACACCCACCACCCCATGAATATCTGTTTATATTTACAGTCCAAGCAATGTAATGACACCCACACACCCACCACCCAATAAATGACTGCTGATATTTACAGTCTAAGCACTGTAATGACACCCACACACCCACCACCCCATAAATGACTGTTGATATTTACAGTCTAAGCACTGTAATGATATCCACACACCCACCACCCCATGAATGACTGTTAATATTTACAGTCAAAGCACTGTAATGACACCCCCACACCCACCACCCCATGAATGACTGTTGATATTTACAGTCCAAGCACTCTAATGACACCCACCACCTTATTAATGACTTTTGATATTCATAATCAAAACACTGTAATGACACCCACACACCCACCACCCCATGAATGACTGTTGATATTTACAGTTCAAGCACTGTCATGACACCAACACATGCACCACCCCATGAATGACTGTTGATATTTACAGTCCAAGCACCCGTAATGACACCCACACACGGACCACCCCGTGATTGACTTTTATTATTTACAGTCCAAGCACTGTAATAACACCCACACACCCACCACCTAATTAATGACTGTTGATATTTACAGTCTAAGCAATGTAATGACACCCACACACCCACCACACCATAAATGACTGTTGATGTTTACAGTCCAAGCACTGTAATGACACCCACATACCCACCACACCATGATTGACTGTTGATATTTACTGTCCAAGCACTCTAATGAAAACCCACCACCCAATAAATGAATGTTGATATTTATAGTTAAAACACTGTAATGACACCCACACACCCACCACCCCATGAATAACTGTTTATATTTACGATCCAAGCACTGTAATGACACCCACATACCCACCACCCCATGATTGACTGTTGATATTTACAGTCCAAGCACTATAATGACAACCACATACCCACCACCCCATAAATGACTGTTGATACTTACAGTCTAAGCACTGTAATGACACCCACCACCTTATAAATGACTGTTGATAATTACAATTAAAACACTGTAATGACACCCACACACCCACCACCCCACGAATGACTGTTGATATTTACAGTCAAAGCACTGTAATGACACCCACACACCCACCATCCCATGATTGACTGTTGATATTTACAGTCCAAGCACTGTAATGACAGCCAAACACCCACCACTTCATAAATGACTGTTGATATTTACAGTCTAAGCACTGTAATGACACCCACACACCGACCACCCCAAGAATGACTTTTGATATTTGCATTCCAAGCACTGTAATGACACCCACACACCCACCACCCTATGATTGACTGTTGATATTTACAGTCCAAGCACTGTAATGACACCCACACACCAACCACTCCATAAATGATGGTTAATATTTATAGGCCAAGCACTGTAATGACACTCACACACCCACCACCCCAAGAATGACTGTTGATATTTTCAGTCCAAGCACTGTAATGACACCAACACATGCACCACCCCATGAATGACTGTTGATATTTACAGTCCATGCACTGTCATGACACCCACACATGCACCACCATATGAATGACTGTTGATATTTACAGTCCAAGCACTCTAATGAAAACCCACAACTCAATAAATGAATGTTGATATTTATAGTTAAAACACTGTAATGACACCCACACACCCACAACCCCATAAATGACTGTTTATATTTATAGTCCAAGCAATGTAATGACACCCACACACCCACCACCCAATAAATGACTGTTGATATTTACAGTCTAAGCACTGTAATGACACCCACACACCCACTAACCCATAAAGGACTGTTGATATTTACAGTCCAAGCACTGTAATGACACCCACATTCCCACCACACCATGATTGACTGTTGATATTTACAGTCCAAGCACTCTAATGAAAACCCACCACCCAATAAATGAATGTTGATATTTATAGTTAAAACACTGTAATGACACCCACACACCCACCACCCCATGAATATCTGTTTATATTTACAGTCCAAGCAATGTAATGACACCCACACACCCACCACCCAATAAATGACTGCTGATATTTACAGTCTAAGCACTGTAATGACACCCACACACCCACCACCCCATAAATGACTGTTGATATTTACAGTCTAAGCACTGTAATGATATCCACACACCCACCACCCCATGAATGACTGTTAATATTTACAGTCAAAACACTGTAATGACACCCCCACACCCACCACCCCATGAATGACTGTTGATATTTACAGTCCAAGCACTCTAATGACACCCACCACCTTATTAATGACTTTTGATATTCATAATCAAAACACTGTAATGACACCCACACACCCACCACCCCTTGAATGACTGTTGATATTTACAGTTCAAGCACTGTCATGACACCAACACATGCACCACCCCATGAATGACTGTTGATATTTACAGTCCAAGCACTCTAATGACACCCACACACGGACCACCCCGTGATTGACTGTTATTATTTACAGTCCAAGCACTGTAATAACACCCACACACCCACCACCTAATTAATGACTGTTGATATTTACAGTCTAAGCAATGTAATGACACCCAAACACCCACCACACCATAAATGACTGTTGATGTTTTTAGTCCAAGCACTGTAATGACACCCACATACCCACCACACCATGATTGACTGTTGATATTTACTGTCCAAGCACTCTAATGAAAACCCACCACCCAATAAATGAATGCTGATATTTATAGTTAAAACACTGTAATGACACCCACACACCCACCACCACATGAATAACTGTTTATATTTACGATCCAAGCACTGTAATGACACCCACATACCCACCACCCCATGATTGACTGTTGATATTTACAGTCCAAGCACTATAATGACAGCCACATACCCACGACCCCATAAATGACTGTTGATACTTACAGTCTAAGCACTGTAATGACACCCACCACCTTATAAATGACTGTTGATAATTACAATCAAAACACTGTAATGACACCCACACACCCACCACCCCACGAATGACTGTTGATATTTACAGTCAAAGCACTGTAATGACACCCACACACCCACCACCCCATGAATGACTGTTGATATTTACAGTCAAAGCACTGTAATGACACCCACACACCCACCACCCCATGATTGACTGTTGATATTTACAGTCCAAGCACTGTAATGACAGCCACACACCCACCACCCCATAAATGACTGTTGATATTTACAGTCCAAGCTCTGTAATGACACTCAAACACCCACAACCCTATTAATGACTGTTGATATTTATAGTCCAAGCACTGTAATGACACCCACACACCCACCACTCCATAAATAATGGTTAATATTTATAGGCCAAGCACTGTAATGACACCAACACACCCACCACCCCAAGAATGACTGTTGATATTTTCAGTCCAAGCAATGTAATGACATCCAAACACCCACCACCTGATGAATGATGGTTTATATTTACAGTCCAGGAACTGTAATGACACCCACACACTCACCACTCCATGAATGACTGTTGATATTTACAGTCCATGCACTGTCATGACACCCACACATGCACCACCCCATGAATGACTGTTGATATTTACAGTCCAAGCACTCTAATGAAAACCCACTACCCAATAAATGAATGTTGATATTTACAGTCTAAGCACTGTAATGACACCCACACACACACCAACCCATAAAGGACTGTTGATATTTACAGTCCAAGCACTGTAATGACACCCACATACCCACCACACAATGATTGACTGTTGATATTTACAGTCTAAGCACTGTAATGACACCCACACACCCACCACCCCATAAATGACTGTTGATATTTACAGTCTAAGCACTGTAATGATATTCACACACCCACCACCCCATGAATGACTGTTAATATTTACAGTCAAAGCACTGTAATGACACCCCCACACCCACCACCCCATGAATGACTGTTGATATTTACAGTCCAAGCACTCTAATGACACCCACCACCTTATTAATGACTTTTGATATTCATAATCAAAACACTGTAATGACACCCACACACACACCACCCCATGAATGACTGTTGATATTTACAGTTCAAGCACTGTCATGACACCAACACATGCACCACCCCATGTATGACTGCTGATATTTACAGTCCAAGCACTGTAATGACACCCACACACGGACCACCCCGTGATTGACTGTTATTATTTACAGTCCAAGCACTGTAATAACACCCACACACCCACCACCTAATTAATAACTGTTGATATTTACAGTCTAAGCAATGTAATGACACCCACACACCCACCACACCATAAATGACTGTTGATGTTTACTTTCCAAGCACTGTAATGACACCCACATACCCACCACACCATGATTGACTGTTGATATTTACTGTCCAAGCACTCTAATGAAAACCCACCACCCAATAAAGGAATGTTGATATTTATAGTTAAAACACTGTAATGACACCCACACACCCACCACCCCATGAATAACTGTTTATATTTACGATCCAAGCACTGTAATGACACCCACATACCCACCACCCCATGATTGACTGTTGATATTTACAGTCCAAGCACTATAATGACAGCCACATACCCACCACCCCATAAATGACTGTTAATACTTACAGTCTAAGCACTGTAATGACACCCACCACCTTATAAATGACTGTTGATAATTACAATGAAAACACTGTAATGACACCCACACACCCACCACCCCACGAATGACTGTTGATAATTACAGTCAAAGCACTGTAATGACACCCACACACCCACCACCCCATGATTGACTGTTGATATTTACAGTCCAAGCACTGTAATGACAGCCAAACACCCACCACTTCATAAATGACTGTTGATATTTACAGTCTGAGCACTGTAATGACACCCACACACCGACCACCCCAAGAATGACTTTTGATATTTGCAGTCCAAGCACTGTAATGACACCTACACACCCACCACCCCATGAATAACTGTTGATATTTACAGTCCAAGCTCTGTAATGACACTCACACACCCACCACCCTATAAATGACTTGATATTTACAGTCCAAGCACTGTAATGACACCCACACACCCACAACCCCATAAATGACATTTAATATTTATAGGCCAAACAATGTAATGACACCCACACACCCACTACCCCAAGAATGACTGTTGATATTTTTAGTCCAAGCACTGTAATGACATCCACACACCCACCACCCCATAAAGGACTATTAATATTTACAGTTTGAGCACTGTAATGACACCCACACACCCACCACCTAATAAATGATGTTTTATATTTACAGTCCAGGAACTGTAATGACACCCACACACCCACCACCCCTTGAATGACTGTTGATATTTACAGTCCAAGCACTGCCATGACACCAACACATGCACCACCCAATGAATGACTGTTGATATTTACAGTCCAAGCACTCTAATGACACCCACCACCCAATAAATGAATGTTGATATTTATAGTTAAAACACTGTAATGACACCCACACTACCACCATTCCATGAATGACTGTTGATATTTACAGTCCAAGCACTCTAATGACACCCAACATTCCATGATTGACTGTTGATATTTACAGTCCAAGCACTGTAATGACACCCACACACCCACCACTCAATAAATGACTGTTGATATTTACAGTCCAAGCACTGTAATGACACCCAACATTCCATGAATGATTGTTAATATTTACAGTCCAAGCACTGTAATGACATCCACACACCCACCACCCCATGAATGACTGTTAATATTTACAGTCCAATCACTGTAATGACACCCACACACCCACCACCCGATGAATGATGGTTGATATTTACAGTCCAAGCACTGTAATGACACCCACACACCAACTACCCCATGAAGGACTGTTGATATTTTCAGTCTAAGCACTGTAATGGCATCCACACACCCACCACCCCAATAATGACTGTTAATATTTACAGTCCAAACACTCTAATGACACCCACTACCTCATAATTGACTGTTTATATATACAATCTTAACACTGTAATGACACCCACACACCTACCACTCAAAGAATGATGGTTGATATTTACAGTATAATCACTGTAATGACACCCACACACCCACCACCCCATTAATGACTGTTGATATTTACAGTCCAAGCACTGTAATGACACCCACACACCGACCACCCCATTAATGACTGTTGATATTTTAAGTCCAAGCTCTGAAATGACACTCACACACCCACCACCCCATAAATGACTGTTGATATTTAAATTCCAAGCGCTGTAATGACACCCACACACCCACCACCCCATGAATGACTGTTGATATTTTCATTCCAAGCACTGTAATGACATCCACAAACTCACCACCCCATGAATTACTGTTAATATTTACAGTCTTAGCACTGTAATGACACCCACACACCGACCACCCAATGAATGATGGTTGATATTTAAAGTCCAAGAACTGTAATGACATCCACACACCCACAACCCCATGAATGACTGTTAATATTTACAGTCCAAGCACTGTAATGACATCCACACACCCACCACCCCATGAATGACTGCTAATATTTACAGTCCAATCACTGTAATGATACCCACACACCCACCACCCAATGAATGATGGTTGATATTTAGAGTCCAAGAACTGTAATGACACCCACACACTAACCACCACATAACTGTTAATATTTACAGTCTAAGCACTGTAATGACACCCACCACCCATGAATGACTGTTGATTTTTACAGTTCAAGCACTATAATGACACCCCCCACCACATGAATGACTGTTGATATTTACAGTTCAAGCACGGTAATGATACCCACAACCCTATGAGTGACTGTTGATATTTACAGTCCAAGCACTGTAATGACCCCCACACACCCACCACCCCATGAATGACTTTTGATATTTATAGTCCAAGCACTGTAATGACATCCACACACCCACCACCCCATAAATGACTGTTGATATTTACAGTCCAAGCACTGTAATGACACCCACACACCCACCATCAAGTGAATGACTGTTGATATTTACAGTCCAAGCATTGTATTGACACCAACTCACCTTTCATCCCATAAATGAGTGTTGATATTTACAGTCCAAGCACTGTAATGACACCCACAACCCCATTAATGACTATTGATATTTACAGTCAAAGCACTTTAATGACACCCACACACCCACCAACTTATGAATGACTGTTGATATTTACAGTCCAAGCTCTGTAATGACACTCACACACCCACCACATTATAAATGACTGTGGATATTTACAGTCCAAGCACTGTAAAAACACCCACACACCCACCACCCCATAAATGACGGTTGATATTTATATAGTCTAAGCACTGTAATGACACCCACACACCCACCACCCCATGAATGACTGTTAATATTTACAGTCTAAGCACTGTAATGACACCCACACACCCACCACCCCATGAATGACTGTTATAATTTACAGTCCAAGCGCTGTAATAACACCCACCACCACATGAATGACTGTTGATATTTACAGTCAAAGGACTGTAATGACGCTCAGACACCCACCCTCCTATTAATGACTTTTGATATTTACAGTCCAAGCACTGAAATGACAACCACAAACCCACCACCCCATTAAAGATTGTTGATATTTACAGGCCAAGCACTGTAATGACACCCACACACCCACCACCCCATAAATGATGGTTGTTATTTATAGTCTGAGCACTGTAATGACACCCACACACCCACCACCCAATGAATGACTGTTGATATTCACAGTCCAAGCACAGGAATGACACCAGCACAACCACAACCCCATGAATGACTGTTGATATTTACATTCCAAGCTCTGTAATGACACCCAAAAACCAACCACCCCATGAATGACTGTTGATATTTACAGTACAAGCACAAAAATGATACCTATACATCCAACACCCATGAATGACTGTTAATATTTACAGTCCAAGCACTGTAATGACACCCACACACCCACCACCCCATGAATAACTGTTGATGTTTACAGTCCAAGCACTGTAATGACACCCACACACCCAACACCCCATGAATGATTGTTGATATTTACAGTCCTAACAATGTAATGACACCAACACGCCCACTACCCCATGAATGACTGGGGATATTCATAGTCCAAGCACAGGAATGACACCCACACACACACCACCCAATGAATGACTGTTGATATTTACAGTCCAACCATTGTAATGACACACAAACACCCACCACTCCATGAAAGACAGTTTATATTTAAAGACCAAGCACTGTAATGACACCATAACACCCACCACCTCATGAATGGCTCTTGATATTTACAGTCCAAGCACTGTAATGACACACACAACCACTGCCATATGAATGACTGCTGATATTTACAGTCCAAGCACTGTAATGACACCCACACACCCACCAACCCATATATTACTGTTAATAATTAAAGTCCAAGCACTGTAATGACACCTATACACCCAACACTCAATGAATTACTATTGATATTTACTCTCCAAGCACTGTAATGAAACCAACACACCCACCACTCCATGAATGACTATTGATATTTACTGTCCAAGCACTGTAATGACATCCACACACCCACCACCCCATGAATGACTTAATATTTACAGTCCAAGCATTGCAATGACACTCTCCTCCCTATAAATGACTGTTGATATTTACAGTCAAAGCACTGAAATGACACCCATACGCACACCACCCCATGAATGACTGTTGATACAGTTAAAGCTCGGTAATGACACCCACACACCAATCATGCCATGAATAACTTTTGATATTTACAGTCCAAGCACTGTTATGACACACATACACCCACCACCCCATGAATGACTGTTGATATTAACAGTCCAAGCACAGTACTGACACGCATACATCCACTACCTAATGAATGACTTGATATTTACGGTCCAAGATCTGTACTTACACCTACACACCCACCACCCCATGAATGATTGTTGATATTTACAGTCCAGGCACTGTAATGACACTCCCCCCCCCACCAACCTAAGAATGACTGTTGATATTATGAGTCCAAGCTATGTAATAGTACCCACACACACCATGAATGACAGTTGATATTTACAGTCCAAGCATTATATTAACACCCACACACTGACAACCCCATGAATAACTGTTGATATTAACAATCCTAGCACTGTATTGACACCCACACACTGACCACCTCATGAATGACTGGTGATATTAACAGTCTAAGCTCTGTAATGACACTCACACACCATCCACCCCATGAATGACTGTTGATATTTATATTCCAAGCACTGTAATGAGACCTATACACCAACCACCCCATGAATGACTTTTGATATTTACAGTCCAAACAGTGTAATGTCACTCACACACCATCCACCCCATGAATGACAGTTAATATTTACAGTCCAAGCATTGTAATGACACCCACACACCCAACACCCCTTTAATGACTATCGATATTTATAGTACAAGCATTGTAATGACTCCCACACACACACCACTTAATGAATGACTATTGATGTTTACAGTCCAAGCACTGTAATGACACCCACACACCCCCAACCCCATGAATGACGGTTAATATTCACAGTCCAAGCACTGTAATGACACCCCTACACCCACCACTAAATGAATAACTGTTGATATTTACAGATTAAGCACTGTAATGACACCCACACACCCACCACCCCATGAATGACTGTTGATATTTACAATCCAAGCACTGTAATGACACCAACAACCCACCACCCCTTGAATGACTGTTGATATTTACAGTCCAAGCATTGTAATGACACTCACACACCAACCAACCCATGAATGACTGTTGATATTTATAGTCCAAGCACTGTAATGACACACACACAACCACAGCCCCATGAATGTCTGTAGTTATTTATAGTCCAAGCACTGTAATGACACCCACACACCCACCACCCCATAAATAATTGTTGATATTTACAGTCCAAGCACTGTAATTACACCCACCACCCCATGAATGACTTGATATTTACACTCCAAGAACTGTAATTACACCTACACACCCACCACCCCATGATTGACTATTGATATTTACAGTCTAAGCACAGTAATGACACCCACACACATACCAACCCATAAATGACTGTTGATATTTACAGTCCAAGCACTGTAATGACACTCCCACACCATCCACCTTATGAATGACTGTTAATATTTTCAGGCCAAGCACTGTAATGACACCCACACACCCACCACCCCATGAATGACTGTTGATATTTACAGTCCAACCAATGTAATGACACCCGCCACCCATGAATGACTGTTGATATTTACACACCAAGCACTGAAATGACACTCACCATCTCCATGAATGACTGTTGATATTTAGTCCAAGCACTGTTATCACACCCACACATCCCATGAATGACTGTTAATATTTACAATCCAAGCACTCTAATGACACCCACACATCCACCACCCCATAAATGATGGTTGTTATTTATAGTCCAAGCACTGTAATGATACCCACACACCCACCACCCCATGAATGACTGTTGATATTCACAGTCCAAGCACAGGAATGACACCCACACAACCACAACCCCATGAATGACTGTTGATATTTACAGTCCAAGCACAGAAATGATACCTATACATCCACCACCCATAAATGACTGTTGATTTTTACAGTCCAAGCACTGTAATGACACCCACACACCCACCACCCTATGATTAACTGTTGATGTTTACAGTCCAAGCACTGTAATGACACCCACACACCCAACATCCCATGAATGATTGTTGATATTTACAGGCCAAGCAAGGTAATGACACCCACACACCCACTACCCAATGAATAACATGGGATATTCATAGTCCAAGCACAGGAATGACACCCACACACCCACCACCCTATGAACGACTGTTAATATTTACAGTCCAACCACTGTAATGACACTCAAACACCCACAACTCCGTGAAAGACAGTTGATATTTACAGACCAAGCACTGTAATGACACCCCAACACCCACCACCCCATGAATGGCTCTTGATATTTACAGTCCAAGCACTGTAATAACACACACAACCACTGCCATATGAATGACTGCTGATATTTACAGTCCAAACACTGTAATGACACACACACACCAACCCATCAATGACAGTTGATATTTACAGTCCAAGCACTGTAATGTCACCGACACACCCAATGAATGACAGTTGATATTTACAGTCCAAGCACTGTAATGACACCCACACAACCACCACCCAATGAATAACTTTTGATATTTACAATCCAAGCACTGTAATGACACCAACAACCCACCACCCCTTGAATGACTGTTGATATTTACAGTTCAAGCATTGTAATGACACCCACACACCCACCAACCCATGAATGACTGTTGATATTTACAGTCCAAGCACTGTAATGACACCCACACAACCACAACCCCATGAATGAGGGTTAGTATTTACAGTCCAAGCAGTGTAAAATGACCCAAACACCCACAACTCCATGAAAGACTGTAATATTTACAGTCCAAGCACTGTAATGACACCCACACACCCACCTTCCCATGAATGACTGTTGATATTTACAGTCAAAGCACTGTAATGACACCCACACACACACCACCCCATGAATGTCTGTTGATATTTACAGTCCAAGCACTGTAATGACACCCACACACCCACCACCCCATAAATGGTTGTTGATATTTACAGTCCAAGCACTGTAATGACACCCACCACCACATTAATGACTTGATATTTACACTCCAAGAACTGTAATTACACCTTCACACCCACCACTCCTTGAATGACTGTTGATATTTACAGTCCAAGCACTGTAATGACACCCACACACCCCCAACCCCATGAATGACGGTTAATATTCACAGTCCAAGCACTGTAATGACACCCCTACACCCACCACTAAATGAATAACTGTTGATATTTACAGATTAAGCACTGTAATGACACCCACACACCCACCACCCCATGAATGACTGTTGATATTTACAATCCAAGCACTGTAATGACACCAACAACCCACCACCCCTTGAATGACTGTTGATATTTACAGTCCAAGCATTGTAATGACACTCACACACCAACCAACCCATGAATGACTGTTGATATTTATAGTCCAAGCACTGTAATGACACACACACAACCACAGCCCCATGAATGTCTGTAGTTATTTATAGTCCAAGCACTGTAATGACACCCACACACCCACCACCCCATAAATAATTGTTGATATTTACAGTCCAAGCACTGTAATTACACCCACCACCCCATGAATGACTTGATATTTACACTCCAAGAACTGTAATTACACCTACACACCCACCACCCCATGATTGACTATTGATATTTACAGTCTAAGCACAGTAATGACACCCACACACATACCAACCCATAAATGACTGTTGATATTTACAGTCCAAGCACTGTAATGACACTCCCACACCATCCACCTTATGAATGACTGTTAATATTTTCAGGCCAAGCACTGTAATGACACCCACACACCCACCACCCCATGAATGACTGTTGATATTTACAGTCCAACCAATGTAATGACACCCGCCACCCATGAATGACTGTTGATATTTACACACCAAGCACTGAAATGACACTCACCATCTCCATGAATGACTGTTGATATTTAGTCCAAGCACTGTTATCACACCCACACATCCCATGAATGACTGTTAATATTTACAATCCAAGCACTCTAATGACACCCACACATCCACCACCCCATAAATGATGGTTGTTATTTATAGTCCAAGCACTGTAATGATACCCACACACCCACCACCCCATGAATGACTGTTGATATTCACAGTCCAAGCACAGGAATGACACCCACACAACCACAACCCCATGAATGACTGTTGATATTTACAGTCCAAGCACAGAAATGATACCTATACATCCACCACCCATAAATGACTGTTGATTTTTACAGTCCAAGCACTGTAATGACACCCACACACCCACCACCCTATGATTAACTGTTGATGTTTACAGTCCAAGCACTGTAATGACACCCACACACCCAACATCCCATGAATGATTGTTGATATTTACAGGCCAAGCAAGGTAATGACACCCACACACCCACTACCCAATGAATAACATGGGATATTCATAGTCCAAGCACAGGAATGACACCCACACACCCACCACCCTATGAACGACTGTTAATATTTACAGTCCAACCACTGTAATGACACTCAAACACCCACAACTCCGTGAAAGACAGTTGATATTTACAGACCAAGCACTGTAATGACACCCCAACACCCACCACCCCATGAATGGCTCTTGATATTTACAGTCCAAGCACTGTAATAACACACACAACCACTGCCATATGAATGACTGCTGATATTTACAGTCCAAACACTGTAATGACACACACACACCAACCCATCAATGACAGTTGATATTTACAGTCCAAGCACTGTAATGTCACCGACACACCCAATGAATGACAGTTGATATTTACAGTCCAAGCACTGTAATGACACCCACACAACCACCACCCAATGAATAACTTTTGATATTTACAATCCAAGCACTGTAATGACACCAACAACCCACCACCCCTTGAATGACTGTTGATATTTACAGTCCAAGCATTGTAATGACACCCACACACCCACCAACCCATGAATGACTGTTGATATTTACAGTCCAAGCACTGTAATGACACCCACACAACCACAACCCCATGAATGAGGGTTAGTATTTACAGTCCAAGCAGTGTAAAATGACCCAAACACCCACAACTCCATGAAAGACTGTAATATTTACAGTCCAAGCACTGTAATGACACCCACATACCCACCTTCCCATGAATGACTGTTGATATTTACAGTCAAAGCACTGTAATGACACCCACACACACACCACCCCATGAATGTCTGTTGATATTTACAGTCCAAGCACTGTAATGACACCCACACACCCACCACCCCATAAATGGTTGTTGATATTTACAGTCCAAGCACTGTAATGACACCCACCACCCCATTAATGACTTGATATTTACACTCCAAGAACTGTAATTACACCTTCACACCCACCACTCCTTGAATGACTGTTGATATTTACAGTCCAAGCACTGTAATGACACCCACACATCTACCACCCCATGAATGACTGTTGATATTTACAATCCAATCACTGTATTGACACCCACACACTGACCCCACCATGATTGACTGTTGATATTTACAGTCTAAGCTCAGTAATGACACCCACACACATACCAACCCATAAATGACTGTTGATATTTACAGTCCAAGCATTGTAATGACACCCGCCACCCATTAATGACTGTTTATATTTACACACCAAGCACTGAAATGACACCCACCATCCCCATGAATGACTGTTGATATTTAGTCGAAGCACTGTAATCACACCGACACATCCCATGAATGACTGTTGATATTTACAGTCCAAGCCCTGTAATGACACCCACACACCTACCACCCCATAAATGATGGTTGTTATTTATAGTGTAACGGTTGTTACTGTGTAGTGAAGATGTTTGTTATCTTCACTTAGGGTTAATGACAAATAAGTTTTGTGTTGGTCTAGTCTAGTCTAGTCTGTAGTCTGTCTAGTCTGTCTAGTCTTTATTGTTGTGTTCGTGTTACATATAAAGTTTCCTAGCTAACCTGGAATTCATACAACTATATACATAAAGGTTGCCTGCTACAATACTCCCCCCCTTAGTGACGAGGAAGGAGGAACGATACAGTCTTCTTATGGCGTCCGCTTGCATTGTGGAGAAGTTGTAGAACGTATCAGTAGCATGGAGTTGTAGGCGTAGTTGTTGTCGTTGTAGTGGTCGAGGTCGTAGAATGGTGTGTAGCAGGAAAGCTGGTGCATGTGCGCGTGCGTGTGTGAGCGTGTTGCTGCAGTGCCAATTAAATCGAACTCAATGAGTCCCTGGGCTTACGATTTTTAATGTCGACAACAAGGTCGAAGCTTGTCAAAAAATCGGTGCCCAGTATGGCTTGTGCATGAGCGTGTGTGTGCGTGAGTGTGCGCGTGCGTGCGTGTGTGTCCGCAGGCGTGTGCGCGTGTGTGTCCGCAGGCGTGTGTGCGCGTGCGTGCGTGTGTGTCAGCAGGCGTGTGTGCGCGAGTGTGTGCGCTTGTGGCTGCTGTACCAATGGAAGTCAATGACCCCTGGGCTTACGATTTTTGATGTCGACAACAGGGTCGAAGTTTGTCAAAAAATCGGCGCCCAAATTGGCTTGCGCGTGCTTGCGCAGCCTGGCACTTGACACAGGTGTGAGTCCAACTCCCGACGTCTTTGTTGATATCCGACCAAATGAATCTTGAATGTGTCATTTCTTGTGAAGCTCGTATTCCAGGGTGAGAGAGGTTATGCAGTTGATGGAAGAGAGGGTACCGATGATTTTTTGGCAATGACTTGTGGCATGCCTGTGCTGGTACCATGCTTTAATTCAGCTCCAGTGGCAGAAGGGCAATTGTGTGGCTAAATTTCGTGAGACTAGACGTGGTGCCACTTGCCTTGAAGTTGCACTCTAGTATTGCGAACCACATAGCAGGGTCGCGAGTGCAGAATGTAGGGGCTTTGAACGCCACTGAGGCTACATTCTCGTTGTTGTTTGCCATCGTCACTAGGGGTCACCAATGTAACGGTTGTTACGATGTAGTGAAGATGTTTGTTATCTTCACTTAGGGTGAATGGCAAACAAGGTTGTGTTACTGTGTAGTGAAGATGTTTGTTATCTTCACTTAGGGTGAATGGCAAATAAGGTTGTGTTGGTCTAGTCTAGTCTACTCTGTAGTCTGTCTAGTCTGTCTAGTCTTTATTGTTGTGTTCGTGTTACATATAAAGTTTCCTAGCTAACCTGGAATTCATACAACTATATACATAAAGGTTGCCTGCTACAATAGTCCAAGCACTGTAATGACACCCACACACCCACCACCCTATGAATGACTGTTGATATTCACAGTCCAAGCACAGGAATGACACCCACACAACCACAACCCCATGAATGACTATTGATATTTACATTCCAAGCACTGTAATGACACCCACAAACCCACCACCCCATGAATGACTGTTGATATTTACAGTCCAAGCACAGAAATGATACCTATACATCCACCACCCATGAATGACTGTTGATATTAACAGTCCAAGCACTGTAATGACACCCACACACAAACAACCCCATGATTAACTGTTGATGTTTACAGTCCAAGCACTGTAATGACACCCACACACCCAACACCCCATGAAGGATTGTTGATATTTACAGTCCAAGCAATGTGATGACACCCACACACCCACTACCCCATGAATGACTGGGGATATTCATAGTCCAAGCACAGGAATGACACCCACACACCCACCTCCCCATGAATGACAGTTGATATTTACAGTCTAACCACTGTAATGACACACAAACACCCCCCAATCCATGAAAGACAGTTGATATTTACAGACCAAGCACTGTAATGACACCCCAACACCCACCACCCCATGAATGGCTCTTAATATTTACAGTCGAAGCACTGTAATGACACACACAACGACTGCCATATGAATGACTGCTGATATTTACAGTCCAAGCACTGTAATGACACCCACACACTCACCAACCCATAAATTACTGTTGATATTTAAAGTCCAAGCACTGTAATGACACCTATACACCCAACACTCAATAAATGACTGTTGATATTTACTCTCCAAGCACTGTAATGACACCCACACACCCACCACTCCATGAATGAATATTGATATTTACTGTCCAAGCACTGTAATGACATCCACACACCCACCACCCCATGAATGACTTGATATTTACAGTCCAAGCATTGCAATGATACTCCCCTCCCCAAATATGACTGTTGATATTTACAGTCAAAGCACTGTAATGACACCCTTACACACACCACCCCATGAATGACTGTTGATACTTACAGTTAAAGCGCTGTAATGACACTCACACACCAATCATGCCATGAATAACTTTTGATATTTGCAGTCCTAGCACTGTAATGAAACCCACCCACCCACCACCATATGAATGACTGTTGATATTTACAGTCCAAGCACTGTCATGACACCCATACACCCACCACCCTATGAATGACTGTTGATATTAACAGTCCAAGCACAGTACTGACACGCATACATCCACTACCCCATTAATGACATGATATTTATGGTCCAAGATCTGTACTTACACCTACACACCCACCACCCCATGAATGATTGTTGATAATTACAGTCCAGACACTGTAATGACACCCTTACCAGCCACCAACCTAAGAATGACTGTTGATATTTAGAGTCCAAGCTCTGTAATAGCACCCACAGACACCATGAATGACAGTTGATATTTACAGTCCAAGAATTGTATTAACACCCACACACTGACAACCCCATGAATAACTGTTGATATTTACAATCCAAGCACTGTATTGACACCAACACACTGACCACCTCATGAATGACTGGTGATATTTACAGACTAAGCTCTGTAATGACACTCACACACCATCCACCCCATGAATGACTGTTGATATTTATATTCCAAGCACTGTAATGAGACCTACACACCAACCACCCTATGAATGACTATCAATATTTACAGTCCAAACACTGTAATGACACTCACACACCATCCACCCCATGAATGACTGTTAATATTTACAGTCCAAGCATTGTAATGACACCAACACACCCACAACCCAATGAATGATGGTTGATATTCACAGTCCAAGCTCTGTAATGACACCCCTACACCCACCACTAAATGAATAACTGTTGATATTTACAGATTAAGCAGTGTAATGACACCCACACACCCACCACTCCATGAATGTCTGTTGATATTTACAGTCCAATTACTGTAATGACACCCACACACCCACCATCTCATGAATTGCTGTTGATATTTACAGAACAAGCACTGTAATGTCACCGACACACCCCATGAATAACAGTTGATATTTACATTCCAAGCACTGTAATGTCACCGACACACCCAATGAATGACAGTTGATATTTACAGTCCAAGCACTGTAATGACACCCACACAACCACCACCCAATGAATAACTTTTGATATTTACAATCCAAGCACTGTAATGACACCAACAACCCACCACCCCTTGAATGACTGTTGATATTTACAGTCCAAGCATTGTAATGACACCCACACACCCACCAACCCATGAATGACTTTTGATATTTACAGTCCAGTCACTGTAATGACACCCACACAACCACAACCCCATGAATGAGGGTTAGTATTTACAGTTCAAGCAGTGTAATATGACCCACACACCCACAACTCCATGAAAGACTGTTAATATTTACAGTCCAAGCACTGTAATGACACCCACACACCCACCTTCCCATGAATGACTGTTGATATTTACAGTCAAAGCACTGTAATGACACCCACATACCCACCACCCCATGAATGTCTGTTGATATTTACAGTCCAAGCACTGTAATGACACCCACACACCCACCACCCCATAAATGGTTGTTGATATTTACAGTCCAAGCACTGTAATGACACCCACCACCCCATTAATTACTTGATATTTACACTCCAAGAACTATAATTACACCTTCACACCCACCACCCCTTGAATGACTGTTGATATTTACAGTCCAAACAGTGTAATGTCACTCACACACCATCCACCCCATGAATGACTGTTAATATTTACTGTCCAAGCATTGTAATGACACCCACACACCCAACACCTCTTTAATGACTATCGATATTTATAGTACAAGCATTGTAATGACTCCCACACACACACCACTTAATGAATGACTATTGATATTTACTGTCCAAGCACTGTAATGACACCCACACACCCCCAACCCCATGAATGATGGTTAATATTCACAGTCCAAGCACTGTAATGACACCCCTACACCCACCACTAAATGAATAACTGTTAATATTTACAGATTAAGCACTGTAATGACACCCACACACACACCACCCCATGAATGTCTGTTAATTTTTACCGTCCAATTACTGTAATAACACCCACACACCCACCACACCATGAATGACAGTTGATATTTACAGTCCAAGTACTGTAATGTCACCGACACACCCCATGAATGACAGTTGATATTTACAGTCCAAGCACTGTAATGACACCCACACACCCACCACCCAATGAATGACTGTTGATATTTACAATCCAAGCACTGTAATGACACCAACAACCCACCACCCCTTGAATGACTGTTGATATTTACAGTCCAAGCATTGTAATGACACTCACACACCAACCAACCCATGAATGACTGTTGATATTTACAGTCCAAGCACTGTAATGACACACACACAACCACAGCCCCATGAATGTCTGTTGCTATTTATAGTCCAAGCACTGTAATGACACCCACACACCCACCACCCCATAAATAATTGTTGATATTTACAGTCCAAGCACTGTAATTACACCCACCACCCCATGAATGACTTGATATTTACACTCCAAGAACTGTAATTACACCTACACACCCACCACCCCATGATTGACTATTGATATTTACAGTCTAAGCACAGTAATGACACCCACACACATACCAACCCATAAATGACTTGATATTTACAGTCCAAGCACTGTAATGACACTCACACACCATCCACCTTATGAATGACTGTTAATATTTTCAGGCCAAGCACTGTAATGACACTCACACACCAACCACCCCATGAATGACTGTTGATATTTACAGTCCAACCAATGTAATGACACCCGCCACCCATGAATGACTGTTGATATTTACACACCAAGCACTGAAATGACACTCACCATCCCCATGAATGACTGTTGATATTTAGTCCAAGCACTGTTATCACACCCACACATCCCATGAATGACTGTTAATATTTACAGTCCAAGCACTCTAATGACACCCACACATCCACCACCCCATAAATGATGGTTGTTATTTATAGTCCAAGCACTGTAATGATACCCACACACCCACCACCCCATGAATGACTGTTGATATTCACAGTCCAAGCACAGGAATGACACCTACACACCCACCACCCCATGAATGAATGTTGATATTTACAGTCCAGACACTGTAATGACACCCCTACCCGCCACCAACCTAAGAATGACTGTTGATATTTAGAGTCCAAGCTCTGTAATAGCACCCACAGACACCATGAATGAAAGTTGATATTTACAGTCCAAGAATTGTATTAACACCAACACACTGACAACCCCATAAATAACTGTTGATATTTACAATCCAAGCACTGTATTGACACCCACACACTGACCACCTCATGAATGACTGGTGATATTTACAGACTAAGCTCTGTAATGACGCTCACACACCATCCACCCCATGAATGACTGTTGATATTTATATTCCAAGCACTGTAATGAGACCTACACACCAACCACCCTATGAATGACTATCAATATTTACAGTCCAAACACTGTAATGACACTCACACACCATCCACCCCATGAATGACTGTTAATATTTACAGTCCAAGCATTGTAATGACACCAACACACCCACAACCCCATGAATGATGGTTGATATTCACAGTCCAAGCACTGTAATGACACCCCTACACCCACCACTAAATGAATAACTGTTGATATTTACAGATTAAGCAGTGTAATGACACCCACACACCCACCACTCCATGAATGTCTGTTGATATTTACAGTCCAATTACTGTAATGACACCCACACACCCACCATCTCATGAATTGCTGTTGATATTTACAGAACAAGCACTGTAATGTCACCGACACACCCCATGAATGACAGTTGATATTTACAGTCCAAGCACTGTAATGTCACCGACACACCCAATGAATGACAGTTGATATTTACAGTCCAAGCACTGTAATGACACCCACACAACCACCACCCAATGAATAACTTTTGATATTTACAATCCAAGCACTGTAATGAAACCAACAACCCACCACCCCTTGAATGACTGTTGATATTTACAGTCCAAGCATTGTAATGACACCCACACACCCACGAACCCATGAATGACTGTTGATATTTACAGTCCAAGCACTGTAATGACACCCACACAACCACAACCCCATGAATGAGGGTTAGTATTTACAGTCCAAGCAGTGTAATATGACCCACACTCCCACAAATCCATGAAAGACTGTTAATATTTACAGTCCAAGCACTGTAATGACACCCACACACCCACCTTCCCATGAATGACTGTTGATATTTACAGTCAAAGCACTGTAATGACACCCACACACCCACCACCCCATGAATGTCTGTTGATATTTACAGTCCAAGCACTGTAATGACACCCACACACCCACCACCCCATAAATGGTTGTTGATATTTACAGTCCAAGCACTGTAATGACACCCACCACCCCATTAATGACTTGATATTTACACTCCAAGAACTGTAATTACACCTTCACACCCACCACCCCGTGAATGACTGTTGATATTTACAGTCCAAACAGTGTAATGTCACTCACACACCATCCACCCCATGAATGACTGTTAATATTTACAGTCCAAGCATTGTAATGACACCCACACACCCAACACCCCTTTAATGACTATCGATATTTATATTACAAGCATTGTAATGACTTCCACACACACACCACTTAATGAATGACTGTTGATTTTTACAGTCCAAGCACTGTAATGACACCCACACACCCCCAACCCCATTAATGATGGTTAATATTCACAGTCCAAGCACTGTAATGACACCCCTACACCCACCACTAAATAAATAACTGTTGATATTTACAGATTAAGCACTGTAATGACACCCACACACACACCACCCCATGAATGTCTGTTAATTTTTACCGTCCAATTACTGTAATAACACCCACACACCCACCACACCATGAATGACAGTTGATATTTACAGTCCAAGCACTGTAATGTCACCGACACACCCAATGAATGACAGTTGATATTTACAGTCCAAGCACTGTAATGACACCCACACAACCACCACCCAATGAATAACTTTTGATATTTACAATCCAAGCACTGTAATGACACCAACAACCCACCACCCCTTGAATGACTGTTGATATTTACAGTCCAAGCATTGTAATGACACCCACACACCCACCAACCCATAAATGACTGTTGATATTTACAGTCCAAGCACTGTAATGACACCCACACAACCACAACCCCATGAATGAGGGTTAGTATTTACAGTCCAAGCAGTGTAATATGACCCACACACCCACAACTCCATGAAAGACTGTTAATATTTACAGTCCAAGCACTGTAATGACACCCACACACCCACCTTCCCATGAATGACTGTTGATATTTACAGTCAAATCACTGTAATGACACCCACACACCCACCACCCCATGAATGTCTGTTGATATTTACAGTCCAAGCACTGTAATGACACCCACACACCCACCACCCCATAAATGGTTGTTGATATTTACAGTCCAAGCACTGTAATGACACCCACCACCCCATTAATGACTTGATATTTACACTCCAAGAACTGTAATTACACCTTCACACCCACCACCCCTTGAATGACTGTTGATATTTACAGTCCAAGCACTGTAATGACACCCACACATCTACCACCCCATGAATGACTGTTGATATTTACAATCCAATCACTGTATTGACACCCACACACTGACCCCACCATGATTGACTGTTGATATTTACAGTCTAAGCACAGTAATGACACCCACACACATACCAACCCATAAATGACTGTTGATATTTACAGTCCAAGCATTGTAATGACACCCGCCACCCATTAATGACTGTTGATATTTACACACCAAGCACTGAAATGACACCCACTATCCCCATGAATGACTGTTGATATTTAGTCCAAGCACTGTAATCACACCGACACATCCCATGAATGACTGTTGATATTTACAGTCCAAGCCCTGTAATGACACCCACACACCTACCACCCCATAAATGATGGTTGTTATTTATAGTGTAACGGTTGTTACTGTGTAGTGAAGATGTTTGTTATCTTCACTTAGGGTTAATGACAAATAAGTTTTGTGTTGGTCTAGTCTAGTCTGTAGTCTGTCTAGTCTGTCTAGTCTTTATTGTTGTGTTCGTGTTACTTATAAAGTTTCCTAGCTAACCTGGAATTCATACAACTATATACATAAAGGTTGCCTGCTACAATACTCCCCCCCTTAGTGACGAGGAAGGAGGAACGATACAGTCTTCTTATGGCGTCCGCTTGCATTGTGGAGAAGTTGTAGAACGTATCAGTAGCGTGGAGTTGTAGGCGTAGTTGTTGTCGTTGTAGTGGTCGAGGTCGTAGAATGGTGTGTAGCAGGAAAGCTGGTGCATGTGCGCGTGCGTGTGTGAGCGTGTTGCTGCAGTGCCAATTAAATCAAACTCAATGAGTCCCTGGGCTTACGATTTTTAATGTCGACAACAAGGTCGAAGCTTGTCAAAAAATCGGTGCCCAGTATGGCTTGTGCATGCGCGTGTGTGTGCGCGAGTGTGCGCGTGCGTGCGTGTGTGTCCGCAGGCGTGTGCGCGTGTGTGCGCGCGCGTGTGTGTCCGCAGGCGTGTGTGCGCGTGCGTGCGTGTGTGTCCGCAGGCGTGTGTGTGCGAGTGTGTGCGCTTGTGGCTGCTGTACCAATGGAAGTCAATGACCCCTGGGCTTACGATTTTTGATGTCGACAACAGGGTCGAAGTTTGTCAAAAAATCGGCGCCCAAATTGGCTTGCGCGTGCTTGCGCAGCCTGGCACTTGACACAGGTGTGAGTCCAACTCCTGATGTCTTTGTTGATATCCGACCAAATGAATCTTGAATGTGTCATTTCTTGTGAAGCTCGTATTCCAGGGTGAGAGAGGTTATGCAGTTGATGGAAGAGAGGGTACCGATGATTTTTTGGCAATGACTTGTGGCATGCCTGTGCTGGTACCATGCTTTAATTCAGCTCCAGTGGCAGAAGGGCAATTGTGTGGCTAAATTTCGTGAGACTAGACGTGGTGCCACTTGCCTTGAAGTTGCACTCTAGTATTGCGAACCACATAGCAGGGTCGCGAGTGCAGAATGTAGGTGCTTTGAACGCCACTGAGGCCACATTCTCGTTGTTGTTTGCCATCGTCACTAGGGGTCACCAATGTAACGGTTGTTACGATGTAGTGAAGATGTTTGTTATCTTCACTTAGGGTGAATGGCAAACAAGGTTGTGTTACTGTGTAGTGAAGATGTTTGTTATCTTCACTTAGGGTGAATGGCAAACAAGGTTGTGTTGGTCTAGTCTAGTCTAGTCTGTAGTCTGTCTAGTCTGTCTAGTCTTTATTGTTGTGTTCGTGTTACATATAAAGTTTCCTAGCTAACCTGGAATTCATACAACTATATACATAAAGGTTGCCTGCTACAATAGTCCAAGCACTGTAATGAAACCCACACACCCACCACCCTATGAATGACTGTTGATATTCACAGTCCAAGCACAGGAATGACACCCACACAACCACAACCCCATGAATGACTATTGATATTTACATTCCAAGCACTGTAATGACACCCAAAAACCCACCACCCCATGAATGACTGTTGATATTTACAGTCCAAGCACAGAAATGATACCTATACATCCACCACCCATGAATGACTGTTGATATTAACAGTCCAAGCACTGTAATGACACCCACACACAAACAACCCCATGATTAACTGTTGATGTTTACAGTCCAAGCACTGTAATGACACCCACACACCCAACACCCCATGAAGGATTGTTGATATTTACAGTCCAAGCAATGTGATGACACCCACACACCCACTACCCCATGAATGACTGGGGATATTCATAGTCCAAGCACAGGAATGACACCCAAACACCCACCTCCCCATGAATGACAGTTGATATTTACAGTCCAACCACTGTAATGACACACAAACACCCCCCAATCCATGAAAGACAGTTGATATTTACAGACCAAGCACTGTAATGACACCCCAACACCCACAACCCCATGAATGGCTCTTAATATTTACAGTCGAAGCACTGTAATGACACACACAACCACTACCATATGAATGACTGCTGATATTTACAGTCCAAGCACTGTAATGACACCCACACACCCACCAACCCATAAATTACTGTTGATATTTAAAGTCCAAGCACTGTAATGACACCTATACACCCAACACTCAATTAATGACTGTTGATATTTACTCTCCAAGCACTGTAATGACACCCACACACCCACCACTCCATGAATGACTATTGATATTTACTGTCCAAGCACTGTAATGACATCCACACACCCACCACCCCATGAATGACTTGATATTTACAGTCCAAGCATTGCAATGATACTCCCCTCCCCAAAAATGACTGTTGATATTTACAGTCAAAGCACTGTAATGACACCCTTACACACACCACCCCATGAATGACTGTTGATACTTACAGATAAAGCGCTGTAATGACACTCACACACCAATCATGCCATGAATAACTTTTGATATTTACAGTCCTAGCACTGTAATGAAACCCACCCACCCACCACCATATGAATGACTGTTGATATTTACAGTCCAAGCACTGTCATGACACCCATACACCCACCACCCTATGAATGACTGTTGATATTAACAGTCCAAGCACAGTACTGACACGCATACATCCACTACCCCATTAATGACTTGATATTTATGGTCCAAGATCTGTACTTACACCTACACACCCACCACCCCATGAATGATTGTTGATATTTACAGTCCAGACACTGTAATGACACCCCTACCCGCCACCAACCTAAGAATGAATGTTGATATTTAGAGTCCAAGCTCTGTAATAGCACCCACAGACACCATGAATGACAGTTGATATTTACAGTCCAAGAATTGTATTAACACCCACACACTGACAACCCCATGAATAACTGTTGATATTTACAATCCAAGCACTGTATTGACACCAACACACTGACCACCTCATAAATGACTGGTGATATTTACAGACTAAGCTCTGTAATGACACTCACACACCATCCACCCCATGAATGACTGTTGATATTTATATTCCAAGCACTGTAATGAGACCTACACACCAACCACCCTATGAATGACTATCAATATTTACAGTCCAAACACTGTAATGACACTCACACACCATCCACCCCATAAATGACTGTTAATATTTACAGTCCAAGCATTGTAATGACACCAACACACCCACAACCCCATGAATGATGGTTGATATTCACAGTCCAAGCACTGTAATGACACCCCTACACCCACCACTAAATGAATAACTGTTGATATTTACAGATTAAGCAGTGTAATGACACCCACACACCCACCATCTCATGAATTGCTGTTGATATTTACAGAACAAGCACTGTAATGTCACCGACACACCCCATGAATGACAGTTGATATTTACAGTCCAAGCACTGTAATGTCACCGACACACCCAATGAATGACAGTTGATATTTACAGTCCAAGCACTGTAATGACACCCACACAACCACCACCCAATGAATAACTTTTGATATTTAAAATCCAATCACTGTAATGACACCAACAACCCACCACTTCTTGAATGACTGTTGATATTTACAGTCCAAGCATTGTAATGACACCCACACACCCACCAACCCATGAATGACTGTTGATATTTACAGTCCAATCACTGTAATGACACCCACACAACCATAACCCCATGAATGAGGGTTAGTATTTACAGTCCAAGCAGTGTAATATGACCCACACACCCACAACTCCATGAAAGACTGTTAATATTTACAGTCCAAGCACTGTAATGACACCCACACACCCACCTTCCCATGAATGACTGTTGATATTTACAGTCAAAGCACTGTAATGACACCCACACACCCACCACCCCATGAATGTCTGTTGATATTTACAGTCCAAGCACTGTAATGACACCCACACACCCACCACCCCATAAATGGTTGTTGATATTTACAGTCCAAGCACTGTAATGACACCCACCACCCCATTAATTACTTGATATTTACACTCCAAGAACTGTAATTACACCTTCACACCCACCACCCCTTGAATGACTGTTGATATTTACAGTCCAAACAGTGTAATGTCACTCACACACCATCCACCCCATGAATGACTGTTAATATTTACAGTCCAAGCATTGTAATGACACCCACACACCCAACACCCCTTTAATTACTATCGATATTTATAGTACAAGCATTGTAATGACTCCCACACACACACCACTTAATGAATGACTATTGATATTTACAGTCCAAGCACTGTAATGACACCCACACACCCCCAACCCCATGAATGACGGTTAATATTCACAGTCCAAGCACTGTAATGACACCCCTACACCCACCACTAAATGAATAACTGTTGATATTTACAGATTAAGCACTGTAATGACACCCACACACCCACCACCCCATGAATGTCTGTTAATTTTTACCGTCCAATTACTGTAATAACACCCACACACCCACCACACCATGAATGACAGTTGATATTTACAGTCCAAGCACTGTAATGTCACCGACACACCCCATGAATGACAGTCGATATTTACAGTCCAAGCACTGTAATGACACCCACACACCCACCACCCAATGAATGACTGTTGATATTTACAATCCAAGCACTGTAATGACACCAACAACTCACCACCCCTTGAATGACTGTTGATATTTACAGTCCAAGCATTGTAATGACACTCACACACCAACCAACCCATGAATGACTGTTGATATTTACAGTCCAAGCACTGTAATGACACACACACAACCACAGCCCCATGAATGTCTGTTGTTATTTATAGTCCAAGCACTGTAATGACACCAACACACCCACCACCCCATAAATAATTGTTGATATTTACAGTCCAAGCACTGTAATTACACCCACCACACCATGAATGACTTGATATTTACACTCCAAGAACTGTAATTACACCTACACACCCACCACCCCATGATTGACTATTGATATTTACAGTCTAAGCACAGTAATGACACCCACACACATACCAACCCATAAATGACTGTTGATATTTACAGTCCAAGCACTGTAATGACACTCACACACCATCCACCTTATGAATGACTGTTAATATTTTCAGGCCAAGCACTGTAATGACACCCACACACCCACCACCCCATGAATGACTGTTGATATTTACAGTCCAACCAATGTAATGACACCCGCCACCCATGAATGACTGTTGATATTTACACACCAAGCACTGAAATGACACTCACCATCCCCATGAATGACTGTTGATATTTAGTCCAAGCACTGTTATCACACCCACACATCCCATGAATGACTGTTAATATTTACAGTCCAAGCACCCTAATGACACCCACACATCCACCACCCCATAAATGATGGCTGTTATTTATAGTCCAAGCACTGTAATGATACCCACACACCCACCACCCCATGAATGACTGTTGATATTCACAGTCCAAGCACAGGAATGACACCTACACACCCACCACCACATGAATGATTGTTGATATTTACAGTCCAGACACTGTAATGACACCCCTACCCGCCACCAACCTAAGAATGACTGTTGATATTTAGAGTCCAAGCTCTGTAATAGCACCCACAGACACCATGAATGACAGTTGATATTTACAGTCCAAGAATTGTATTAACACCAACACACTGACAACCCCATGAATAACTGTTGATATTTACAATCCAAGCACTGTATTGACACCCACACACTGACCACCTCATGAATGACTGGTGATACTTACAGACTAAGCTCTGTAATGACGCTCACACACCATCCACCCCATGAATGACTGTTGATATTTATATTCCAAGCACTGTAATGAGACCTACACACCAACCACCCTATGAATGACTATCAATATTTACAGTCCAAACACTGTAATGTCACTCACACACCATCCACCCCATGAATGACTGTTAATATTTACAGTCCAAGCATTGTAATAACACCAACACACCCACAACCACATGAATGATGGTTGATATTCACAGTCCAAGCACTGTAATGACACCCCTACACCCACCACTAAATGAATAACTGTTGATATTTACAGATTAAGCAGTGTAATGACACCCACACACCCACCACTCCATGAATGTCTGTTGATATTTACAGTCCAATTACTGTAATGACACCCACACACCCACCATCTCATGAATTGCTGTTGATATTTACAGTACAAGCACTGTAATGTCACCGACACACCCCATGAATGACAGTTGATATTTACAGTCCAAGCACTGTAATGACACCCACACACCCACCACACAATGAATGACTGTTGATATTTACAATCCAAGAACTTTAATGACACCAACAACCCACCACCCCTTAAATGACTGTTGATATTTACAGTCAAAGCATTGTAATGACACCCACACACCTACCAACCCATGAATGACTGTTGATATTTACAGTCCAAGCACTGTAATGACACCCACACAACCACAACCCCATGAATGATGGTTAGTATTTACAGTCCAAGCACTGTAATATGATCCACACACCCACAATCCCATTAAAGACTGTTAATATTTACAGTCAAAGCACTCTATGACACCCACACACCCACTTTCCCATGAATGACGGTTGATATTTACAGTCAAAGCACTGTAATGACACCCACACACCCACCACCCCATGAATGTCAGTTGATATTTACAGTCCAATTACTGTAATGACACCCACACACCCACAGCCCATGAATGTCTGTAAATATTTACAGTCCAATCAATGTAATGACACCCACACATCAACCACCCCATGAATGACTGTTGATATTTACAGTCCAAGTACTGTAATGACCCCTACCATCCCATGAATGACTGTTGATATTTGCAGTCCAAGCACTGTATTGACACCCACACATCCACCACCCCATGAATGACTGTTGATATTTACAGTCCAAGCACTGTAATGACACACGCCACCCCATGAATGATTTGATATTTACACTCCAAGCACTGTAATTACACCTACATACCCACCACCCTTTGAATGACTGTTGATATTTACAGTCCAATCACTGTAATGACACACACTCCCACCAACCTATGAATGACTGTTGATAATTACACTCCAATCTCTGTAATAGCACCCACACACCCCATGAATGACTGTTGATATTTACAGTCCAAGCACTGTAATGACACACGCCACCCCATGAATGATTTGATATTGACAGTCCAAGCACTGTAATGACACTCACACACCATCAACCCTTTGAATGCTTGTTGATATTTAGAGTCCAAGCAATGAAATGACACCCACACACTCACCACCCCATTAACGACCATTGAAATTTATAGTCCATGCACTGTAATGACACCCACACACCACCACCCAATGAATAACTATTAATATTTTAGTCCAAGCACTGTAATAACACCCACACACCCACCACCCCATAAATGACTGTTAATATTTACAGTCCAAACACTGTAATGACACCCACACACCTACCACCCCATGAATGACTGTTGATATTTACAGTCCAAACACTGTAATGACACCCACCACCCCATTAATGACCATTGATATTTATAGTCCATTCACTGTAATGACACCCACACACCCACCACTCAATGAATAACTGTTGATATTTCAGTCCAAGCACTGTAATGACACCCACACACCAACCACCCCATAAATGACTGCTAATATTTACAGTCCAAACACTGTAATGACACCCACACACCCACCACCCCATGAATGACTGTTGATATATACAGTCCAAGCACTGTAATGACACTCACCACACCATGAATGACTGTTGATATTTACAGTCAAAGCACTGTAATGACACCCACCACCCCATGAATAATGGTTGATATTTACAGCCCAAGCACTGTCATGACAGCTACACACCCACCATCCCATGAATGACTGTTGATATATATTAACAGTCGAAGCACTGTAATGACACACAAACACCCACCACCCAATGAATGACTGTTGATATTTACAGTCCAAGCACTGAAATGACACACACACCCACCAACCCATGAATGACTGTTGATATATACAGTACAAGCACTGTAATGTCACTGACACAACCCATGAATGACAGTTGATATTTACAGTCCAAGCATTGTAATGACACCCACACATCAACCAACCCATGAATGACTGTTTATATTTACAGTCCATGCACTGTAATGACACAATACAACCACAACCCCATGAATGTTGGTTAATATTTACAGTCCAAGAACTGTAATATGACCCACACACACACCACCCCATAAATGACTGTTGATATTTTCAGTCCAAGCACTGTAATGACACCCACAAACCCACCTTCAAATGAATAACTGTTAATATTTATAGTCCAAGCACTGTAATGACACCCACCACCCCATTAATGACTGTTGATATTTACAGTCCAAGCACTGTAATGACACCCACACATCCATCACCCCATGAATGACTGTTGATATTTACAGTCATAGCACTGTAATGACACCCACCACCCCATTAATGACTTGATATTTACACTCCAAGCACTGTAATTACACCTACACACCAACCACCCCTTAAATGACTGTTGATATTTACAGTCCAAGCACTGTCATGACACACATTCCCACCAACCTATGAATGACTGTTGATATTTACACTCCAAACTCTGTAATAGCACCGACAGACACCATGAGTGACAATTAATATTTACAGTCCAAGCACTGTAAAGACACACACTCCCACCAACCTATGAATGACTTGATATTTACAATCCAAACTCTGTAATAGCACCCACACACCCCATGAATGACAGTTGATATTTACAGTCCAAGTACTGTAATGACACCCACACACCCACCACTCCATGAATGACTGTTGATATTTACATTCCAAGCATTGTATTGACACCCACACACTGACCACCCCATGATTGACTGATAATATTTACACTCTAAGCACTGTAATGACACCAACACACCCACCAACCCATAAATGACTGTTGATATTTAGATTTCAAGCACTGTAATGAGACCCACACACCAACCACCTCATGAATGACTGTTGATATTTACAGTCCAAGCATTGTAATGATACCCACACACCCACCACCCCCTGAATGTCTGTTGATATTAACAGTCCAAGCACTGTAATGACACCCACACACTTACCATCCCATGAATGACTGTTGGTATTTAAAGTCCAAGCACTGTAATGACACACACACATCCACCATCCCATAAATGACTGTTGATATTTAGTCTAAGCACTGTAATGACACTCACACACACAACATCCCATGAATGACTGTTGATATTTACAGTCCAATCACTGTAATGACACCCACACACCACCCACCCCATAAATGACTGTTGATATTTACAGTCCAAGCATTGTAATGATACCCACACACCCACCACCCCCTGAATGTCTGTTGATATTAACAGTCCAAGCACTGTAATGACACCCACACACTTACCATCCCATGAATGACTGTTGGTATTTAAAGTCCAAGCACTGTAATGACACACACACATCCACCATCCCATAAATGACTGTTGATATTTAGTCTAAGCACTGTAATGACACTCACACACACAACATCCCATGAATGACTGTTGATATTTACAGTTTTAGCACTGTTATGACACCCACACACCCACCATCCCATAAATGCATGTTGATATTTTTAGTCTAAGCACTCTAATGACACCCACACACCTACCACCCCATGAATGATAGTTGATATTTATAGTCCAAGCACTGTAATGACACCCACACACCCACCACCACGATACCCTTAAAGAACCGCAATCCCCCTAGCACGACTGGAGCGTGAACCGCAAAAACAGGGTGATTTTTTAAAGTTTCGTTTAGGTAAATTTTGTTATTACAGATTTGTAGAGCTTGATTTTATACACCAGAATCTGTAAACTAAAGTTTCCTAGGTCCGCTGGTTTGCGTACAGTAGCGCCATGAGTAATAAAGTAGTTACCCCTAAAAAAACCCAAAAAAATTAGAAAACCTTAGCGAGCGTATTTTCATTGCGTATATATGACGAGTGAACCATTTCCCTCTCACAATACTCATTAAAGGCCCAACCTAACCAGTGTTACCAATGAAGTGGCTAGATATAGCCCAAGCAGTTTTTTTTTTACCGGATTTATATTACGTCAATCGGCTTCAAGGCCTAAATTCACGGTGACGTGATATTTGGTCAATAGGCATTTAAGGGTTAATGACTGTTGATATTTAAAGTCCAAGCACTGTAATAACACCCACCACCCCATGAATGACTATTGATATTTACAGTCCAAGCTCTGTAATGACACCCACAAACCCACCACCCCTTGAATGACTGTTGATATATACAGTCCAAGCACTGTAATAAACCCACACACGGAGCACTGCATTAATGACTGTTGATATTTACAGTACAAGCACTGTAATGACACCCACCACCCCATGAATGACAGTTGATATTTACACTCCAAGCACTGTAATGACACACCCACGACCCAGTAAATGACTGTTGATATTTACAGTCCAAGCACTGTAATGACACCCACCACCCCATTAATGACTGTTGATATTTTCAGTCCAAGCATTGTAATAACACTCACAGACTAACCACCCCATAAATGACTGTTGATATTTACAGTCCGAGCACTGTAATGAAACTAACATACCCACCATCCCATGAATAACTGTTAATATTTACGGTCCAAGCACTGTAATGACACCCACACACCCACCACCCCATTAATGACTGTTGATATATACAGTCCAAGCACTTTAATGACACCCACACACCCACCACCTCATGAATGACTGTTTATATTTACAGTCCAAGCACTGTAATGACACTAACCACCCCATAAATAACTGTTGATATTTACAATACAATCACTATAATGACACCCACACACCCCATGATTGACTGTTGATATTTACTATCCATGCACTGTACTGACACACACACCCACCACACCTTGAATGACTGTTGATATTTACAGTCCAGGCAATGTAATGGAACCCACACACACACCACCCAATGAATGACAGTTTATACTTACAGTCCAAGCACTGTAATGACACCCACACACTCACCATGCCATGAATGACTGTTGATATTTACATTCCAAGCACTGTCATAACACCCACACACCAACCACCGCATGAATGACAGTTGATATTTACAGTTCAAGCACTATAATGACACCCTCACACCCACCACTCCATGAATGATGGTTGATATTTACAGTCTTAGCACTGTAATGATACCCACACACCCACCACCACTTGAATGACTGTTGATGTTGACAGTCCGAGTTCTGTAATGACACCCACACCCCCACCACCCCATGAATATCTGTTGGTATTTACAGACCAAGCTCTGTAATGATACCCACACACCCACCACCCTATGAATAACTGTTGATATTTACAGTCCAAACCCTGTAATGACACCCACACACCCAACACCCCATAAATGACTTGATTTTTAAAGTCAAATCACTGTAATGACACCCACCACCCAATGAAAGACGGTTGATATTTACAACCCAAGCACTGTAATGACACGCACACACTCACCACCCCATGAATGACTGTTAATATTTACAGTCCAAGTATTGTAATGACACCCACCACCCCATTAATGACTATTAATATTTACAGTCCAAGCATTGTAATGACACACACACACCAACCACCCCATGAATGGACTGTCGATATATACAGTCCAAGCATTGTTATGACACCCACACACCCACCACCTCATTAATGACTGTTGATATTTACAGTCGAAGCATTGTAATGATACCCACAGACTCACCATCCCATGAATGACTGTTGATAACTACAGTCCAAGAACTGTAATAACACCTACACACCCAACACCCCATGAATGACAATTGATATTTACAGTCCAAGCTCTGTAATGACACCCACACACTCACCACCCCTTAAATGACTGTTGATATATACAGTCCAAGCACTGTATTGACACCCACCACCCCATGAATGACTGTTGATATTTACACACAGAGAACTGTAATGACCCCCACACACCCACCACCCCCTTAATGACTGTTGATATTTACAGTCCGAGCACTGTAATGACACCCACACACCCACCACCCCATTAATGACTGTTGATATTTACAGTCCGAGCACTGTAATTAAGCCAACCAACCCATGTATGACTGTTGATATCTACAGTCCAAGCGCTGTATTGACACCCACCACCCCATAAATGACTGTTGATATTTACTGTCCAAGCTCTGTAATGACACCCACACACCCACCACCCCTTTAATGGCTGTTGATATTTACAGTCCAAGCACTGTAATGAAACCCACACAACCACCACTGCATTAATGACTGTTGATATTTACTGTACAAGCACTGTAATGACACCCACCACCCCATGAATGACTGTTGATATTTACATTCCAAGCACTGTAATAACACCCCCACACCCACCACTCCATGAATGACTGTTGATATTTACAATCCAAGCAATGTATTGACACCCACACACTTACCAACTCATGATTGACTGTTGATATTTACAGTCTAAGCAAAGTAATGAGACCCACACATCCACCAACCCATAAGTAACTGTTGATATTTACATTCCATGCACTGTAATGTGACCCACACACCAACCACCCAATGAATAACCATTGATATTTACAGTCCAAGCACTGTAATCACTACCACACACCCACCCCCCTATAAATGACTGTTAATATTTACAGTCCAAACACTGTAATGACACCCACACACCCACCACCCCTTGAATGACTGTTGATAATTACAGTCCAAGCAATGTAATGAAACCCACACACCCACCACCACATGAATGACTGTTGATATATACAGTCGAAGCACTGTAATGACACTCACCACCCCATGAATTTCTATTGATATTAACAGTCAAAGCACTGTAATGACACCCACCACCCTATGAATGACGGTTGATATTTACAGTCCAAGCACTGTAATGACATCTACATACCCACCTCCCCATGAATGACTGTTTATATATATTAACAGTCCAAGCATGGTAATGACATACAACCACCCACCACCATATGAATGACTGTTGATATTTACAGTCCAAGCACTGTAATGGCAAACACACCCTCCAACCCATGAATGACTGTTGATATTTACAGTACAAGCACTGTAATGTCACCGACACACCCCATGAATGACAGTTGATATTTACAGTCCAAGCACTGTAAAGACACACACACACATCAACCTATGAATGACTGTTGATCTTTACAGTACAAGCACTGTAATGTCACCTACCATCCTATGAATGACTGTTTATATTTAAAGTCCAAGCACTGTAATGACACCCACACACCCAAAACCCAATGAATGACTGTTGATAATTACAATCCAAGCACTGTAATGACATCAACAACTCACCACCCCATGAATGACGGTTGATATTTACAGTCCAAGCACTGTAATGACATCTACATACCCACCTCCCCATGAATGACTGTTGATATATATTAACAGTCCAAGCATGGTAATGACATACAACCACCCACCACCATATGAATGACTGTTGATATTTACAGTCCAAGCACTATAATGGCAAACACACCCTCCAACCCATGAATGACTGTTGATATTTACAGTATAAGCACTGTAATGTCACCGACACACCCCATGAATGACAGTTGATATTTACAGTCCAAGCACTGTAAAGACACACACACACATCAACCTATGAATGACTGTTGATATTTACAGTACAAGCACAGTAATGTCACCTACCATCCCATGATTGACTGTTTATATTTAAAGTCCAAGCACTGTAATGACACCCACACACCCAAAACATAATGAATGACTGTTGATAATTACAATCCAAGCACTGTAATGACATCAACAACTCACCACCCCATGAATGACTGTTGATATTTACAGTCCAAGCACTGTAATGACTACCACACACACACCATCCTATAAATGAATGTTAATATTTACAGTCCAAACACTGTAATGACACCCACAAACCCACCACCCCATGAATGTCTGTTGATAGTTACAGTCCAAGCAATGTAATGACACCCACACACCCACCACCACATGAATGACTATTGATATATACAGTCGAAGCAGTGTAATGACACTCACCACCCTATGAATGATGGTTGATATTTACAGTCCAAGCACTGTAATGACACCTACATACCCACCACCCCATGAATAAGTTGATATATATTAACAGTCCAAGCACTGTAATGACACACAAACACCCACCACCCTATGAATGACTGTTGATATTTACAGTCCAAGCACTGTAATGGCAAACACACCCACCAACCCATGAATGACTGTTGATATTTATAGTACAAGCACTGTAATGTCACTGACACACCCCATGAATGACAGTTGATATTTACAGTCCAAGCACTGTAATGACACACACACACATCAACCTATAAATGACTGTTGATATTTACAGTACAAGCACTGTAATGTCACCTACCATCCCATGAATGACTGTTGGTATTTAAAGTCCAAGCACTGTAATGACACCCACACACCCAAAACCCAATGAATGACTGATGATAATTACAATCCAAGCACTGTACTGACATCAACAACTCACCACCCCATGAATGATGGTTAATATTTATAATCCAAGCACTGTAATATCACCCACACACCCACCACCCCATGAATGACTGTTGATATTTATAGTCCAATCACTGTAATGATACCCAAACACCCACCTTCCCATGAATAACTGTTGATATTTACAGTCCAAGCACTGTAATGACACCCACCACCCCATTAATGACTGTTGATATTTACAGTCCAAGCATTGAAATGACACCCACACATCTATCGCCCCATGAATGACTGTTGATATTTATAGTCCAATCACTGTAATGATACCCAAACACCCACCTTCCCATGAATAACTGTTGATATTTACAGTCCAAGCACTGTAATGACACCCACCACCCCATTAATGACTGTTGATATTTACAGTCAAAGCACTGTAATGACACCCACCACCCCATGAATGACTTGATATTTACACTGCAAGCACTGTAATTACACTTACACACCCACCAACCCCTGAATGACTGTTGATATTTACAGTCCAAACACTGTAATGACACACACTCCCACCAACCTATTAATGACTTGATATTTACAATCCAAACTCTGTAATAGCACCCACACACCCCATGAATGACAGTTGATATTTACAGTCCAAGTACTGTAATGACACCCAGACACCCACCACCCCATTAATGACTGTTGATATTTACAATCCAAGCACTGTAATGACACCCACACACCCACCACCCCATGAACGACTGTTGACATTTACAATCCAAGCACTGTATTGACACCCACACACTGACCACCCCATGATTGACTGTTAATATTTACACTCTAAGCACTGTAATGACACCCACACACCCACCAACCCATAAATGACTCTTGATATTTTCATTTCAAGCACTGTAATGAGACCCAAACACCAACCACCTTATAAATGACTGTTGATATTTACAGTCCAAGCACTGTAATGACACTCACACACCATCCACCCCATGAATGACTGTTGATATTTACAGTCCAAGCACTGTAATGACACCCACACACCCTCCACCCCAATAATGACCATTGATATTTATAGTTCAAGCACTGTAATGACACCCACAAACCCACCACCCAATGAATAACTGTTGATATTTACAGTCCAAGCACTGTAATGACACCCACACACCACCCACCCCATAAATGACTGTTGATATTTACAGTCCAAGCATTGTAATGATACCCACACACTCACCACCCCATGAATGTCTGTTGATATTAACAGTCCAAGCATTGTAATGATACCCACACACTCACCACCCCATGAATGACTGTTGATATTTACAGTCCAAGCACTGTAATAACACCTACCATCCCATGAATGACTGTTGGTATTTAAAGTCCAACCACTGTAATGACACCCACACACCCACCACCCCATGAATGCATGTTGATATTTACAGTCTAAGCACTCTAATGACACCCACACACCTACCACCCATGAATGATAGTTGATATTTATAGTCCAAGCACTGTAATGACACCCACATACCCACCACCACATTAACCCCTAAGAACCGCAATCCCCCTAGCGCTACTGGAGCGTGAACCGCAAAAACAGGGTGATTTTTAAAGTTTTGTTTAAGTAAATTTTGTTATTTTACACACCAGAATCTGTAAACTAAAGTTTTTTAGGTCCACTGGTTTGTGTACAGCAGCGATATGAGTAATAAATTAGTTACCCCTAAAAAAAACCTAAAAATTAGAAAACGTGAGTGAGCGTATTTTCATTGCGTATATATGACGAGTGAACCATTTCCCTCTCACAACACTCATTAAAGGCCAAACCTAACCAGTGTTACCAATGAAGTGGCTAGATATAGCCCAAGCAGTTTTTTTTCTACCGGCTTTATATTACGTCAATCGGCTTCAAGGCCGTGACGTGATTTTTGGTCAATATGCATTTAAGGGTTAATGACTGTTGATATTTAAATTCCAAGCACTGTAATAACACCCACAACCCCATGAATGACTGTTGATATTTACAGTCCAAGCTCTGTAATGACACCCACACACCCACCACCCCTTGAATGACTGTTGATATTTACAGTACAAGCACTGTAATGACACCCACCACCCCATGAATGACGGTTGATATTTACACTCCAAGCACTGTAATGACACCAACACACCCACAACCCCATGAATGACTGTTGATATTTACAGTCCAAGCACTGTAATGACACCCACCACCCCATGAATGACTGTTGATATTTTCAGTCCAAGCATTGTAATAACACTCACAGACTAACCACCCCATGAATGACTGTTGATATTTACAGTCCGAGCACTGTAATGAAACTAACGCACCCACCATTCTATGAATAACTGTTGATATTTACAGTCCAAGCACTGTAATGACACCCACACACCCACAACCCCATTAATGACTGTTGATATATACAGTCCAAGCACTTTAATGACACCCACACACCCACCACCTCATGAATGATTGTTTATATTTACAGTCCAAGCACTGTAATGACACTAACAACCCAAAAAATGACTGTTGATATTTACAATACAATCACTATATGACACCCACACACCCCATGATTGACTGTTGATATTTACTATCCACGCACTGTACTGACACACACACACCCACCACGCCTTGAATGAATGTTGATATTTACAGTCCAGGCAATGTAATTGAACCCACACACACACCACCCCATGAATGACAGTTTATACTTACAGTCCAAGCTCTGTAATGACACCCACACACTCACCATGCCATGAATGACTGTTGATATTTACATTCCAAGCACTGTCATAACACCCACACACCAACCACCCCATAAATGACTGTTGATATATACAGTCCAAGCACTGTATTGACACCCACCACCCCATGAATGACTGTTGATATTTACACACAAAGCACTGTAATGACCCCCACACACCCACCACCCAATGAATGACTGTTGATATTTACAATTCGAGCACTGTAATGACACCCACACACCCACCACCCCTTTAATCACTGTTGATATTTACAGTCAAAGCACTGTAATGAAACCCACACAACCACCACCGCATTAATGACTGTTGATATTTACAGTACAAGCACTGTAATGACACCCGCCACCCCATGAATGATGGTTGATATTTATTTTCCAAGCTTTGTAATGACACCCACACACCCACGACCCCATGAATGACTGTTGATATTTACAGTCCAAGCACTGTAATGACACCCACCACCCCATGAATGACTGTTGATATTTTCAGTCCAAGCATTGTAATAACACCCACAGACTAACCACCTCATGAATGACTGTTGATATTTACAGTCCGAACACTGTAATGACACCCAAAAACCCACCACCTAATGAATGACTGTTGATATATACAGTCAAAGCACTTTAATGACACCCACCCACCCACCACATCATGAATGACTATTTACATTTACAGTCCAAGCACTGAAATGACACTAACCACCCCATGAATGACTGTTGATATTTAAAGTACAATCACTATTATGACACCCACACTCCCCATGATTGACTGTTGATATTTACTATCCAAGCACTGTACTGACACCCACACACCGACCACCCCATGAATGACAGTTGATACTTACAGTCCAAGCAATGTAATGACACCCACACACTCACCATACCATGAATGACTGTTGATATTTACAGTTCAAGCACTGTAATGACACCCTCACACCAACCATTCATGAATGATGGTTGATATTTACAGTCTTAGCACTGTAATGACACTCACACACCCACCACCCCATGAATGATTGTTGATGTTGACAGTCCGAGCTCTGTAATGACACCCACACTCCCACCACCCCATGAATGACTGTTGGTATTTAAAGTCAAACCTCTGTAATGACACCCACACACCCACCACCTCATGAATGACTGTTGATATTTACAGTCCAAACACTGTAATGACACTAACCATCCCATGAATGAGTGTTGATATTTACAGTCCAAGCACTGTAATCACACCTACAACCCCATTAATTAATGTTGATATTTACAGTACAATCACTATAATGACACCAACACACCCCATGATTGACTGTTGATATTAACTATCCACTCACTGTACTGACACCCACACACCCACCACCCCATTAATGACTGTTGATATTTACAGTCCAGGCAATGTAATTAAACCCACATACCCACCACCCAATGAAGGACAGTTGATACTTACAGTCCAAGCACTGTAATGACACCCACACACCTACCACCCAATGAATGACTGTTGATATTTACAGTCCAAACATGTAATGACACCAATTCATAAGCCACCCCATGAATGACTCTTGATATTTACAGACCAAACACTGTAATGATACCCACAAACCCTCCACAACGTGAATGACTTTTGATATTTACAGTCCATGCGCTGTAATGACACCCACACATACACCAACATATGAATGGCTGTGGATATTTGCAGTCCAAGCTCTGTAATAACTACCACACACCCAGCACCCCATGAAAGACTGTTGATATTTACAGTCCAAGCACTGTATTGAAACTCACACACCCACCACCCCGTGATTGACTGTTGATATTTACAGTCCAAGCACTGTAATGACACCCTTACACCCAGCACCCCATGAATAACTGTTGGTATTTACAGTCCAAGCACTGTAATGACACCCACACACTCAACACCCCATAAATGACTATTGATATTTACTGTCATAGCACTGTAATGACACCCACACACCCACCACCCTTTGAATGAATGTTGATATTTACAGTACAAGCACTGTAAAGACACCCACCACCTCATTAATGACGGTTGATATTTATAGTCCAAGCACTGTAATGGAACCCACACACTTACCACCCCATGAATGACTGTTGATATTTACAGTCCAAGTACTGTAAGGACAATAACCACGCCATGAATGACGGTTGATATTTATAGTCCAAGCACTGTAATGGAACCCACAAACCCACCACCCAATGAATGACTGTTGATATTTACAGTGCAAGAACTGTAATGACACCCACACAGCCACCACCCAATAAATGATTGTTAATATTTACAGTCCAATCACTGTAATGACATCCACACACTTACCATCCCATGAATCACTGCTGACATTTACAGTCCAAGAACTGTAATGACACCCACACACCCACCACCCCATGAATAACAGTTGATATTTACAGTCCAAACACTGTAATGACACCCACACACCCAACACCCCATAAATGACTTGATTTTTAAAGTCAAATCATTGTAATGACACCCACCACCCAATGAAAGACGGTTGATATTTACAACCCAAGCACTGTAATGACACGCACACACTCACCACCCCATGAATGACTGTTAATATTTACAGTCCAAGTATTGTAATGACACCCACCACCCCATTAATGACTATTAATATTTACAGTCCCAGCACTGTAATGACACACACACACCAACCACCTCATGAATGGACTGTTGATATTTACAGTCGAAGCATTGTTATGACACCCACACACCCACCACCTCATGAATGACTGTTGATATTTACAGTCCAAGCATTGTAATGATACCCACAGACCCACCATCCCATGAATGACTGTTGATAACTACAGTCCAAGAACTGTAATATCACCCACACACCCAACACCCCATGAATGATAATTGATATTTACAGTCCAAGCTCTGTAATGACTCCCACACACTCACCACCCCTAAAATGACTGTTGATATATACAGTCCAAGCACTGTATTGACACCCACCACCCCATGAATCACTGTTGATATTTACACACAAAGCACTGTAATGACCCCCACACACCCACCACCCCATTAATGACAGTTGATATTTACAGTCCGAGCACTGTAATGACACCCACACACCCACCACCCCATTAATGACTGTTGATATTTACAGTCCGAGCACTGTAATTAAGCCAACCAACCCATGTATGACTGTTGATATCTACAGTCCAAGCGCTGTATTGACACCCACCACCCCATGAATGACTGTTAATATTTACTGTCCAAGCTCTGTAATGACACCCACACACCCACCACCCCTTTAATGACTGTTGATATTTACAGTCCAAGCAATGTAATGAAACCCACACAACTACCACCGCATTAATGACTATTGATATTTACAGTCAAAGCACAGTAATGACACCCACCACCCTATGAATGATGGCTGATATTTACATTCCAAGCACTGTAATGACACCTACATACCCACCACCCCATGAATAAGTTGATATATATTAACAGTCCAAGCACTGTAATGACACACAAACACCCACCACCCTATGAATGACTGTTGATATTTACAGTCCAAGCACTGTAATGGCAAACACACCCACCAACCCATGAATGACTGTTGATATTTACAGTACAAGCACTGTAATGTCACCGACACACCCCATGAATGACAGTTGATATTTACAGTACAAGCACTGTAATGACACACACACACATCAACCTATAAATGACTGTTGATATTTACAGTACAAGCACTGTAATGTCACCTACCATCCCATGAATAACTGTTGGTATTTAAAGTCCAAGCACTGTAATGACACCCAAACACCCAAAACCCAATGAATGACTGTTGATAATTACAATCCAAGCACTGTAATGACATCAACAACTCACCACCCCATGAATGACTGTTGATATTTACAGTCAAAGCACTGTAATGACACCCACACAACCATAACCCCATAAATGATGGTTAATATTTATAATCAAAGCACTGTAATATCACCCTCACACCCACCACCCCATGAATGACTGTTGATATTTATAGTCCAATCACTGTAATGATACCCAAACACCCACCTTCCCATGAATAACTGTTGATATTTACAGTCCAAGCACTGTAATGACACCCACCACCCTATTAATGACTGTTGATATTTACACTGCAAGCACTGTAATTACACTTACACACCCACCAACCCCTGAATGACTGTTGATATTTACAGTCCAAACACTGTAATGACACACACTCCCACCAACCTATTAATGACTTGATATTTACAATCCAAACTCTGTAATAGCACCCACATACCCCATGAATGACAGTTGATATTTACAGTCCAAGTACTGTAATGACACCCAGACACCCACCACCCCATTAATGACTGTTGATATTTACAATCCAAGCACTGTGATGACACCCACACACCCACCACCCCATGAATGACTGTTGACATTTACAATCCAAGCACTGTATTGACACCCACACACTGACCACCCCATGATTGACTGTTAATATTTACACTCTAAGCACTGTAATGACACCCACACACCCACCAACCCATAAATGACTCTTGATATTTACATTTCAAGCACTGTAATGTGACCCACACACCAACCACCTTATAAATGACTGTTGATATTTACAGTCCAAGCACTGTAATGAGACTCACACACCATCCACCCCATGAATGACTGTTGATATTTACAGTCCAAGCACTGTAATGACACCCACACACCCTCCACCCCAATAATGACCATTGATATTTATAGTTCAAGCACTGTAATGACACCCACAAACCCACCACCCAATGAATAACTGTTGATATTTACAGTCCAAGCACTGTAATGATACCCACACACCACCCACCCCATAAATGACTGTTGATATTTACAGTCCAAGCATTGTAATGATACCCACACACTCACCACCCCATGAATGTCTGTTGATATTAACAGTCCAAGCATTGTAATGATACCCACACACTCACCACCCCATGAATGACTGTTGATATTTACAGTCCAAGCACTGTAATAACACCTACCATCCCATGAATGACTGTTGGTATTTAAAGTCCAACCACTGTAATGACACACACACATCCACCATCCCATAAATGACTGTTGATATTTAGTCTAAGCACTGTAATGACACTCACACACACAACATCCCATGAATGACTGTTGATATTTACAGTTTAAGCACTGTTATGACACCCACACACCCACCACCCCATGAATGCATGTTGATATTTACAGTCTAAGCACTCTAATGACACCCACACACCTACCACCCATGAATGATAGTTGATATTTATAGTCCAAGCACTGTAATGACACCCACATACCCACCACCACATTAACCCCTAAGAACCGCAATCCCCCTAGCGCTACTGGAGTGTGAACCGCAAAAACAGGGTGATTTTTAAAGTTTCGTTTAAGTAAATTTTGTTATTTTACACACCAGAATCTGTAAAATAAAGTTTTTTAGGTCCACTGGTTTGCGTACAGCAGCGCCATGAGTAATAAAGTAGTTACCCCTAAAAAAAACCTAAAAATTAGAAAACGTGAGCGAGCATATTTTCATTGCGTATATATGATGAGTGAACTATTTCCCTCTCACACCACTCATTAAAGGCCCAACCTAACCAGTGTTACCAATGAAGTGGCTAGATATAGCCCAAGCAGTTTTTTTTCTACCGGCTTTATATTACGTCAATCGGCTTCAAGGCCTAAATTCACGGTGACGTGATATATGGTCAATATGCATTTAAGGGTTAATGACTGTTGATATTTAAATTCCAAGCACTGTAATAACACCCACAACCCCATGAATGACTGTTGATGTTTACAGTCCAAGCTCTGTAATGACACCCACACACCCACCACCCCTTGAATGACTGTTGATATTTACAGTCCAAGCACTGTAATGAAACCCACACACCGAGCACCGCATTAATGACTGTTGATATTTACAGTACAAGCACTGTAATGACACCCACCACCCCATGATTGACGGTTAATATTTACACTCCAAGCACTGTAATGACACCAACACACCCACGACCCCATGAATGACTGTTGATATTTTCAGTCCAAGCATTGTAATAACACTCACAGACTAACCACCCCATGAATGACTGTTGATATTTACAGTCCGAGCATTGTAATGAAACTAACACACCCACCATTCCATGAATAACTGTTGATATTTACAGTCCAAGCACTGTAATGACACCCACACACTCACCACCCCATTAATGACTGTTGATATATACAGTCCAAGCACTTTAATGACACCCACACACCCACCACCTCATGAATGATTGTTTATATTTACAGTCCAAGCACTGTAATGACACTAACAACCCCAAAAATGACAGTTGATATTTACAATACAATCACTATATGACACCCACACACCCCATGATTGACTGTTGATATTTACTATCCATGCACTGTACTGACACACACACACACCCACCACGCCTTGAATGACTGTTGATATTTACAGTCCAGGCAATGTAATTGAACCCACACACACACCTCCCCATGAATGACAGTTTATACTTACAGTCCAAGCTCTGTAATGACACCCACACACCAACCACCCCATAAATGACAGTTGATATATACAGTCCAAGCACTGTATTGACACCCACCACCCCATGAATGACTGTTGATATTTACACACAAAGCACTGTAATGACCCCCACACACCCACCACCCCATGAATGACTGTTGATATTTTCAATTCGAGCACTGTAATGACACCCACACACCCACCACCCCTTTAATCACTGTTGATATTTACAGTCCAAGCACTGTAATGAAACCCACACAACCACCACCGCATTAATGACTGTTGATATTTACAGTACAAGAACTGTAATGACACCCGCCACCCCATGAATGATGGTTGATATTTATTTTCCAAGCATTGTAATGACACCCACACACCCACGACCCCATGAATGACTGTTGATATTTACAGTCCAAGCACTGTAATGACACCCACCACCCCATGAATGACTGTTGATATTTTCAGTCCAAGCATTGTAATAACACCCACAGACTAACCACCTCATGAATGACTGTTGATATTTACAGTCCGAGAACTGTAATGACACCCAAAAACCCACCACCTAATGAATGACTGTTGATATATACAGTCAAAGCACTTTAATGACACCCACACACCCACCACCTCATGAATGACTATTTACATTTACAGTCCAAGCACTGTAATGACACTAACCACCCCATGAATGACTGTTGATATTTAAAGTACAATCACTATTATGACACCCACAAACCCCATGATTGACTGTTGATATTTACTATCCAAGCACTGTACTGACACCAACACACCGACCACCCCATGAATGACAGTTCATACTTACAGTCCAAGCACTGTAATGACACCCACACACTCACCATACCATGAATGACTGTTGATATTTACATTTCAAGTACTGTAATGACACCCACACACCAACCACCCTATGAATGACTGTTGATATTTACAGTTCAAGCACTGTAATGACACCCTCACACCAACCATTCATGAATGATGATTGATATTTACAGTGTTAGCACTGTAATGACACTCACACACCCACCACCCCATGAATGATTGTTGATGTTGACAGTCCGAGCTCTGTAATGACACCCACACTCCCACCACCCCATGAATGACTGTTGGTATTTAAAGTCAAACCTCTGTAATGACACCCACACACCCACCACCTCATGAATGACTGTTGATATTTACAGTCCAAGCACTGTAATGACACTAACTATCCCATGAATGAGTGTTGATATTTACAGTCCAAGCACTGTAATCACACCTACAACCCCATTAATTAATGTTGATATTTACAGTACAATCACTATAATGACACCAACACACCCCATGATTGACTGTTGATATTATCTATCCACTCACTGTACTGACACCCACACACCCACCACCCCATTAATGACTGTTGATATTTACAGTCCAGGCAATGTAATGGAACCCACATACCCACAACCCAATGAAGGACAGTTGATACTTACAGTCCAAGCACTGTAATGACACCCACACACCTACCACCCAATGAATGACTGTTGATATTTACAGTCCAAACATGTAATGACACCCATACAACCACCACCCCATGAATGACTCTTGATAGACCAAACACTGTAATGATACCCACAAACCCTCCACAACGTGAATGACTTTTGATATTTACAGTCCATGCGCTGTAATGACACCCACACATACACCAACATATGAATGGCTGTGGATATTTGCAGTCCAAGCTCTGTAATAACTACCACACACCCAGCACCCCATGAAAGACTGTTGATATTTACTGTCCAAGCACTGTAATGACACCCTTACACCCAGCACCCCATGAATAACTGTTGGTATTTACAGTCCAAGCACTCTAATGACACCCACACACCCAACACCCCATAAATGACTATTGATATTTACAGTCATAGCACTGTAATGACACCCACACACCCACCACACTTTGAATGAATGTTGATATTTACAGTACAAGCACTGTAATGACACCCACCACCCCATGAATGACGGTTGATATTTATAGTCCAAGCACTGTAATGGAACCCACACACTTACCACCCCATGAATGACTGTTGATATTTACAGTCCAAGTACTGTAATGACAATAACCACCCCATGAATGACTGTTAATATTTACCGTCCAAGCACAGTAATGACACCCACAAACCCACCACACCATGAATGACAGTTGATATTTACAGTCCAAACACTGTAATGATACCCACACACCCACCACCCCATGAATGACTGTTGATATTTACAGTCTTATCATTGTAATGATACCCACAGACCCACAATCCAATGAATGACTGTTAATAACTACAGTCCAAGAACTGTAATGACACCCACACACCTACCACCCCATGAATGACTGTTGATATTTACAGTCCAAGAACTGTAATGACACCCACACACCCACCACTCAATAAATGATTGTTAATATTTACAGTCCAAGCACTGTAATGACACCCAAACTCCAACCACAGCATGAATTACTGTTGATATTTACAGTCCAAGCACTGTAATGACAACCACACACCCACCACCCTATGAATGATTGTTAATATTTACAGTCCAAGCACTGTAATGACACCCACACACCCACCACCCAATAAATGATTGTTGATATTTACGGGCTAAGCATTGTAATGGCACCCAAACACCCACCACCCCAAGAATGACTGTTGATATTTACAGTACAAGCTTTGTAATGACATACACACACCCACAACACAATGAATGACTGCTGATAATAACAATCCAATCACTGTCATGACGACCACACTCCCACCATTCCACAATGACTGTTTATATTTACAGTCCAATCACTGTAATGACATCCACACACTTACCATCCCATGAATCACTGCTGACATTTACAGTCTAAGAACTGTAATGACACCCACACACCCACCACTCCATGAATAACGGTTGATATTTACAGTCCAAGCACTGTAAAGACACCCACACATCTACCACCCCATGAATAACTGTTGATTTTGTACTGTCGAAGCTCTGTAATGACACCCACATACCCACCACCCCATTAATGATTGTTGATATTTACAGTCCAAGCAGTGTAATGACACCCACACACCTACTATCCCATGAATGACTGTTGATATTTACAGTCCAAGCACTGTAGTGACACCAACCCACCCAGCTCCCCATGCCTAACTGTTGATATTTACATTCCAAGCACTGTAATGACACCCACACTCCCACCACCCAATAAGTGACTGTTGATATTTACAGTCCAAGCACTGTAATTACACCCAACACTATGAATTACTTTTGATATTTACAGTCCAAACACTGTAATGACATGCACACACACACCACCCGTGATATTTACAGTCCAATCACAGTAATGACACCAACACACAATCCACCCCATGAATGACTGTTGATATTTACAGTCCATGCACTGTAAGGATACCCACACACCCACCACCCCATGATTGACAGTTGATATTTACAGTCCAAGCACTCATGAATGATTGTTGATATTTACAGTCCATGCACTGTGTGATGTGAAGCACGATTGGCCTGAACCAGTCTTAACTACCTGTTGGGGGAATACATTAACTACCATCATCTGGCCAGGTAACGAGCGAGGAAAGGCAACCAATGGCAGAGTGTGTTTGCATGAGTTTATCCGTGGGATTGGTCAAAAAGTTTTCCCGCATTGAGGGAGTTTGTTCATTGGCTCAGGCATCTAAGATGCACATACGTCATGCCTTCAACAGGGTATATATGGGCAGGAAGACGGTGTTTCAGAGATTCCCTCTGCTTCTTGTGCTCCGGGTGGATTGGTGGTGCATTGTGGTGGTGACGGGGTTGGTGAAGTATTTGTAAGTAGCATTAAGGTTTAATATTTAAGGTCTAGTATTAAGGTGATTATTTTTGTATTACATAAGTTGGGAGAACAGAAAATTGTTAATGTATTGTGTCAAGTTAATATTGTCAATGTATTCCAGGTACTTGAGTGAGATGCATATTGTTTGTGAATTAAAATAATGTTATTTTTCTCAGTGTTTCAAGTATGCTCCTATAGTGTTAATCTAAAGTATTTGGGAGAGCAACGGTGCATTTTTTCTCTAGGGTGCATCGGGTCTTATTAGTAAAGAACGTGACAATTGCAATAACACCTACCACCCCATATATGACTGTTGATATTTACAATCAAAGCACTGTAATGGCACCCACACAATCACCACCTCATAAATGATGGTTGATATTTTAGGTCCGAGAACTGTAATGACACCCACAAACCCACCACCCCATCAATGACTATTGATATTTACAGTCCAAGCACAGTAATGACACCAACACACACACCACCCCATGAATGACTGTTGATATTTACAGTCCAAGCACTGTAAGGATACCCACACACCCACCACCCCATGATTGACAGTTGATATTTACAGTCCAAGCACTGTAATGATACTCACACACCTAGCACCCCATGAATAACTGTTGATATTTACATTACAAGCACTGTAATGACACCCACACACCCACAACCCAATGAGTGACAGTTGATATTTACAGTCCAAGCTCTGTAATGACACCCAAACACCCCCCTCTTAATGAATGACTGTTGATATTTACAGTTCAAGCACTGTAATGACATCCACACACCCATGACCACATGAATGACTGTTGATATATACAGTCCAAGCACTCGGGTTGTAATTACCAACAGTCATTCATTGGCTGGTGGGTGTGTGGATGTCATTACAGTGCTTGGACTGTAAATATCAACAGTCATTTATAGGGTGGTGGGTGTGTGGGTGCCATTACAATGCTTGGACTGTAAATATTAACACAGCTTGTAGATATTTACAGTCCGAGCATCGTAATGACCCCCACACACCCGCCATTCCATGAATGACAATTGATATTTACAGTCCAAGCACTGTAAAGACACCCACACACCCACAACCCCATGAATGACTGTTGATATATACAGTCCAAGCACTGTATTGACACCCACCACCCATGAGTGATTGTTGATATTTTCAGTCCAAGCACTGTAATGACACCTACACACTAACCACCCCATGAATGACCGTTGATATTTATGGTCCGAACAATGTAATGACACCCACACACCCATCAGCCCATGAATGACTGTTGATATCTACAGTCCAAGCACTGTAATGACCCCCACACACCCACCACCCCATAAATGACTGTTAATATTTACAGTCCGTGCACTGTAATGACACCCACACACCCACCACCCCATGAATGACTGTTGATATTTACAGTCCAAGCACTGTATTGAAACCAATCAACCCATGAATGACTGTTGATATTTACAGTTCAAGCACTGTAATGACACCCACCACCCCATGAATGACTGTTGATATATACAGTCCAAGCTCTGTAATGACACCCACACACCCACCACCCCTTGAATGACTGTTGATATTTACAATCCAAGCACTGTAATGAAACCCACACACCAACCACCGCATTATGACTCTTGATATTTACAGTACAAGCACTGTAATGACACCCACCACCCCATGAATGATGGTTGATATTTACACTCCAAGAACTGTAATGACACCCACACACCCACGACCCCATGAATGACTGTTGATATGTACAGTCCAAGCACTGTAATGACACCCACCACCCCATAAATGACTGTTGATATTTTCAGTCAAAGCATTGTAATAACACCCACAGACTAACTTCACCATGAATGACTGTTGATATTTACAGTCTGAGCACTGTAATGACACCCTCACACCCACCACCCATGAATGACTGTTGATATTTACAGTCCAAGTACTGTAATGACACCCAAACAATCACCATCCCATGAATGACTGTTGATATATACAGTCCAAGCACTTTAATGACACCCACACACCCACCACCACATGAATGATTGTTTATATTTACAGTCCAAGTACTGTAGTGACACTAACCACCCCATGAATGACTGTTGATATTTACATTACAAATCAATATAATGACACCCACACACCCCATGATTGACTGTTGATATTTACTATCCACGCACTGTACTGACACCCACACAACCACCACCGCATGAATGACTTTTTGAAAAACAAATATCGATTTTTAGCATGCTTTCGGCTTATATTTTGAAAATATTCTAGCACTGAGTAGGTATGTACAGATCGCTTCTGGAACCCAAAAATATCGAATTTTCGGGTGTTTTGAGCCTGAATTTGGGATTTAAATGGGTACAGAAGATGCATGCACATATCGTATTTTTGCACCTAATAGGTCGAATTTCAGCTTGTTTTGGGCCTATATTTTGAAAATATTCTAGCACTGAGTATGCATTTATAGATCGCTTTCGGGACCCAAAAATATCGAATTTTAGGGTGTTTTGAGCATGAATTTTAGATATCAAATGGGTACAGAAGATGCATGCACATATCGACTTTGGGCACCTAAAATTTCGATTTTTAGCATGTTTTGGGCATATAATTTGAAAATATTCTAGCACTGAGTAGACATGTACAGATCGCTTCTGGGACCCAAAAATATCGAATTTTCTGGTGTTTTGAGCATGAATTTGAGATATAAACGAGTACAGAAGATGCATGCACATATCAACTTTGGGTACCTAAAATATCGAATTTCGGCATTTGATGCGCCTGTATTTTGAAAATATTCTATTACTGAATATGCATGTATAGATCGCTTCTGGGAACCAGAAATATCGAATTTTCGGGTATTTTGAGCCAGAATTTGTGATATAAACGGGTACAGAAAACGCATGCACATATCCACTTTGGGCACCAAAAATATCCATTTTTAGTATGCTTTGGGCCTATATTTTGAAATTATTCTAGGACTGAGTAGGCATGTACAGCTCGCTTCTGGGACCCAAAAATATCGAATTTTCGGGTGTTTTGAGCCTGAATTTGAGATATAAACGTGTATTGAAGATGAGTGCACATATCGACTTTTAGCACCTAAAATATCAATTTTGAGCATGTTTTGGGTCTGTATCTTGAAAACATTCTAGCAAGGAGTAAGCATGTACAGATCGCTATTGGGACCCAAAAATATCGAATTTTCGGGTGTTTGGATCTCAATTTGGGATATAAACGGGTACAGAAGATGCATGCATATATTGACTTTGGGCACCTAAAATATCGATTTTGAGCATGTTTTGGGCCTGTATTTTGAAAATATTCAAGCATTGAGTATGCATGTACAGATCGCTTCAGGGACCCAATAATATCGAATTTTCGGGTGTTTTGAGCCTGAATTTGGAATATAAATGAGTACAAAATATGCATGCACATATCGACTTGTTGCAACTAAAATATCGAATTTCAGCATGTTTTGGGCCTATATTTTGAAAGTATTCTAGCACTGAGTATGCATGTACAGATCGCTTCTGGTATCCAAAAATATCGAATTTTCGGGTTTTTTGAGCCTGAATTTCTGATATAAACGAGTACAGAAGATGCATGCAGATATCGACTTTTTGAACAACAAATATCGAATTTCAGCATGTTTTCGGCCTATATTTTGAAAGCATTCTAGCACTGAGTATGCATGTACAGATCGCTTCTGGGACCCAAAAATATCGAATTTTCAGGTGTTTTGAGCCTGAATATAAGATATAAACGGGTACAGAAGATGCATGCACATATTGACTTTTTGCACCTAATAGGTCGAAATTCAGCATGTTTTGGGCCTATATTATGAAAATACTCTAACACAGAGTAGGCATTTACAGATCGCTTCTGAGCCCCAATAAAATTGAATATTTGGGTGTTTTGAGCCTGAATTTTGGATATAAACGGGTAAAGAAGAAGCATTCACATATTGACTTTGGGTACCTAAAATATCGATTTTTAGCAGGTTTTGGGCCTGTATTTTGAAAATATTCTGTCAGTGAATAGGCATGTACAGATCGCTTCTCGGCCCCCCCAAAATCGATTTTTCGGGTGTTTTGAGCTTGAATTTTGGATATAAACGGGTACAGAAGATGGATGCACATATTGACTTTGGGTACCCAAAATATCGATTTTTAGCATGTTTTGGGCCTATATTTTTAAAATATTCTAGCACTGCGTAGGCATGTACAGATTGCTTCTCGGAACCAAAAATATCGAATTTTCGGGTGTTTTAGCCTGGATTTGAGATATAAACGGGTACAGAAGATGCATGCACATATCGACTTTGGGCACCTAAAATATCGATTTTCAGCATGTTTTGGGCGTGTTTTTTGAAAATATTCTATTACTAAGTAGGCATGAACAGATCGTTTCTGTGACCAAAAGAAATCGAATTTTCTGGTGTTTTGAGCATGAATTTGGGATATAAACGAGTACAGAAGATGCATGAACATATCGACTTTGGGTACCTAAAATATCGAATTACGGCATTTGATGGGCCTGTATTTTGAAAATATTTTATTACTGAATATGCATGCATAGATCGATTCTGTGAACCAAAAATATCGAATTTTCGGGTATTTTGAGGTTGAATTTGTAATATAAACGGGTACAGAAAACGCATGCACATATCGACTTTGGGCACCAAAAATATCCATTTTTAGTATGCTTTGGGCCTATATTTTGAAATTATTCTAGGACTGAGTAGGCATGTACAGCTCGCTTCTGGGACCCAAAAATATCGAATTTTCGGGTGTTTTGAGCCTGAATTTGAGATATAAACGTGTATTGAAAATGCGTGCACATATCGACTTTTAGCACCTAAAATATCGATTTTGAGCATGTTTTGGGTCTGTATCTTGAAAACATTCTAGCAAGGAGTAAGCATGTACAGATCGCTATTGGGACCCAAAAATATCGAATTTTCGGGTGTTTTGATCCTCAATTTGGGATATAAACGGGTACAGAAGATGCATGCACATATTGACTTTTGGCACCTAAAATATCGATTTTGAGCATGTTTTGGGCCTGTATTTTGAAAATATTCTAATACTGAGTAGGCATGTACAGGTCGCTTCTGGGATCCAAAAATATGGAATTTTCGGGGGTTTTCAGCCTGATTTTGGAATACAAACGGGTACAGAAGTTGCATGAACATACTGACTTTGGACACATAAAATATCGATTTTCAGCATGTTTTGAGCCTATATTTTGAAAACATTCTAGCACTGAGTAGGCATGTACAGATCGCTTCTGGGACCCCCAAAAATCGAATTTTCGGGTGAATTGAGCCTGAATTTGGGATATAAAATGGTACAGAAGATGTATGCACATATTGACTTTTTGCACCTAATAGGTCGAATTTCAGCATGTTTTGGGCCTATATTATGAAAATACTCTACCACGAAGTAGGCATGGACAGATCCCTTCTGGGACCCAAAAATATCGAGTTTTCGGGTCTTTTGAGCATGAATTTGAGATATAAACGGTTACTGAAGATGCAAGCACATATCGACTATGAGCACCTAAAATATCGATTTTCAGCATGTTTTGGGCCTGTATTTTGAAAATATTCTAGCACTAAGTAGACATGTACAGATCGCTTCTGGGCCCCAATAAAATCGAATATTCGGTTGTTTTGAGCCTGAATTTTGGATATAAACGGGTAAAGAAGACGCATTCACATATTGACTTTGGGTACCAAGAATATCTATTTTCAGCAGGTTTTGGGCCTGTATTTTGTAAATATTCTGTCATTTTATAGGCATGTGCAAATCGATTCTCGGCCTCCCAAAAATCGATTATTCGGGTGTTTTTGCTTCTCGGAACCAAAAATATCGAATTTTCGGGTATTTTAGCCTGAATTTGAGATATAAACGGGTACAGAAGATGCATACACATATCGACTTTGGCCACCTAAAATATCGATTTTCAGCATGTTTTGGGCCTGTAATTTGAAAATATTATATTACTGAATAGCCATGTACAGATCGCTTCTAAGACCCAAAAATATCGAATTTTCGGGTATTTTGAGCCTGAATTTGAGATATAAACGGGTACTGAAGATGCATGCACATATCGACTTTGGGCACCTAAAATATCGATTTTAAATTTGTTTTTGTTCCTGTATTTTGAAAATATTCTAACATTGAGTAGGCATGTTCAGATCGCTTGTGGGACCCAAAAAATATCGAATTTTCGTGTGTTTTGAGCCTGAATTTGAGATATAAACGGATACTGATGATGCATGCACATATCGACTTTTGGGCACCTAAGATATCGATTTAGAGCATTTTTTGGGTCTGTATCTTGATAACATTTTAACTAGTAGTAGGCATGTACAGATCGCTTCTAGGACCCAAAAATACCGAATTTTCGGGTGTTTAAGCCTGAATTTGAGATATAACCGGGTACAGAAGATGCATTCACATATCGACTTTGGACACTTAAAATATCGATTTTTAGCATGTTTTGAGCATATATTTTGAAAACATTCTAACACGGATTGGCATGTACAGATCGCTTCTGGGACCCTAAAATATCGATTTTTTGGATGTTTTGAGCCTGAATTTGAGATATAAACTGGTGCTGAAGATAAATGCACATATCGACATTTGGACACCTAAAATATCGATTTTAGCATGTTTTGGGCCTATATTTTGAAAATACTCTAACACGGAGTAGGCATGTACAGATCGCTTATGGGACCCAAAAATACCGAATTTTCGGATGTTTTGAGCGTGAATTTAAGATATAAACTTGTACAGAAGATGCTTGCACATATCGACTTTGGACACTTAAAATATCGATTTATAGCATGTTTTGAGCCTATATTTTGAAAACATTCTAGCACTGAGTAGGCATGTACAGATGGCTTTTGGGACCTCAAAATATCGATTTTTCGGGTGTTTTGGGCCTGAATTTGAGATATCGACTTTGGGCACCTAAAATATCGATTTTCAGCATGTTTTGAGCCTATATTTTGAAAACATTCTAGCACTGAGTAGGCATGTACAGATCGCTTTTTGGACCCCAAAATATCGAATTTTCGGGTGTTTTGTGCCTGAATTTAAGATATAAATTTGTACAGAAGATGCTTGCACATATCGACTTTGGGGACCTAAAATATCGATTTTTAGCTTGTTTTTGGCCTAAATTTTGAAAATATTCTAGCACTGAGTAGGCATGTACAGATCGCTTCTGGGACCCAAAAATATCGAGTTTTCGGGTGTTTTGAGCATGTATTTAAGATATAAACGGTTACTGAAGATGCAAGCACATATCGACTTTGGGCACCTAAAATATCGATTTTCAGTATGTTTTGGGCCGGTATTTTGAAAATATTCTAGCACTAAGTAGGCATGTACAGATCGTTTCTGGGCCAAAATAAAATCGAATATTCGGGTGTTTTGAGCCTGAATTTGAGATATAAACGTGTACAGAAGATGCATGCACATATCGACCTTGGGCACCTAAAATATCGATTTTCAGCATGTTTTGGGCGTGTTGTTTTAAATATTCTATTACTGCGTAGGCATGTACAGATTACTTCTGTGACTCAAAAATATCGAATTTTCGGGTGTTTTGAGTCTGAAATTGAGATATAAACGAGTACTGAAGATGCATGCACATATTGACTTTGGGCACCTAAAATATCGATTTTCAGCATGTTTGGGTCTGTATTTTGAGAAAATTCTAGCAATGATTAGGCATGTACAGATCGCTTCTGGGACCCAAAAATATCGAATTTTCGGGTGTTTTGAGCCTGAATTTGAGATATACACGGGTACAGAAGATGCATACACATATTGACTTTGGGCACCTAAAATATCGAATTTCAGCATGTTTTAGGCCTGTATTTTGAAAATACTCTAACACGGAGTAGGCATGTACAGATCGCTTCTGGGAACCAAAAATATCGAATTTTCGGGTGTTTTAAGCCTGAATTTGAGATATAAACGGGTACAGAAGTTGCATTCTCATATTGACTTTGGGTTCCTAAAATATCGATTTTCAACATGTTTTGGGCCTGTATTTTGAAAATATTCTAGCACTAAGTAGACATGTACAGATCGCTTCTGACCCAAAAATATCGAATTTTCGAGTGTTTTGAGCCTGAATTTGAGATATAAACGGGTACTGAAGATGCATGCACATATCGACTTCGGGCACCTGAAATATCAATTTTCAGCATGTTTTGGGCCTGTATTTTGAAAATACTCTAACACGGAGTAGGCATGTACAGATTGCCTCTGGGACCCAAAAATATCGAATTTTTCGGGTGTTTTGAGCCTGAATTTGAGATATACACGGGTACAGAAAATGCATACACATATTGACTTTGGGCACGTAAAATATCGATTTTCAGCATGTTTTGGGCCTATATTTTGAAAACATTCTAGCACTGAGTAGGCATGTACTGATCGCTTCTGGGACCCAAAAATATCGAATTTTCGGGTGTTTTAAGCCTGAATTTGAGATATAAACGAGTACTGAAGATGCATGCACATATTGACTTTGGGCACCTATAATATCGATTTTCAGCATGTTTGGGTCTGTATTTTGAAAAAACTCTAACACGGAGTAGGCATGTACAGATTGCCTATGGGACCCAAAAATATCGAATTTTTCGGGTATTTTGAGCCTGAATTTTAAATATACACGTGTACAGAAGATGCATACACGTATTGACTTTGGGCACCTAAAATACCGAAATTCAGCATGTTTTAGGCCTATATTTTGAAAATTCTCTAACACGGAGTAGGCATGTACAGATCGCTTCTGGGAACCAAAAATATCGAATTTTCGGGTGTTTTAAGCCTTAATTTGAGATATAAACGGGTACAGAAGATGCATGGACATATTGACTTAGGTACCTAAAATATCGATTTTCAACATGTTTTGGGCCTGTATTTTGAAAATATTCTATTACTGAGAAGGCATGTACAGATCGCTTCTGGGACCCAAAAAAATGGAATTTTCGGGTGTTTTGAGCCTGAATTTGAGATATAAACGGGTACAGAAGATGCATTCACATATCGTCTTTGGGCACCTAAAATATCGTTTTTCAGCATATTTTGACTTGTATTTTGAAAATATTCTGTTACTGAGTAGGCATGTACAGATCGCTTCTGGGACCCAAACGTATCGAATTGTTAGGTGTTTTGATCCTGAATTTGAGATATAAATGGGTACTGAAGATACATACATATATTGACTTTGGGCAACTAAAATATCGATTTTCAGAATGTTTTGGGCCTGTATTATAAAAATATTCTAACACGGAGTAGGCATGTACAGATCGCTTCTGGGACCCAAAAATATCGAATTTTCAGGTGTTTTGAGCCTGAATTTGAGATATAAATGGGTACTGAAGATGCATGCACATATCGACTTTGGGCAACTGAAATATCAATTTTCAGCATGTTTTAGGCCTGTATTTTGAAAATACTCTAACACGGAGTAGGCATGTACAGATCGCTTCCGGAAACCAAAAATATCGAATTTTCAGGTATTTTAAGACTGAATTTGAGATATAAACGGATACAGAAGATGCATTCACATATTGACTTTGGGCACCTAAAATATCGATTTTAGCATGTTTTGGGCCTGTATTTTGAAAATACTTTAACACGGAATAGGCATGTACAGATCCCTTCTATGACCCAAAAATATCGAATTTTCGGGTGTTTTGAGCCTGAATTTAAGATATAAACGGGTACTGAAGATGCATACACATATTGACTTTGGGCACCTAAAATATCGATTTTCAGCATGTTTTGGGCCTGGATTATGAAAATACTCTAACACGGAGTAGGCATGTACATATCGCTTCTGGGACCCAAAAACATCGAATTTTCGGGTGTTTTAAGCCTGAATTTGGGATGTAAATGGGTACAGAAAATGCAAGCACTTATTGACTTGGGCACCTAAAATATCGATTTTAACTTGTTTTTCACCCTGTTATTTGAAAATATTTTAACATTGAGTAGGCATGTACAGATCGCTTCTGGGACCCAAAAATATCGAATTTTTACGGTGTTTTGAGCTAGAATTTGAGATATAAACGGCTACAAAAGATGGATGCATATATAGACTTTGTGCACCCAAAATATCCATATTTAGCATGTTTTGGGCCTATATTTTGAAAATATTCTAGCACTGAGTAGGCATGTACAGATCGCTTTTTGGACCCAAAAATATCGAATTTTAGGGTGTTTTGAGCCTGAATTTGGGACATAAACGTGTACAGAAGATGCATGCACATATCGATTTTGAGCACCTAAAATTTCGATTTTCAGCATGTTTTCGGCCTGAATCTTAAAAATATTCTATTACTGAGTAGGCATGTACAAATCGCTTCTTGGACGCAAAAATATCGATTTTTTGGATGTTTTGAGCCTGAATTTGAGATATAAACGTGTACTGAAGATGCATGCACATATCGACTTTGGGCACCTAAAATATCGATTTTCAGCATGTTTTTGGTCTGTAATTTGAAAATATTCTGTCACTGAGTAGGCATGTACAGATAGCTTATTGGACCCAAAATTATCGAGTTTTCGGGTGTTTTGAGCCTGAATTTGAGATATAAACGGGTACTGATAATGCATGCACATATCGACTTTTGGGCACCTAAGATATCGATTTAGAGCATTTTTTGGGTCTGTATCTTGATAACATTCTAACTAGGAGTAGGCATGTACAAATTGCTTCTAGGACCCAAAAATACCGAATTTTCGGGTGTTTGGAGCCTGAATTTGAGATATAAACGGGTACAGAAGATGCATTCACATATCGACTTTGGACACTTAAAATATCGATTTTTAGCATGTTTTGAGCCTATATTTTGAAAACATTCTAACACGGAGTAGGCATGTACAGATCGCTTCTGGGACCCCAAAATATCGATTTTTTGGATGTTTTGAGCCTGAATTTGAGATATAAACTGGTACTGCAGATAAATGCACATATCGACTTTTATACACCTAAAATATCGATTTTTAGCATGTTTTGGGCCTATATTTTGAAAATACTCTAACACTGAGTAGGCATGTACAGATCGCTTCTAGGACCCAAAAATACCGAATTTTCGGGTGTGTTGAGGTTGAATTTGGGATATAAACGTGTGCAGAAGATGCATACACATATTGACTTTGGGCACCTAAAATATAGATTTTCAGCATGTTTTGGGCCTGTATCTTAGTAGGCATGTACAAATCGCTTCTGGGACCCCAAAGTACCGAATTTTCGGGTGTTTTGAGCCTGAATTTGAGATATAAACGGGTACAGAAGATGCATACACATATCGACTTTGGACACTTAAAATATCGATTTCCAGCATGTTTTGAGCTTATATTTTGAAAACATTCTAGCACTGAGTAGGCATATACAGATTGCTTCTTCGACCTCAAAATATCGAATTTTCTTATGTTTTGAGGTTGAATTTGGGATATAAACGGGTGCAAAAGATGCATGCACATATCGACTTTTGGGCACCTAAAATATCGATTTTGAGCATGTTTTGGGTCTGTATCTTGAAAACATTCTAACTAGGAGTAGGCATGTACAGATCGCTTCTGGGACCCAAAAATACCGAATTTTCGGATGTTTTGAGCGTGAATTTAAGATATAAACGGGTACAGAAGATGCTTGCACATATCGACTTTGGACACTTAAAATATCGATTTTTAGCATGTTTTTAACCTATATTTTAAAAACATTCTAGCACTGAGTAGGCATGTACAGATCGCTTTTGGGACCCATAAATATCGATTTTTCGGGTGTTTTGGGCCTGAATTTTAGATATCGACTTTGGGCACCTAAAATATCGATTTTCAGCATGTTTTGGGCCTGTATTTTGAAAATACTCTAACACGGAGTAGGCATGTACAGATCGCTTTTTGGACCCAAAAATACCGAATTTTCGGGTGTTTTGAGCCTGAATTTGAGATATAAACGGGTACAGAAGATGAATGCACATATCGACTTTGGACACTTAAAATATCGATTTTTAGCATGTTTTGAGCCTATATACGAGATATAAACGGTTACAGAATATGCATGCACATATCGACTTTTTGCACCTAAAATATCGATTTTTAGCATGTTTTGGGTCTGTATCTTGAGAAAATTCTAGCAAGGATAAGGCATGTACAGATCGCTTCTGGGACCCAAAAATATTGAATTTTCGAGTGTTTTAAGCCTGAATTTGGGATATAAACGGGTACTGAAGATCCATGCACATATCGACTTTTTGCACCTAAAATATCGATTTTGAGCATGTTTTGGGCCTGTAATTTGAAAATATTCTAGCACTAAGTAGGCATGTACAGATCGCTTCTGGGCCAAAATAAAATCGAATATTCGGGTGTTTTGAGCCTGAATTTGAGATATAAACGTGTACAGAAGATGAATGCACATATCGACTTTGGGGTACCTAAAATATCGATTTTCAGCATGTTTTGGGCGTGTTTTTTAAAATATTTTATTACTGCGTAGGCATGTACAGATCGCTTCTGTGACTCAAAAATATCGAATTTTCGGGTGTTTTGAGTCTGAATTTGAGATATAAACGAGTACTGAGGATGCATGGACATATTGACTTTGGGCACCTAAAATATCGATTTTTAGCATGTTTGGGTCTGTATTTTGAAAAAATTCTAGCAATGATTAGGCATGTACAGATCGTTTCTGGGACCCAAAAATATCGAATTTTCGAGTGTTTTGAGCCTGAATTTGAGATATAAACGGGTACTGAAGATGCATGCATATATCGACTTCGGGCACCTGAAATATCAATTTTCAGCATGTTTTGGGCCTGTATTTTGAAAATACTCTAACACGGAGTAGGCATGTACAGATTGCCTCTGGGACCCAAAAAAATCGAATTTTTCGGGTGTTTTGAGCCTGAATTTGAGATATACACGGGTACAGAAGATGCATACACATATTGACTTTGGGCACCTAAAATATCGATTTTCAGCATGTTTTGGGCCTATATTTTGAAAATATTCTAGCACTGAGTAGGCATGTACAGATCGCTTCTGGGACCCAAAAAAAACTAATTTTCGGGTGTTTTGAGGTTTAATTTGGGATATAAACGGTTGCAGAAGATACATACACATATTGACTTTGGGCACCTAAAATATTGATTTTCAACTTGTTTTGGGCCTTTATCTGAGTAGGCATGTACAGATCGCTTCTGGGACCCCAAAATGTCAAATTTTCGGGTTTTTTGAGAATGAATTTGAGATATAAACGGGTACAGAAGATGCATGCACATATCGACTTTTGGGCACCTAAAAGATCGATTTTCAGTATGTTTTGGGCCTGTATCTTTAAAATACTCTAACACGGAGAAGGCATGTACAGATTGCTTTTTGGACCACAAAATATCGAATTTTCGGGTGTTTTGAGCCTGAATTTGAGATATAAACGGGTATGCATGCACATATCGACTTTTGGGTACCTAAAATATTGATTTTGAGCATGTTTTTGGTCTGTATCTTGAAAACATTCTAACTAGGAGTAAGCATGTACAGATCGCTTCTAGGACCCAAAAATACCGAATTTTGGGTGTTTTGAGCCTGAATTTGAGATATAAACGGGTACAGCAGATGCATGCACATATCGACTTTGGACACTTAAAATATCGATTTTTAGCATGTTTTTAACCTATATTTTGAAAACATTCTAGCACTGATTAGGCATGTACAGATCGCTTTTGGGACCCCAAAATATCGATTTTTCGGGTGTTTTTGGCCTGAATTTGAGATATCGACTTTGGGCACCTAAAATATCGATTTACAGCATGTTTTGGGCCTGTATTTTGAAAATACTCTAACACGGAGTAGGCATGTACAGATCGCTTTTTGGACCCAAAAATACCGAATTTTCGGGTGTTTTGAGCCTGAATTTGAGATATAAACGGGTACAGAAGATGCATGCACATATCGACTTTGGACAATTAAAATATCGATATTTAGCATGTTTTGAGCCTATATACGGGATATAAACGGGTACTGAAGATCCATGCACATATCGACTTTTTGCACCTAAAATATCGATTTTGAGCATGTTTTGGGCCTGTAATTTGAAAATACTCAAACACGAAGTAGGCATGTACAGATCGCTTCTGGGACCCAAAAATATCGAATTTTCGGGTGTTTTCAGCCTGAATTTGGGATGTAAATGGATACAGAAGATATATGCACTTATTGACTTGGGCACCTAAAATATTGATTTTTAACTTGTTTTTCTGCCTGTATTTTGAAAATATTCTAACATTGAGTAGGCATGAATAGATCGCCTCTGGAACCCAAAAATATCGAATTTTTGGGTGTTTTTATCCTGAATTTGAGATATAAACGGGTACAGAAGATGGATGCACATATCGACTTTGGGCACCTAAAATATCGATTTTCAGCATGTTTTGGGTCTGTATCTTGAGAAAATTCCAGCTAGGATTAGGCATGTACAGATCACTTCTGGGACACAAAAATATTGAATTTTCGGGTGTTTTGAGCCTGAATTTGAGATATAAACGGGTACAGAAGATGCATGCACATATCGACTTTGGGGACATAAAATATCGATTTTTAGCCTGTTTTTGGCCTAAATTTTGAAAATATTCTAGCACTGAGTAGGCATGTACAGATCGCTTCTGGGACCCAAAAATATCGAGTTTTCGGGTGTTTTGAGCCTGAATTTGAGATATAAACGGTTACTGAAGATGCAAGCACATATCGACTTTGGGCACCTAAAATATCGATTTTTAGCATGTTTTGGGCCTGTATATTTTGAAAATATTCTAGCACTAAGTAGGCATGTACAGATCGCTTCTGGGCCAAAATAAAATCGAATATTCGGGTGTTTTGAGCCTGAATTTGAGATATAAACGTGTACAGAAGATGCATGTACATATCGACTTTGGGGTACCTAAAATATCGATTTTCAGCATGTTTTGGGCGTGTTTTTTTAAATATTCTATTACTGCGTAGGCATGTACAGATCGCTTCTGTGACTCAAAAATATCGAATTTTCGGGTGTTTTGAGTCGGAATTTGAGATATAAACGAGTACTGAGGATGCATGGACATATTGACTTTGGGCACCTAAAATATCGATTTTCAGCATGTTTGGGTCTGTATTTTGAGAAAATTCTAGCAATGATTAGGCATGTACAGATCGCTTCTGGGACCCAAAAATATCGAATTTTCGAGTGTTTTGAGCCTGAATTTGAGATATAAACGGGTACTGAAGATGCATGCACATATCGACTTCGGGCACCTGAAATATCAATTTTCAGCATGTTTTGGGCCTGTATTTTGAAAATACTCTAACACGGAGTAGGCATGTACAGATTGCCTCTGGGACCCAAAAATATCCAATTTTTCGGGTGTTTTGAGCCTGAATTTGAGATATACACGGGTACAGAAGATGCATACACATATTGACTTTGGGCACCTAAAATATCGATTTTCAGCATGTTTTGGGCCTATATTTTGAAAACATTCTAGCACTGAGTAGGCATGTACAGATCGCTTCTGGGACCCAAAAAAAACGAATTTTCGGGTGTTTTGAGGTTTAATTTGGGATATAAACGGTTGCAGAAGATACATACACATATTGACTTTGGGCACCTAAAATATTGATTTTCGACTTGTTTTGGGCCTTTATCTGAGTAGGCATGTACAGATCGCTTCTGGGACCCCAAAATGTCAAATTTTCGGGTTTTTTGAGCCTGAATTTGAGATATAAACGGGTACAGAAGATGCATGCACATATCGACTTTTGGGCACCTAAAAGATCGATTTTCAGTATGTTTTGGGCCTGTATCTTTAAAATACTCTAACACGGAGAAGGTATGTACAGATCGCTTTTTGGACCACAAAATATCGAATTTTCGGGTGTTTTGAGCCTGAATTTGAGATATAAACGGGTACTGAAGATACATGCACATATCGACTTTTGGGTACCTAAAATATTCATTTTGATCATGTTTTGGGTCTGTATCTTGAGAAAATTCTAGCAAGGATAAGGCATGTACAGATCAATTCTGGGACCCAAAAATATTGAATTTTCGGGTGTTTTAAGCCTGAATTTGGGATATAAACGGGTACTGAAGATCCATGCACATATCGACTTTTTGCACCTAAAATATCGATTTTGAGCATGTTTTGGGCCTGTAATTTGAAAATACTCAAACACGAAGTAGGCATGTACAGATCGCTTCTGGGACCCAAAAATATCGAATTTTCGGGTGTTTTGAGCCTGAATTTGAGATATAAACGGGTACAGTAGATGTATGCACATATCGACTTTGGGGACATAAAATATCGATTTTCAGCATGTTTTGGGCCTGTATCTTGAGAAAATTCCAGCAAGGATTAGGCATGAATAGATCGCCTCTGGAACCCAAAAATATCGAATTTTTGGGTGTTTTTATCCTGAATTTGAGATATAAACGGGTACAGAAGATGGATGCACATATCGACTTTGGGCACCTAAAATATCGATTTTCAGCATGTTTTGGGCCTGTATCTTGAGAAAATTCCAGCAAGGATTAGGCATGTACAGATCACTTCTGGGACCCAAAAATATTGAATTTTCGGGTGTTTTGAGCCTGAATTTGAGATATAAACGGGTACAGAAGATGCATGCACATATCGACTTTGGGGACATAAAATATCGATTTTTAGCCTGTTTTTGGCCTAAATTTTGAAAATATTCTAGCACTGAGTAGGCATGTACAGATCGCTTCTGGGACCCAAAAATATCGAGTTTTCGGGTGTTTTGAGCCTGAATTTGAGATATAAACGGTTACTGAAGATGCAAGCACATATCGACTTTGGGCACCTAAAATATCGATTTTTAGCATGTTTTGGGCCTGTATTTTGAAAATATTCTAGCACTAAGTAGGCATGTACAGATCGCTTCTGGGCCAAAATAAAATCGAATATTCGGGTGTTTTGAGCCTGAATTTGAGATATAAACGTGTACAGAAGATGCATGTACATATCGACTTTGGTGTACCTAAAATATCGATTTTCAGCATGTTTTGGGCGTGTTTTTTTAAAAATTCTATTACTGCGCAGGCATGTACAGATCGCTTCTGTGACTCAAAAATATCGAATTTTCGGGTGTTTTGAGTCTGAATTTGAGATATAAACGAGTACTGAGGATGCATGGACATATTGACTTTAGGCACCTAAAATATCGATTTTCAGCATGTTTGGGTCTGTATTTTGAGAAAATTCTAGCAATGATTAGGCATGTACAGATCGTTTCTGGGACCCAAAAATATCGAATTTTCGAGTGTTTTGAGCCTGAATTTGAGATATAAACGGGTACTGAAGATGCATGCACATATCGACTTCGGGCACCTGAAATATCAATTTTCAGCATGTTTTGGGCCTGTATTTTGAAAATACTCTAACACGGAGTAGGCATGTACAGATTGCCTCTGGGACCCAAAAATATACAATTTTTCGGGTGTTTTGAGCCTGAATTTGAGATATACACGGGTACAGAAGATGCATACACATATTGACTTTGGGCACCTAAAATATCGATTTTCAGCATGTTTTGGGCCTATAATTTGAAAACATTCTAGCACTGAGTAGGCATGTACAGATCGCTTCTGGGACCCAAAAAAAACGAATATTCGGGTGTTTTGAGGTTTAATTTGGGATATAAACGGTTGCAGAAGATACATACACATATTGACTTTGGGCACCTAAAATATTGATTTTCAACTTGTTTTGGGCCTTTATCTGAGTAGGCATGTACAGATCGCTTCTGGGACCCCAAAATGTCAAATTTTCGGGTTTTTTGAGCCTGAATTTGAGATATAAACGGGTACAGAAGATGCATGCACATATCGACTTTTGGGCACCTAAAAGATCGATTTTCAGTATGTTTTGGGCCTGTATCTTTAAAATACTCTAACACGGAGAAGGTATGTACAGATCGCTTTTTGGACCACAAAATATCGAATTTTCGGGTGTTTTGAGCCTGAATTTGAGATATAAACGGGTACTGAAGATACATGCACATATCGACTTTTGGGTACCTAAAATATTGATTTTGAGCATGTTTTTGGTCTGTATCTTGAAAACATTCTAACACGGAGTAGGCATGTACAGATTGCCTCTGGGACCCAAAAATATCCAATTTTTCGGGTGTTTTGAGCCTGAATTTGAGATATACACGGGTACAGAAGATGCATACACATATTGACTTTGGGCACCTAAAATATCGATTTTCAACATGTTTTGGGCCTATATTTTGAAAACATTCTAGCACTGAGTAGGCATGTACAGATCGCTTCTGGGACCCAAAAAAAACGAATTTTCGGGTGTTTTGAGGTTTAATTTGGGATATAAACGGTTGCAGAAGATACATACACATATTGACTTTGGGCACCTAAAATATTGATTTTCAGCATGTTTTGGGCCTTTATCTGAGTAGGCATGTACAGATCGCTTTTTGGACCCCAAAATGTCAAATTTTCGGGTTTTTTGAGCCTGAATTTGAGATATAAACGGGTACAGAAGATGCATGCACATATCGACTTTTGGGCACCTAAAAGATCGATTTTCAGTATGTTTTGGGCCTGTATCTTTAAAATACTCTAACACGGAGAAGGTATGTACAGATCGCTTTTTGGACCACAAAATATCGAATTTTCGGGTGTTTTGAGCCTGAATTTGAGATATAAACGGGTACTGAAGATGCATGCACATATCGACTTTTGGGTACCTAAAATATTGATTTTGAGCATGTTTTTGGTCTGTATCTTGAAAACATTCTAACTAGGAGTAAACATGTACAAATCGCTTCTAGGACCCAAAAATACCGAATTTTGGGTGTTTTGAGCCTGAATTTGAGATATAAACGGGTACAGCAGATGCATGCACATATCGACTTTGGACATTTAAAATATCGATTTTTAGCATGTTTTGGGTCTGTATCTTGAGAAAATTCCAGCAAGGATTAGGCATGTACAGATCACTTCTGGGACCCAAAAATATTGAATTTTCGGGTGTTTTGAGCCTGAATTTGAGATATAAACGGGTACAAAAGATGCATGCACATATCGACTTTGGGGACATAAAATATCGATTTTTAGCCTGTTTTTGGCCTAAATTTTGAAAATATTCTAGCACTGAGTAGGCATGTACAGATCGCTTCTGGGCCAAAATAAAATAGAATATTCGGGTGTTTTGAGCCTGAATTTGAGATATAAACGTGTACAGAAGATGCATGCACATATCGACTTTGGGGTACCTAAAATATCGATTTTCAGCATGTTTTGGACGTTTTTTTAAATATTCTATTACTGCGTAGGCATGTACAGATCGCTTCTGTGACTCAAAAATATCGAATTTTCGGGTGTTTTGAGTCTGAATTTGAGATATAAACGAGTACTGAGGATGCATGGACATATTGACTTTAGGCACCTAAAATATCGATTTTCAGCATGTTTGGGTCTGTATTTTGAGAAAATTCTAACAATGATTAGGCATGTACAGATCGTTTCTGGGACCCAAAAATATCGAATTTTCGAGTGTTTTGAGCCTGAATTTGAGATATAAACGGGTACTGAAGATGCATGCACATATCGACTTCGGGCACCTGAAATATCAATTTTCAGCATGTTTTGGGCCTGTATTTTGAAAATACTCTAACACGGAGTAGGCATGTACAGATTGCCTCTGGGACCCAAAAATATCCAATTTTTCGGGTGTTTTGAGCCTGAATTTGAGATATACACGGGTACAGAAGATGCATACACATATTGACTTTGGGCACCTAAAATATCGATTTTCAGCATGTTTTGGGCCTATATTTTGAAAACATTCTAGCACTGAGTAGGCATGTACAGATCGCTTCTGGGACCCAAGAAAAACGAATTTTCGGGTGTTTTGAGGTTTAATTTGGGATATAAACGGTTGCAGAAGATACATACACATATTGACTTTGGGCACCTAAAATATTGATTTTCGACTTGTTTTGGGCCTTTATCTGAGTAGGCATGTACAGATCGCTTCTGGGACCCCAAAATGTCAAATTTTCGGGTTTTTTGAGCCTGAATTTGAGATATAAACGGGTACAGAAGATGCATGCACATATCGACTTTTGGGCACCTAAAAGATCGATTTTCAGTATGTTTTGGGCCTGTATCTTTAAAATACTCTAACACGGAGAAGGTATGTACAGATCGCTTTTTGGACCACAAAATATCGAATTTTCGGGTGTTTTGAGCCTGAATTTGAGATATAAACGGGTACTGAAGATACATGCACATATCGACTTTTGGGTACCTAAAATATTCATTTTGAGCATGTTTTGGGTCTGTATCTTGAGAAAATTCTAGCAAGGATAAGGCATGTACAGATCGCTTCTGGGACCCAAAAATATTGAATTTTCGGGTGTTTTAAGCCTGAATTTGGGATATAAACGGGTACTGAAGATCCATGCACATATCGACTTTTTGCACCTAAAATATCGATTTTGAGCATGTTTTGGGCCTGTAATTTGAAAATACTCAAACACGAAGTAGGGATGTACAGATCGCTTCTGGGACCCAAAAATATCGAATTTTCGGGTGTTTTGAGCCTGAATTTGGGATGTAAATGGATACAGAAGATATATGCACTTATTGACTTGGGCACCTAAAATATTGATTTTTAACTTATTTTTCTGCCTGTATTTTGAAAATATTCTAACATTGAGTAGGCATGAATAGATCGCCTCTGGAACCCAAAAATATCGAATTTTTGGGTGTTTTTATCCTGAATTTGAGATATAAACGGGTACAGAAGATGGATGCACATATCGACTTTGGGCACCTAAAATATCGATTTTCAGCATGTTTTGGGCCTGTATCTTGAGAAAATTCCAGCAAGGATTAGGCATGTACAGATCACTTCTGGGACCCAAAAATATTGAATTTTCGGGTGTTTTGAGCCTGAATTTGAGATATAAACGGGTACAGTAGATGTATGCACATATCGACTTTGGGGACATAAAATATCGATTTTTAGCCTGTTTTTGGCCTAAATTTTGAAAATATTCTAGTACTGAGTAGGCATGTACAGATCGCTTCTGGGACCCAAAAATATCGAGTTTTCGGGTGTTTTGAGCCTGAATTTGAGATATAAACGGTTACTGAAGATGCAAGCACATATCGACTTTGGGCACCTAAAATATCGATTTTTAGCATGTTTTGGGCCTGTATTTTGAAAATATTCTAGCACTAAGTAGGCATGTACAGATCGCTTCTGGGCCAAAATAAAATCGAATATTCGGGTGTTTTGAGCCTGAATTTGAGATATAAACGTGTACAGAAGATGCATGTACATATCGAGTTTGGGGTACCTAAAATATCGATTTTCAGCATGTTTTGGGCGTGTTTTTTTAAAAATTCTATTACTGCGCAGGCATGTACAGATCGCTTCTGTGACTCAAAAATATCGAATTTTCGGGTGTTTTGAGTCTGAATTTGAGATATAAACGAGTACTGAGGATGCATGGACATATTGACTTTGGGCACCTAAAATATCGATTTTCAGCATGTTTGGGTCTGTATTTTGAGAAAATTCTAGCAATGATTAGGCATGTACAGATCGTTTCTGGGACCCAAAAATATCGAATTTTCGAGTGTTTTGAGCCTGAATTTGAGATATAAACGGGTACTGAAGATGCATGCACATATCGACTTCGGGCACCTGAAATATCAATTTTCAGCATGTTTTGGGCCTGTATTTTGAAAATACTCTAACACGGAGTAGGCATGTACAGATTGCCTCTGGGACCCAAAAATATCTAATTTTTCGGGTGTTTTGAGCCTGAATTTGAGATATACACGGGTACAGAAGATGCATACACATATTGACTTTGGGCACCTAAAATATCGATTTTCAGCATGTTTTGGGCCTATATTTTGGAAACATTCTAGCACTGAGTAGGCATGTACAGATCGCTTCTGGGACCCAAAAAAAACGAATTTTCGGGTGTTTTGAGGTTTAATTTGGGATATAAACGGTTGCAGAAGATACATACACATATTGAATTTGGGCACCTAAAATATTGATTTTCGACTTGTTTTGGGCCTTTATCTGAGTAGGCATGTACAGATCGCTACTGGGACCCCAAAATGTCAAATTTTCGGGTTTTTTGAGCCTGAATTTGAGATATAAACGGGTACAGAAGATGCATGCACATATCGACTTTTGGGCACCTAAAAGATCGATTTTCAGTATGTTTTGGGCCAGTATCTTTAAAATACTCTAACACGGAGAAGGTATGTACAGATCGCTTTTTGGACCACAAAATATCGAATTTTCGGGTGTTTTGAGCCTGAATTTGAGATATAAACGGGTACTGAAGTTGCATGCACATATCGACTTTTGGGTACCTAAAATATTGATTTTGAGCATGTTTTTGGTCTGTATCTTGAAAACATTCTAACTAGGAGTAAGCATGTACAAATCGCTTCTAGGACCCAAAAATACCGAATTTTGGGTGTTTTGAGCCTGAATTTGAGATATAAACGGGTACAGCAGATGCATGCACATATCGACTTTGGACACTTAAAATATCGATTTTTAGCATGTTTTGTGTCTGTATCTTGAGAAAATTCCAGCAAGGATTAGGCATGTACAGATCACTTCTGGGACCCAAAAATATTGAATTTTCGGGTGTTTTGAGCCTGAATTCGAGATATAAACGGGTACAGAAGATGCATGCACATATCGACTTTGGGGACATAAAATATCGATTTTTAGCCTGTTTTTGGCCTAAATTTTGAAAATATTCTAGCACTGAGTAGGCATGTACAGATCGCTTCTGGGACCCAAAAATATCGAGTTTTCGGGTGTTTTGAGCCTGAATTTGAGATATAAACGGTTACTGAAGATGCAAGCACATATCGACTTTGGGCACCTAAAATATCGATTTTTAGCATGTTTTGGGCCTGTATTTTGAAAATATTCTAGCACTAAGTAGGCATGTACAGATCGCTTCTGGGCCAAAATAAAATCGAATATTCGGGTGTTTTGAGCCTGAATTTGAGATATAAACGTGTACAGAAGATGCATGCACATATCGACTTTGGGGTACCTAAAATATCGATTTTCAGCATGTTTTGGGCGTTTTTCTAAATATTCTATTACTGCGTAGGCATGTACAGATCGCTTCTGTGACTCAAAAATATCGAATTTTCGGGTGTTTTGAGTCTGAATTTGAGATATAAACGAGTACTGAGGATGCATGGACATATTGACTTTAGGCACCTAAAATATCGATTTTCAGCATGTTTGGGTCTGTATTTTGAGAAAATTCTAGCAATGATTAGGCATGTACAGATCGTTTCTGGGACCCAAAAATATCGAATTTTCGAGTGTTTTGAGCCTGAATTTGAGATATAAACGGGTACTGAAGATGCATGCACATATCGACTTCGGGCACCTGAAATATCAATTTTCAGCATGTTTTGGGCCTGTATTTTGAAAATACTCTAACACGGAGTAGGCATGTACAGATTGCCTCTGGGACCCAAAAATATACAATTTTTCGGGTGTTTTGAGCCTGAATTTGAGATATACACGGGTACAGAAGATGCATACACATATTGACTTTGGGCACCTAAAATATCGATTTTCAGCATGTTTTGGGCCTATAATTTGAAAACATTCTAGCACTGAGTAGGCATGTACAGATCGCTTCTGGGACCCAAAAAAAACGAATATTCGGGTGTTTTGAGGTTTAATTTGGGATATAAACGGTTGCAGAAGATACATACACATATTGACTTTGGGCACCTAAAATATTGATTTTCAACTTGTTTTGGGCCTTTATCTGAGTAGGCATGTACAGATCGCTTCTGGGACCCCAAAATGTCAAATTTTCGGGTTTTTTGAGCCTGAATTTGAGATATAAACGGGTACAGAAGATGCATGCACATATCGACTTTTGGGCACCTAAAAGATCGATTTTCAGTATGTTTTGGGCCTGTATCTTTAAAATACTCTAACACGGAGAAGGTATGTACAGATCGCTTTTTGGACCACAAAATATCGAATTTTCGGGTGTTTTGAGCCTGAATTTGAGATATAAACGGGTACTGAAGATACATGCACATATCGACTTTTGGGTACCTAAAATATTGATTTTGAGCATGTTTTTGGTCTGTATCTTGAAAACATTCTAACACGGAGTAGGCATGTACAGATTGCCTCTGGGACCCAAAAATATCCAATTTTTCGGGTGTTTTGAGCCTGAATTTGAGATATACACGGGTACAGAAGATGCATACACATATTGACTTTGGGCACCTAAAATATCGATTTTCAGCATGTTTTGGGCCTATATTTTGAAAACATTCTAGCACTGAGTAGGCATGTACAGATCGCTTCTGGGACCCAAAAAAAACGAATTTTCGGGTGTTTTGAGGTTTAATTTGGGATATAAACGGTTGCAGAAGATACATACACATATTGACTTTGGGCACCTAAAATATTGATTTTCAGCATGTTTTGGGCCTTTATCTGAGTAGGCATGTACAGATCGCTTTTTGGACCCCAAAATGTCAAATTTTCGGGTTTTTTGAGCCTGAATTTGAGATATTAACGGGTACAGAAGATGCATGCACATATCGACTTTTGGGCACCTAAAAGATCGATTTTCAGTATGTTTTGGGCCTGTATCTTTAAAATACTCTAACACGGAGAAGGTATGTACAGATCGCTTTTTGGACCACAAAATATCGAATTTTCGGGTGTTTTGAGCCTGAATTTGAGATATAAACGGGTACTGAAGATGCATGCACATATCGACTTTTGGGTACCTAAAATATTGATTTTGAGCATGTTTTTGGTCTGTATCTTGAAAACATTCTAACTAGGAGTAAACATGTACAAATCGCTTCTAGGACCCAAAAATACCGAATTTTGGGTGTTTTGAGCCTGAATTTGAGATATAAACGGGTACAGCAGATGCATGCACATATCGACTTTGGACATTTAAAATATCGATTTTTAGCATGTTTTGGGTCTGTATCTTGAGAAAATTCCAGCAAGGATTAGGCATGTACAGATCACTTCTGGGACCCAAAAATATTGAATTTTCGGGTGTTTTGAGCCTGAATTTGAGATATAAACGGGTACAGAAGATGCATGCACATATCGACTTTGGGGACATAAAATATCGATTTTTAGCCTGTTTTTGGCCTAAATTTTGAAAATATTCTAGCACTGAGTAGGCATGTACAGATCGCTTCTGGGACCCAAAAATATCGAGTTTTCGGGTGTTTTGAGCATGAATTTGAGATATAAACGGTTACTGAAGATGCAAGCACATATCGACTTTGGGCACCTAAAATATCGATTTTTAGCATGTTTTGGGCCTGTATTTTGAAAATATTCTAGCACTAAGTAGGCATGTACAGATCGCTTCTGTGCCAAAATAAAATCGAATATTCGGGTGTTTTGAGCCTGAATTTGAGATATAAACGTGTACAGAAGATACATGCACATATCGACTTTGGTGTACCTAAAATATCGATTTTCAGCATGTTTTGGGCGTGTTTTTTTAAATATTCTATTACTGCGTAGGCATGTACAGATTGCTTCTGTGACTCAAAAATATCGAATTTTCGGGTGTTTTGAGTCTGAATTTGAGATATAAACGAGTACTAAGGATGCATGGACATATTGACTTTGGGCACCTAAAATATCGATTTTCAGCATGTTTGGGTCTGTATTTTGAGAAAATTCTAGCAATGATTAGGCATGTACAGATCGTTTCTGGGACCCAAAAATATCGAATTTTCGAGTGTTTTGAGACTGAATTTGAGATATAAACGGGTACTGAAGATGCATGCACATATCGACTTCGGGCACCTGAAATATGAATTTTCAGCATGTTTTGGGCCTGTATTTTGAAAATACTCTAACACGGAGTAGGCATGTACAGATTGCCTCTGGGACCCAAAAATATCCAATTTTTCGGGTGTTTTGAGCCTGAATTTGAGATATACACGGGTACAGAAGATGCATACACATATTGACTTTGGGCACCTAAAATATCGATTTTCAGCATGTTTTGGGCCTTTATTTTGAAAACATTCTAGCACTGAGTAGGCATGTACAGATCGCTTCTGGGACCCAAAAAAAACGAATTTTCGGGTGTTTTGAGGTTTAATTTGGGATATAAACGGTTGCAGAAGATACATACACATATTGACTTTGGGCACCTAAAATATTGATTTTCAACTTGTTTTGGGCCTTTATCTGAGTAGGCATGTACAGATCGCTTTTTGGACCCCAAAATGTCAAATTTTCGGGTTTTTTGAGCCTGAATTTGAGATATAAACGGGTACAGAAGATGCATGCACATATCGACTTTTGGGCACCTAAAAGATCGATTTTCAGTATGTTTTGGGCCTGTATCTTTAAAATACTCTAACACGGAGAAGGTATGTGCAGATCGCTTTTTGGACCACAAAATATCGAATTTTCGGGTGTTTTGAGCCTGAATTTGAGATATAAACGGGTACTGAAGATGCATGCACATATCGACTTTTGGGTACCTAAAATATTGATTTTGAGCATGTTTTTGGTCTGTATCTTGAAAACATTCTAACTAGGAGTAAACATGTACAAATCGCTTCTAGGACCCAAAAATATCGAATTTTGGGTGTTTTGAGCCTGAATTTGAGATATAAACGGGTACAGCAGATGCATGCACATATCGACTTTGGACATTTAAAATATCGATTTTTAGCATGTTTTGGGTCTGTATCTTGAGAAAATTCCAGCAAGGATTAGGCATGTACAGATCACTTCTGGGACCCAAAAATATTGAATTTTCGGGTGTTTTGAGCCTGAATTTGAGATATAAACGGGTACAGATGATGCATGCACATATCGACTTTGGGGACATAAAATATCGATTTTTAGCCTGTTTTTGGCCTAATTTTTGAAAATATTCTAGCACTGAGTAGGCATGTACAGATTGCTTCTGGGACCCAAAAATATCGAGTTTTCGGGTGTTTTGAGCATGAATTTGAGATATAAACGGTTACTGAAGATGCAAGCACATATCGACTTTGGGCACCTAAAATATCGATTTTTAGCATGTTTTGGGCCTGTATTTTGAAAATATTCTAGCACTAAGTAGGCATGTACAGATCGCTTCTGGGCCAAAATAAAATCGAATATTCGGGTGTTTTGAGCCTGAATTTGAGATATAAACGTGTACAGAAGATGCATGCACATATCGACTTTGGGGTACCTAAAATATCGATTTTTAGCATGTTTTGGGCGTGTTTTTTTAAATATTCTATTACTGCGTAGGCATGTACAGATCGATTCTGTGACTCAAAAATATCGAATTTTCGGGTGTTTTGAGTCTGAATTTGAGATATAAACGAGTACTGAGGATGCATGGACATATTGACTTTGGGCACCTAAAATATCGATTTTCAGCATGTTTGGGTCTGTATTTTGAGAAAATTCTAGCAATGATTAGGCATGTACAGATCGTTTCTGGGACCCAAAAATATCGAGTTTTCGAGTGTTTTGAGCCTGAATTTGAGATATAAACGGGTACTGAAGATGCATGCACATATCGACTTCGGGCACCTGAAATATCAATTTTCAGCATGTTTTGGGCCTGTATTTTGAAAATACTCTAACACGGAGTAGGCATGTACAGATTGCCTCTGGGACCCAAAAATATCTAATTTTTCGGGTGTTTTGAGCCTGAATTTGAGATATACACGGGTACAGAAGATGCATACACATATTGACTTTGGGCACCTAAAATATCGATTTTCAGCATGTTTTGGGCCTATATTTTGAAAACATTCTAGCACTGAGTAGGCATGTACAGATCGCTTCTGGGACCCAAAAAAAACGAATATTCGGGTGTTTTGAGGTTTAATTTGGGATATAAACGGTTGCAGAAGATACATACACATATTGAGTTTGGGCACCTAAAATATTGATTTTCAACTTGTTTTGGGCCTTTATCTGAGTAGGCATGTACAGATCGCTTCTGGGACCCCAAAATGTCAAATTTTCGGTTTTTTTGAGCCTGAATTTGAGATATAAACGGGTACAGAAGATGCATGCACATATCGACTTTTGGGCACCTAAAAGATCGATTTTCAGTATGTTTTGGGCCTGTATCTTTAAAATACTCTAACACGGAGAAGGTATGTACAGATCGCTTTTTGGACCACAAAATATCGAATTTTCGGGTGTTTTGAGCCTGAATTTGAGATATAAACGGGTACTGAAGATGCATGCACATATCGACTTTTGGGTACCTAAAATATTGATTTTGAGCATGTTTTTGGTCTGTATCTTGAAAACATTCTAACTAGGAGTAAGCATGTACAAATCGCTTCTAGGACCCAAAAATACCGAATTTTGGGTGTTTTGAGCCTGAATTTGAGATATAAACGGGTACAGCAGATGCATGCACATATCGACTTTGGACACTTAAAATATCGATTTTTAGCATGTTTTTTACCTATATTTTGAAAACATTCTAGCACTGAGTAGGCATGTACAGATCGCTTTTGGGTTCCCAAAATATCGATTTTTCGGGTGTTTTGGGCCTGAATTTGAAATATCGACTTTGGGCACCTAAAATATCGATTTTCAGCATGTTTTGGGCCTGTATTTTGAAAATACTCTAACACGGAGTAGGCATGTACAGATCGCTTTTTGGACCCAAAAATACCGAATTTTCGGGTGTTTTGAGCCTGAATTTGAGAAATAAACGGGTACAGAAGAGGCATGCACATATCGACTTTTTGCACGTAAAATATCGATTTTCAGCATGTTTTGGGTCTGTATCTTGAGAAAATTCTAGCAAGGATAAGGCATGTACAGATCGCTTATGGGACCCAAAAATATTGAATTTTCGGATGTTTTAAGCCTGAATTTGGGATATAAACGGGTACTGAAGATCCATGCACATATCGAATTTTTGCACCTAAAATATCGATTTTGAGCATGTTTTGGGCCCGTAATTTGAAAATACTCAAACACGAAGTAGGCATGTACAGATCGCTTCTGGGACCCAAAAATATCGAATTTTCGGGTGTTTTGAGCCTGAATTTGGGATGTAAATGGATACAGAAGATATATGCACTTATTGACTTGGGCACCTAAAATATCGATTTTTAACTTGTTTTTCTGCTTGTATTTTGAAAATATTCTAACATTGAGTAGGCATGAATAGATCGCCTCTGGAACCCAAAAATATCGAATTTTCGGGTGTTTTTATCCTGAATTTGAGATATAAACGGGTACAGAAGATGCATGCACATATCGACTTTGGGCACCTAAAATATCGATTTTCAGCATGTTTTGGGTCTATATCTTGATAAAATTCCAGCAAGGATTAGGCATGTACAGATCACTTCTGGGACCCAAAAATATTGAATTTTCGGGTGTTTTGAGCCTGAATTTGAGATATAAACGGGTACAGAAGATGCATGCACATATCGACTTTGGGGACTTAAAATATCGATTTTTAGCCTGTTTTTGGCCTAAATTTTGTAAATATTCTAGCACTGAGTAGGCATGTACAGATCGCTTCTGGGACCCAAAAATATTAAATTTTCGAGTGTTTTAATCCTGAATTTGGGATATAAACTGGTACTGAAGATCCATGCACATATCGACTTTTTGCACCTAAAATATCGATTTTCAGCATGTTTTGGGCCTGTATTTTGAAAATATTCTAGCACTAAGTAGGCATGTACAGATCGCTTCTGGGCCAAAATAAAATCGAATATTCGGGTGTTTTGAGCCTGAATTTGAGATATAAACGTGTACAGAAGATGCATGCACATATCGACTTTGGGCACCTAAAATATCGATTTTCAGCATGTTTTGGGCGTGTTTTTTTAAATATTCTAATACTGCGTAGGCATGTACAGATCGCTTCTGTGACTCAAAAATATCGAATTTTCGGGTGTTTAGAGTCTGAATTTGAGTTATAAACGAGTACTGAAGATGCATGGACATATTGACTTTGGGCATCTAAAATATCGATTTTCAGCATGTTTGGGTCTGTATTTTGAGAAAATTCTAACAATGATTAGGCATGTACAGATCGTTTCTGGAACCCAAAAATATCGAATTTTCGGGTGTTTTGAGCCTGAATTTGAGATATAAACGGGTACTGAAGATGCATGCACATATCGACTTTGGGCCCCTGAAATATCAATTTTCAGCATGTTTTGGGCCTGTATTTTGAAAATACTCAAACACGGAGTAGGCATGTACAGATTGCCTCTGGGACCCAAAAATATCGAAATTTTCGGGTGTTTTGAGCCTGAATTTGAGATATACACGGGTACAGAAGATGCATATACATATTGACTATGGGCACCTAAAATATCGAATTTCAGCATGTTTTAGGCCTGTATTTTGAAAATACTCTAACACGGAGTAGGCATGTACACATCGCTTCTGGGAACCAAAAATATCGAATTTTCAGGTGTTTTAAGCCTGAATTTGAGATATAAACGGGTACAGAAGATGTATTCACATATTGACTTTGGGTACCTAAAATATCGATTTTCAACATGTTTTGGGCCTTGTTTTTGAAAATACTTTAACACGGAGTAGGCATGTACAGATCGCTTCTGGGACCCAAAAATATCGAGTTTTCGGGTGTTTTGAGCATGAATTTGAGATCTAAACGGTTACTGAAGATGCAAGCACATATCGACTTTGGGCACCTAAAATATCGATTTTCAGCATGTTTTGGGCCTGTATTTTGAAAATATTCTAGCACTAAGTAGACATGTACAAATCGCTTTTGGACCAAAATAAAATCGAATATTCGGGTGTTTGGGCCTGAATTTGAGATATAAACGTGTCCAGAAGATGCATGCACATATCGACTTTGGGCACCTAAAATATCGATTTTTAGCATGTTTTGGGCGTGTTTTTTAAAATATTCTATTACTGCTTAGGCATGTACAGAGCTTCTGGGAATCAAAAATATCGAATTTTCGGGTGTTTTGAGTCTGAATTTGAGATATAAACAAGTACTGAAGATGCATGCACATATTGACTTTGGGCACCTAAAATATCGATTTTCGGCATGTTTGGGTCTGTATTTTGAGAAAATTCTAGCAATGATTAGGCATGTACAGATCGCTTCTGGGACCCAAAAATATCGAATTTTCGGGTGTTTTGAGCCTGAATTTGAGATATAAACGGGTACTGAAAATGCATGCACATATCAACTTCGGGCACCTGAAATATCAATTTTCAGCATGTTTTGGGCCTGTATTTTGAAAATACTCTAACAAGGGGTAGGCATGTACAGATTGCCTCTGGGACCCAAAAATATCGAATTTTTCGGGTGTTTTGAGCCTGAATTTGAGATATACACGGGTACAGAAGATGCATACACATATAGACTTTGGGCACCTAAAATATCGATTTTCAGCATGTTTTGAGCCTGTATTTTGAAAATACTCTAACACGGAGTAGGCATGTACAGATCGCTTCTGGGAACCAGAAAAATGGAATTTTCGGGTGTTTTGTGCCTGAATTTGAGATATACACGGGTACAGAAGATGCATGCACATATCGATTTTGGACACCTAAAATATTGATTTTCAACTTGTTTTTGTGCCTGTGTTTTGAAAGTATTCTAACAATGAGTAGGCATGCACAGATCGCTTCTGGGACCCAAAAAAATGGAATTTTCGGGTGTTTTGAGCCATAATTTGAGATATAAACGTGTACTGAAGATGCATGCACATATCGACTTTGGGCACCTAAAATATCGATTTTCAGTATGTTTTTGGTCTGTAATTTGAAAATATTTTGTCACTGAGTAGGCATGTACAGATTGCTTCTGGTACCCAAAAATATCGAGTTTTCTGGAGTTTTGAGCATGAATTTGAGATATAAACGGTTACTGAAGATGCAAGCACATATCGTCTTTGGGCACCTAAAATATCGATTTTCAGCATGTTTTAGACCTGAATTTTGAAAATGTTCTATTACTGAGTAGGCATGTACAGATCGCTTCTGGGACCCAAAAATATCGAGTTTTCGGGTGTTTTGAGCATGAATTTGAGATATAAACGGCTACTGAAGATGCAAGCACATATCGACTTTGGGCACCTAAAATATCGATTTTCAGCATGTTTTGGGCCTGTATTTTGAAAATATTCTAGTACTAAGTAGGCATGTACAGATCGCTTCTGGGCCAAAATAAAATCGAATATTCGGGTGTTTTGAGCCTGAATTTGAGATATAAACGTGTACAGAAGATGCATGCACCTATCGACTTTGGGCACCTAAAATATCGATTTTCAGCATGTTTTGGGCGTGTTTTTTTAAATATTCTATTACTGCGTAGGCATATACAGATCGCTTCTGTGACTCAAAAATATCGAATTTTCGGGTGTTTTGAGTCTGAATTTGAGTTATAAACGGCTACTGAAGATGCAAGCACATATCGACTTTATGCACCTAAAATATCGATTTTCAGCATGTTTGGGTCTGTATTTTGAAAAAATTCTAACAATGATTAGGCATGTACAGATCGCTTCTGGAACCCAAAAATATCGAATTTTCGGGTGTTTTGGGCCTGAATTTGAGATATAAACGGGTACAGAAGATGCATGCACATACCGACTTTGGACACTTAAAATATCGATTTTTAGCATGTTTTGAGCCTATATACGGGATATAAACGGGTACAGAATATGCATGCACATGTCGACTTTTTGCACCTAAAATATCGATTTTCAGCATGTTTTGGGTCTGTATCTTGAAAAAATTCTAGCAAGGATTAGGCATGTACAGATCGCTTCTGGGACCCAAAAATATTGAATTTTCGGGTGTTTTGAGCCTGAATTTGAGATTTAAACGGGTACAGAAGATGCATGCACATATCGACGTTGGGCACCTAAAATATCGATTTTTAGCATGTTTTTGGCCTAAATTTTGAAAATATTCTAGCACTGAGTAGGCATGTACAGATCGCTTCTGGGACCCAAAAATATTAAATTTTCGAGTGTTTTAATCCTGAATTTGGGATATAAACTGGTACTGAAGATCCATGCACATATCGACTTTTTGCACCTAAAATATCGATTTTGAGCATATTTTGGGCCTGTAATTTGAAAATACTCAAACACGAAGTAGGCATGTACACATCGCTTCTGGGACACAAAAATATCGAATATTCGGGTATTTTGAGCTTGAATTTGGGATGTAAATGGGTACAGAAGATGCATGCACTTATTGACTTAGGCACCTAAAATATCGATTTTTAACTTGTTTTTCTGCCTGTATTTTGAAAATATTCTAACATTGAGTAGGCATGAATAGATCGCCTGTGGAACCCAAAAATATCAAATTTTCGGGTATTTTGATCCTGAATTTGAGATATAAACGGGTACAGAAGATGCATGCACATATCGACTTTGGGGACCCAAAATATCGATTTTTAGCCTGTTTTTTGCCTAAATTTTGAAAATATTCTAGCACTGAGTAGGCATGTACAGATCGCTTCTGGGACCCAAAAATATCGAGTTTTCGGGAGTTTTGAGCCTGAATTTGAGATATAAACGGTTACTGAAGATGCAAGCACATATCGGCTTTGGGCACCTAAAATATCGATTTTCAGCATGTTTTAGACCTGAATTTTGAAAATGTTCTATTACTGAGTAGGCATGTACAGATCGCTTCTGGGACCAAAAATATCGAGTTTTCGGGTGTTTTGAGCCTGAATTTGAGATATAAACGGCTACTGAAGATGCAAGCACATATCGACTTTGGGCACCTAAAATATCGATTTTCAGCATGCTTTGGGCCTGTATTTTGAAAATATTCTAGCTCTAAGTAGGCATGTACCGATCGCTTCTGGGCCAAAATAAAATCGAATATTCGGGTGTTTTGAGCCTGAATTTAAGATATAAACGTGTACAGAAGATGCATGCACATATCAACTTTGGGCACCTAAAATATCGATTTTCAACATGTTTTGGGCCTGTATTTTGAAAATACTTTAACACGGAGGAGGCATGTACAGATCGCTTCTGGGACCCAAAAATATCGAGTTTTCGGGTGTTTTGAGCATGAATTTTTAGATATAAACGGTTACTGAAGATGCAAGCACATATCGACTTTGGGCACCTAAAATATCGATTTTCAGCATGTTTTGGGCCTGCATTTTGAAAATATTCTAGCACTAAGTAGACATGTACAAATCGCTTTTGGACCAAAATAAAATCGAATATTCGGGTGTTTTGAGCCTGAATTTGAAATATAAACGTGTACAGAAGATGCATGCACATATCGACTTTGGGCACCTAAAATATCGATTTTCGGCATGTTTGGGTCTGTATTTTGAGAAAATTCTAGCAATGATTAGGCATGTACAGATCGCTTCTGGAACCCAAAAATATCGAATTTTCGGGTGTTTTGAGCCTGAATTTGAGATATAAACGGGTACTGAAGATGCATGCACATATCGACTTCGGGCACCTGAAATATCAATTTTCAGCATGTTTTAGGCCTGTATTTTGAAAATACTCTAACAAGGAGTAGGCATGTACAGATTGCCTCTGGGACCCAAAAATATCGAATTTTTCGGGTGTTTTGAGCCTGAATTTGAGATATACACGGGTACAGAAGATGCATACACATATTTACTTTGGGCACCTAAAATATCGATTTTCAGCATGTTTTGGGCCTATATTTTGAAAATATTCTGTCACTGAGTAGGCATGTACAGATCGCTTATTGGACCCAAAAATATCGAGTTTTCGGGTGTTTTGAGCCTGAATTTGATATATAAACGGGTAGAGAAGATGCATACACATATTGCTTTTGGCAACTAAAATATCGAATTTCAGCATGTTTTGGGCCTGTATTTTGAAAATACTCTAAAACGGAGTAGGCATATACAGATCGCTTCTGGGAACCAAATAATTTTAATTTTCGGGTGTTTTCAGCCTGAATTTGAGATATACACGGGTACAGAAGATGCATACACATATTGACTTTGGGCACCTGAAATATCGATTTTCAGCATATTTTGGGCCTGTATTATGAAAATACTCTAACACGGAGTAGGCATGTACAGATCGCTTCTGGGACCCAAAAATATCGAATTTTCGGGTGTTTTGAGATTTAATTTGAGATATCAACGGGTACAGAAGATGAATGCACATATCAACTTTGGACACCTAAAATATCAATTTTTAGCATGCTTTGAGCCTATATTTTGAAAAAATTCCATGACTGAATAGGCATGTACAGATCGCATCTGGGACGCAAAAATATCGAATTTTCAGGTGTTTTGAGCCTGAATTTGAGATATAAACGGGTACTAAAGATGCATGCACATATCGACTTTGGGCACCTGAAATATCGATTTTCAGCATGTTTTGGGCCTTTATTTTGAAAAAACTCTAACACGGAATAGGCATATACAGATACCTTCTGGGAACCAAAAAATATCGATTTTTCGGGTGTTTTGAGCCTGAATTTGAGATATAAACGGGTACAGAAGATGCATACACATATTGACTTTGGGCACCTAAAATATCTATTTTCAGCATATTTTGGTCCTGTATTATGAAAATACTCTAACACGGAGTAGGCATGTACAGATCGCTTCTGGGACCCAAAAATATCGAATTTTCGGGTGTTTTGAGATTGAATTTGAGATATCAACGGGTACAGAAGATGAATGCACATATCAACTTTGGACACCTAAAATATCAATTTTTAGCATGCTTTGAGCCTATATTTTGAAAAAATTCCATGACTGAATAGGCATGTACAGATCGCATCTGGGACGCAAAAATATCGAATTTTCAGGTGTTTTGAGCCAGAATTTGAGATATAAACGGGTACTAAAGATGCATGCACATATCGACTTTGGGCACCTGAAATATCGATTTTCAGCATGTTTTGGGCCTGTATTTTGAAAATACTCTAACACGGAGTAGGCATGTATAGATTGCCTCTGGGACCCAAAAATATCGAAATTTTCGGGTGTTTTGAGCCTGAATTTGAGATATACACGGGTACAGAAGATGCATACACATATTGACTTTGGGCACCTAAAATATCGAATTTCAGCATGTTTTAGGCCTGTATTTTGAAAATACTCTAACACGGAGTAGGCATGTACAGATCGCTTCTGAGAACCAAAAATATCGAATTTTCGGGTGTTTTAAGCCTGAATTTGAGATATAAACGGGTACAGAAGATGTATTCACATATTGACTTTGGGTACCTAAAATATCGATTTTCAACATGTTTTGGGCCTGTATTTTGAAAATACTTTAACACGGAGGAGGCATGTACAGATCGCTTCTGGGACCCAAAAATATCGAGTTTTCGGGTGTTTTGAGCATGAATTTGAGATTTAAACGGTTACTGAAGATGCAAGCACATATCGACTTTGGGCACCTAAAATATCGATTTTCAGCATGTTTTGGGCCTGCATTTTGAAAATATTCTAGCACTAAGTAGACATGTACAAATCGCTTTTGGACCAAAATAAAATCGAATATTCGGGTGTTTTGAGCCTGAATTTGAAATATAAACGTGTACAGAAGATGCATGCACATATCGACTTTGGGCACCTAAAATATCGATTTTTAGCATGTTTTGGGCGTGTTTTTTTAAATATTCTATTACTGCTTAGGCATGTACAGATCGCTTCTGGGACTCAAAAATATCGAATTTTCGGGTGTTTTGAGTCTGAATTTGAGTTATAAACAAGTACTGAAGATGCATGCACATATTGACTTTGGGCACCTAAAATATCGATTTTCGGCATGTTTGGGTCTGTATTTTGAGAAAATTCTAGCAATGATTAGGCATGTACAGATCGCTTCTGGAACCCAAAAATATCGAATTTTCGGGTGTTTTGAGCCTGAATTTGAGATATAAACGGGTACTGAAGATGCATGCACATATCGACTTCGGGCACCTGAAATATCAATTTTCAGCATGTTTTAGGCCTGTATTTTGAAAATACTCTAACAAGGAGTAGGCATGTACAGATTGCCTATGGGACCCAAAAATATCGAATTTTTCGGGTGTTTTGAGCCTGAATTTGAGATATACACGGGTACAGAAGATGCATACACATATTTACTTTGGGCACCTAAAATATCGATTTTCAGCATGTTTTGGGCCTATATTTTGAAACTATTCTGTCACTGAGTAGGCATGTACAGATCGCTTATTGGACCCAAAAATATCGAGTTTTCGGGTGTTTTGAGCCTGAATTTGATATATAAACGGGTAGAGAAGATGCATACACATATTGCTTTTGGCAACTAAAATATCGAATTTCAGCATGTTTTGGGCCTGTATTTTGAAAATACTCTAAAACGGAGTAGGCATATACAGATCGCTTCTGGGAACCAAATAATTTTAATTTTCGGGTGTTTTCAGCCTGAATTTGAGATATACACGGGTACAGAAGATGCATACACATATTGACTTTGGGCATCTAAAATATCGATTTTCAGCATGTTTTGGGCCTATATTTTGAAAATATTCTAGCATTGAGTAGGCATGGAGAGATCGCTTCTGGAACCCAAAAATGTCGAATTTTCGGGTATTTTGATCCTTAAATTTAAATATAAAAGGGTACCGAAAATGCATGCACATATCGACCTTGGGCACCTAATATATCGATTTTCAGCATGTTTTTGGCCTTTATTTTGAAAAAACTCTAACACGGAATAGGCATATACAGATACCTTCTGGGAACCAAAAAATATCGATTTTTCGGGTGTTTTGAGCCTGAATTTGAGATATAAACGGGTACAGAAGATGCATACACATATTGACTTTGGGCACCTAAAATATCGATTTTCAGCATATTTTGGGCCTGTATTATGAAAATACTCTAACACGGAGTAGGCATGTACAGATCGCTTCTGGGATCCAAAAATATCGAATTTTCGGGTGTTTTGAGATTTAATTTGAGATATCAACGGGTACAGAAGATGAATGCACATATCAACTTTGGACACCTAAAATATCAATTTTTAGCATGCTTTGAGCCTATATTTTGAAAAAATTCCATGACTGAATAGGCATGTACAGATCGCATCTGGGACGCAAAAATATCGAATTTTCAGGTGTTTTGAGCCTGAATTTGAGATATAAACGGGTACTAAAGATGCATGCACATATCGACTTTGGGCACCTGAAATATCGATTTTCAGCATGTTTTGGGCCTTTATTTTGAAAAAACTCTAACACGGAATAGGCATATACAGATACCTTCTGGGAACCAAAAAATATCGATTTTTCGGGTGTTTTGAGCCTGAATTTGAGATATAAACGGGTACAGAAGATGCATACACATATTGACTTTGGGCACCTAAAATATCTATTTTCAGCATATTTTGGGCCTGTATTATGAAAATACTCTAACACGGAGTAGGCATGTACAGATCGCTTCTGGGACCCAAAAATATCGAATTTTCGGGTGTTTTGAGATTGAATTTGAGATATCAACGGGTACAGAAGATGAATGCACATATCAACTTTGGACACCTAAAATATCAATTTTTAGCATGCTTTGAGCCTATATTTTGAAAAAATTCCATGACTGAATAGGCATGTACAGATCGCATCTGGGACGCAAAAATATCGAATTTTCAGGTGTTTTGAGCCTGAATTTGAGATATAAATGGGTACTAAAGATGCATGCACATATCGACTTTGGGCACCTGAAATATCGATTTTCAGCATGTTTTGGGCCTGTATTTTGAAAATACTCTAACACGGAGTAGGCATGTACAGATTGCCTCTTGGACCCAAAAATATCGAATTTTTCGGATATTTTCAGCCTGAATTTTAAATATACACGGGTACAGAAGATGCATACACATATTGACTTTGGGCACCTAAAATACCGAAATTAAGCATGTTTTAGGCCTGTATTTTGAAAATACTCTAACACGGAGTAAGCATGTACAGATCGCTTCTGGGAACCAGAAAAATGGAATTTTCGGGTGTTTTGAGCCTGAATTTGAGATATAAACGGGTACAGAAGATGCATGCACATATCGATTTTGGACACCTATAGTATTGATTTTCAACTTGTTTTTGTGCCTGTGTTTTGAAAGTATTCTAACATTGAGTAGGCATGTACAGATCGCTTCTGGGACCCAAAAAAATGGAATTTTCGGGTGTTTTGAGCATGAATTTGAGATATAAACATGTACTGAAGATGCATGCACATATCGACTTTGGGCACCTAAAATATCAATTTTCAGTATGTTTTTGGTCTGTAATTTGAAAATATTTTGTCACTGAGTAGGCATGTATAGATCGCTTATTGGACCCAAAAATATCGAGTTTTCGGGTGTTTTGAGCCTGAATTTGAGATATAAACGGGTACAGAAGATGCATACACATATTACTTTTGGCAACTAAAATATCGAATTTCAGCATGTTTTGGGCCTGTATTTTGAAAATACTCTAAAACGGAGTAGGCATATACAGCTCGCTTCTGAGAACCAAATAATTTTAATTTTCGGGTGTTTTCAGCCTGAATTTGAGATATACACGGGTACAGAAGATGCATACACATATTGACTTTGGGCACCTAAAATATCGATTTTCAGCATGTTTTAGACCTGTATTATGAAAATACTCTAACATGGAGTAGGCATATACAGATACCTTCTGGGAAAAAAAATATATCGGTTTTTCGGGTGTTTTGAGCCTGAATTTGAGATATAAACGGGTACAGAAGATGCATACACATATTGACTTTGGGCACCTAAAATATCGATTTTCAGCATGTTTTGGGCCTATATTTTGAAAATATTCTAGCATTGAGTAGGCATGGAGAGATCGCTTCTGGAACCCAAAAATGTCGAATTTTCGGGTATTTTGATCCTTAAATTTAAATATAAAAGGGTACCGAAAATGCATGCACATATCGACCTTGGGCACCTAATATATCGATTTTCAGCATGTTTTTGGCCTTTATTTTGAAAAAACTCTAACACGGAATAGGCATATACAGATACCTTCTGGGAACCAAAAAATATCGATTTTTCGGGTGTTTTGAGCCTGAATTTGAGATATAAACGGGTACAGAAGATGCATACACATATCGACTTTGGGCACCTAAAATATCGATTTTCAGCATATTTTGGGCCTGTATTATGAAAATACTCTAACACGGAGTAGGCATGTACAGATCGCTTCTGGGACCCAAAAATATCGAATTTTCGGGTGTTTTGAGCCTGAATTTGAGATATAAACGGGTACAGAAGATGCATGCACATATCGATTTTGGACACCTAAAATATTGATTTTCAACTTGTTTTTGTGCCTGTGTTTTGAAAGTATTCTAACATTGAGTAGGCATGTACAGATCGCTTCTGGGACCCAAAAAAATGGAATTTTCGGGTGTTTTGAGCCTGAATTTGAGATATAAACGTGTACTGAAGATGCATGCACATATCGACTTTGGGCACCTAAAATATCGATTTTCGGTATGTTTTTGGTCTATATTTTGAAAATATTTTGTCACTGAGTAGGCATGTACAGATCGCTTATTGGACCCAAAAATATCGAGTTTTCGGGTGTTTTGAGCCTGAATTTGAGATATAAACGGGTACAGAAGATGCATACACATATTGCTTTTGGCAACTAAAATATCGAATTTCAGCATGTTTTGGGCCTGTATTTTGAAAATACTCTAAAACGGAGTAGGCATGTACAGATCGCTTCTGGGAACCAAAAAATTTGAATTTTCGGGTGTTTTCAGCCTGAATTTGAGATATACACCGGTACAGAAGATGCATACACATATTGACTTTGGGGACCTAAAATATCGATTTTCAGCATGTTTTAGACCTGTATTATGAAAATACTCTAACACGGAGTAGGCATATACAGATACCTTCTGGGAAAAAAAAATATCGATTTTTCGGGTGTTTTGAGCCTGAATTTGAGATATAAACGGGTACAGAAGATGCATACACATATTGACTTTGGGCACCTAAAATATCGATTTTCAGCATGTTTTGGGCCTATATTTTGAAAATATTCTAGCATTGAGTAGGCATGGAGAGATCGCTTCTGGAACCCAAAAATGTCGAATTTTCGGGTATTTTGATCCTTAAATTTAAATATAAAAGGGTACCGAAAATGCATGCACATATCGACCTTGGGCACCTGAAATATCGATTTTCAGCATGTTTTTGGCCTTTATTTTGAAAAAACTCTAACACGGAATAGGCATATACAGATACCTTCTGGGAACCAAAAAATATCGATTTTTCGGGTGTTTTGAGCCTGAATTTGAGATATAAACGGGTACAGAAGATGCATACACATATTAACTTTGGGCACCTAAAATATCGATTTTCAGCATATTTTGGGCCTGTATTATGAAAATACTCTAACACGGAGTAGGCATGTACAGATCGCTTCTGGGACCCAAAAATATCGAATTTTCGTGTGTTTTGAGATTGAATTTGAGATATCAACGGGTACAGAAGATGAATGCACATATCAACTTTGGACACCTAAAATATCAATTTTTAGCATGCTTTGAGCCTATATTTTGAAAAAATTCCATGACTGAATAGGCATGTACAGATCGCATCTGGGACGCAAAAATATCGAATTTTCAGGTGTTTTGAGCCTGAATTTGAGATATAAACGGGTACTAAAGATGCATGCACATATCGACTTTGGGCACCTGAAATATCGATTTTCAGCATGTTTTGGGCCTGTATTTTGAAAATACTCTAACACGGAGTAGGCATGTACAGATTGCCTCTTGGACCCAAAAATATCGAATTTTTCGGGTATTTTCAGCCTGAATTTTAAATATACACGGATACAGAAGATGCATACACATATTGACTTTGGGCACCTAAAATACCGAAATTAAGCATGTTTTAGGCCTGTATTTTGAAAATACTCTAACACGGTGTAGGCATGTACAGATCACTTCTGGGAACCAGAAAAATGGAATTTTCGGGTGTTTTGAGCCTGAATTTGAGATATAAACGGGTACAGAAGATGCATGCACATATCGATATTGGACACCTAAAGTATTGATTTTCAACTTGTTTTTGTGCCTGTGTTTTGAAAGTATTCTAACATTGAGTAGGCATGTACAGATCGCTTCTGGGACCCAAAAAAATGGAATTTTCGGGTGTTTTGAGCCTGAATTTGAGATATAAACGTGTACTGAAGATGCATGCACATATCGACTTTGGGCAAATAAAATATCAATTTTCAGTATGTTTTTGGTCTGTAATTTGAAAATATTTCGTCACTGAGTAGGCATGTATAGATCGCTTATTGGACCCAAAAATATCGAGTTTTCGGGTGTTTTGAGCCTGAATTTGAGATATAAACGGGTACAGAAGATGTATACACATATTGACTTTGGGCACCTAAAATATCGATTTTCAGCATGTTTTGGGCCTATATTTTGAAAATATTCTAGCATTGAGTAGGCATGGAGAGATCGCTTCTGGAACCCAAAAATGTCGAATTTTCGGGTATTTTGATCCTTAAATTTAAATATAAAAGGGTACCGAAAATGCATGCACATATCGACCTTGGGCACCTAATATATCGATTTTCAGCATGTTTTTGGCCTTTATTTTGAAAAAACTCTAACACGGAATAGGCATATACAGATACCTTCTGGGAACCAAAAAATATCGATTTTTCGGGTGTTTTGAGCCTGAATTTGAGATATAAACGGGTACAGAAGATGCATACACATATCGACTTTGGGCACCTAAAATATCGATTTTCAGCATATTTTGGGCCTGTATTATGAAAATACTCTAACACGGAGTAGGCATGTACAGATCGCTTCTGGGACCCAAAAATATCGAATTTTCGGGTGTTTTGAGCCTGAATTTGAGATATAAACGGGTACAGAAGATGCATGCACATATCGATTTTGGACACCTAAAATATTGATTTTCAACTTGTTTTTGTGCCTGTGTTTTGAAAGTATTCTAACATTGAGTAGGCATGTACAGATCGCTTCTGGGACCCAAAAAAATGGAATTTTCGGGTGTTTTGAGCCTGAATTTGAGATATAAACGTGTACTGAAGATGCATGCACATATCGACTTTGGGCACCTAAAATATCGATTTTCGGTATGTTTTTGGTCTATATTTTGAAAATATTTTGTCACTGAGTAGGCATGTACAGATCGCTTATTGGACCCAAAAATATCGAGTTTTCGGGTGTTTTGAGCCTGAATTTGAGATATAAACGGGTACAGAAGATGCATACACATATTGCTTTTGGCAACTAAAATATCGAATTTCAGCATGTTTTGGGCCTGTATTTTGAAAATACTCTAAAACGGAGTAGGCATGTACAGATCGCTTCTGGGAACCAAAAAATTTGAATTTTCGGGTGTTTTCAGCCTGAATTTGAGATATACACCGGTACAGAAGATGCATACACATATTGACTTTGGGGACCTAAAATATCGATTTTCAGCATGTTTTAGACCTGTATTATGAAAATACTCTAACACGGAGTAGGCATATACAGATACCTTCTGGGAAAAAAAAATATCGATTTTTCGGGTGTTTTGAGCCTGAATTTGAGATATAAACGGGTACAGAAGATGCATACACATATTGACTTTGGGCACCTAAAATATCGATTTTCAGCATGTTTTGGGCCTATATTTTGAAAATATTCTAGCATTGAGTAGGCATGGAGAGATCGCTTCTGGAACCCAAAAATGTCGAATTTTCGGGTATTTTGATCCTTAAATTTAAATATAAAAGGGTACCGAAAATGCATGCACATATCGACCTTGGGCACCTGAAATATCGATTTTCAGCATGTTTTTGGCCTTTATTTTGAAAAAACTCTAACACGGAATAGGCATATACAGATACCTTCTGGGAACCAAAAAATATCGATTTTTCGGGTGTTTTGAGCCTGAATTTGAGATATAAACGGGTACAGAAGATGCATACACATATTAACTTTGGGCACCTAAAATATCGATTTTCAGCATATTTTGGGCCTGTATTATGAAAATACTCTAACACGGAGTAGGCATGTACAGATCGCTTCTGGGACCCAAAAATATCGAATTTTCGTGTGTTTTGAGATTGAATTTGAGATATCAACGGGTACAGAAGATGAATGCACATATCAACTTTGGACACCTAAAATATCAATTTTTAGCATGCTTTGAGCCTATATTTTGAAAAAATTCCATGACTGAATAGGCATGTACAGATCGCATCTGGGACGCAAAAATATCGAATTTTCAGGTGTTTTGAGCCTGAATTTGAGATATAAACGGGTACTAAAGATGCATGCACATATCGACTTTGGGCACCTGAAATATCGATTTTCAGCATGTTTTGGGCCTGTATTTTGAAAATACTCTAACACGGAGTAGGCATGTACAGATTGCCTCTTGGACCCAAAAATATCGAATTTTTCGGGTATTTTCAGCCTGAATTTTAAATATACACGGATACAGAAGATGCATACACATATTGACTTTGGGCACCTAAAATACCGAAATTAAGCATGTTTTAGGCCTGTATTTTGAAAATACTCTAACACGGTGTAGGCATGTACAGATCGCTTCTGGGAACCAGAAAAATGGAATTTTCGGGTGTTTTGAGCCTGAATTTGAGATATAAACGGGTACAGAAGATGCATGCACATATCGATATTGGACACCTAAAGTATTGATTTTCAACTTGTTTTTGTGCCTGTGATTTGAAAGTATTCTAACATTGAGTAGGCATGTACAGATCGCTTCTGGGACCCAAAAAAATGGAATTTTCGGGTGTTTTGAGCCTGAATTTGAGATATAAACGTGTACTGAAGATGCATGCACATATCGACTTTGGGCAAATAAAATATCAATTTTCAGTATGTTTTTGGTCTGTAATTTGAAAATATTTCGTCACTGAGTAGGCATGTATAGATCGCTTATTGGACCCAAAAATATCGAGTTTTCGGGTGTTTTGAGCCTGAATTTGAGATATAAACGGGTACAGAAGATGCATACACATATTGACTTTGGGCACCTAAAATATCGATTTTCAGCATGTTTTGGGCCTATATTTTGAAAATATTCTAGCATTGAGTAGGCATGGAGAGATCGCTTCTGGAACCCAAAAATGTCGAATTTTCGGGTATTTTGATCCTTAAATTTAAATATAAAAGGGTACCGAAAATGCATGCACATATCGACCTTGGGCACCTAATATATCGATTTTCAGCATGTTTTTGGCCTTTATTTTGAAAAAACTCTAACACGGAATAGGCATATACAGATACCTTCTGGGAACCAAAAAATATCGATTTTTCGGGTGTTTTGAGCCTGAATTTGAGATATAAACGGGTACAGAAGATGCATACACATATTGACTTTGGGCACCTAAAATATCGATTTTCAGCATATTTTGGGCCTGTATTATGAAAATACTCTAACACGTAGTAGGCATGTACAGATCGCTTCTGGGACCCAAAAATATCGAATTTTCGGGTGTTTTGAGATTGAATTTGAGATATCAACGGGTACAGAAGATGAATGCACATATCAACTTTGGACACCTAAAATATCAATTTTTAGCATGCTTTGAGCCTATATTTTGAAAAAATTCCATGACTGAATAGGCATGTACAGATCGCATCTGGGACGCAAAAATATCGAATTTTCAGGTGTTTTGAGCCTGAATTTGAGATATAAACGGGTACTAAAGATGCAAGCACGTATCGACTTTGGGCACCTGAAATATCGATTTTCAGCATGTTTTGGGCCTGTATTTTGAAAATACTCTAACACGGAGTAGGCATGTACAGATTGCCTCTTGGACCCAAAAATATCGAATTTTTCGGGTATTTTCAGCCTGAATTTTAAATATACACGGGTACAGAAGATGCATACACATATTGACTTTGGGCACCTAACATACCGAAATTAAGCATGTTTTAGGCCTGTATTTTGAAAATACTCTAACACGGAGTAGGCATGTACAGATCGCTTCTGGGAACCAGAAAAATGGAATTTTCGGGTGTTTTGAGCCTGAATTTGAGATATAAACGGGTACAGAAGATGCATGCACATATCGATTTTGGACACCTAAAATATTGATTTTCAACTTGTTTTTGTGCCTGTGTTTTGAAAGTATTCTAACATTGAGTAGGCATGTACAGATCGCTTCTGGGACACAAAAAAATGGAATTTTCGGGTGTTTTGAGCCTGAATTTGAGATATAAACGTGTACTGAAGATGCATGCACATATCGACTTTGGGCACCTAAAATATCGATATTCAGAATGTTTTTGGTCTGTAATTTGAAAATATTTTGTCACTGAGTAGGCATGTACAGATCGCTTATTGGACCCAAAAATATCGAGTTTTCGGGTGTTTTCAGCCTGAATTTGAGATATACACCGGTACAGAAGATGCATACACATATTGACTTTGGGGACCTAAAATATCGATTTTCAGCATGTTTTAGACCTGTATTATGAAAATACTCTAACACGGAGTAGGCATATACAGATACCTTCTGGGAAAAAAAAATATCGATTTTTCGGGTGTTTTGAGCCTGAATTTGAGATATAAACGGGTACAGAAGATGCATACACATATTGACTTTGGGCACCTAAAATATAGATTTTCAGCATGTTTTGGGCCTATATTTTGAAAATATTCTAGCATTGAGTAGGCATGGAGAGATCGCTTCTGGAACCCAAAAATGTCGAATTTTCGGTTATTTTGATCCTTAAATTTAAATATAAAAGGGTACCGAAAATGCATGCACATATCGACCTTGGGCACCTAATATATCGATTTTCAGCATGTTTTTGGCTTTTATTTTGAAATAACTCTAACACGGAATAGGCATATACAGATACCTTCTGGGAACCAAAAAATATCGATTTTTCGGGTGTTTTGAGCCTGAATTTGAGATATAAACGGGTACAGAAGATGCATACACATATTGACTTTGGGCACCTAAAATATCGATTTTCAGCATATTTTGGGCCTGTATTATGAAAATACTCTAACACGGAGTAGGCATGTACAGATCGCTTCTGGGACCCAAAAATATCGAATTTTCGTGTGTTTTGAGATTGAATTTGAGATATGAACGGGTACAGAAGATGAATGCACATATCAACTTTGGACACCTAAAATATCAATTTTTAGCATGCTTTGAGCCTATATTTTGAAAAAATTCCATGACTGAATAGGCATGTACAGATCGCATCTGGGACGCAAAAATATCGAATTTTCAGGTGTTTTGAGCCTGAATTTGAGATATAAACGGGTACTAAAGATGCATGCACATATCGACTTTGGTCACCTGAAATATCGATTTTCAGCATGTTTTGGGCCTGTATTTTGAAAATACTCTAACACGGAGTAGGCATGTACAGATTGCCTCTTGGACCCAAAAATATCGAATTTTTCGGGTATTTTGAGCCTGAATTTTAAATATACACGGGTACAGAAGATGCATACACATATTGACTTTGGGCACCTAAAATACCGAAATTAAGCATGTTTTAGGCCTGTATTTTGAAAATACTCTAACACGGAGTAGGCATGTACAGATAGCTTCTGGGAACCAGAAAAATGGAATTTTTCGGGTGTTTTGAGCCTGAATTTGAGATATAAACGGGTACAGAAGATGCATGCACATATCGATTTTGGACACCTAAAATATTGATTTTCAACTTGTTTTTGTGCCTGTGTTTTGAAAGTATTCTAACATTGAGTAGGCATGTACAGATCGCTTCTGGGACCCAAAAATATGGAATTTTCGGGTGTTTTGAGCCTGAATTTGAGATATAAACGTGTACTGAAGATGCATGCACATATCGACTTTGGGCACCTAAAATATCGATTTTCAGTATGTTTTTGGTCTGTAATTTGAAAATATTTTGTCACTGAGTAGGCATGTACAGATCGCTTATTGGACCCAAAAATATCGAGTTTTCGGGTGTTTTGAGCCTGAATTTGATATATAAACGGGTAGAGAAGATGCATACACATATTGCTTTTGGCAACTAAAATATCGAATTTCAGCATGTTTTGGGCCTGTATTTTGAAAATACTCTAAAACGGAGTAGGCATATACAGATCGCTTCTGGGAACCAAATAATTTTAATTTTCGGGTGTTTTCAGCCTGAATTTGAGATATACACGGGTACAGAAGATGCATACACATATTGACTTTGGGCACCTAAAATATCGATTTTCAGCATGTTTTGGGCCTATATTTTGAAAATATTCTAGCATTGAGTAGGCATGGAGAGATCGCTTCTGGAACCCAAAAATATCGAATTTTCGGGTATTTTGATCCTTAAATTTAAATATAAAAGAGTACCGAAAATGCATGCACATATCGACCTTGGGCACCTAATATATCGATTTTCAGCATGTATTTGGCCTTTATTTTGAAAAAACTCTAACACGGAATAGGCATATACAGATACCTTCTGGGAACCAAAAAATATCGATTTTTCGGGTGTTTTGAGCCTGAATTTGAGATATAAACGGGTACAGAAGATGCATACACATATTGACTTTGGGCACCTAAAATATCGATTTTCAGCATATTTTGGGCCTGTATTATGAAAATACTCTAACACGGAGTAGGCATGTACAGATCGCTTCTGGGACCCAAAAATATCGAATTTTCGTGTGTTTTGAGATTGAATTTGAGATATCAACGGGTACAGAAAATGAATGCACATATCAACTTTGTACACCTAAAATATCAATTTTTAGCATGCTTTGAGCCTATATTTTGAAAAAATTCCATGACTGAATAGGCATGTACAGATCGCATCTGGGACGCAAAAATATCGAATTTTCAGGTGTTTTGAGCCTGAATTTGAGATATAAACGGGTACTAAAGATGAATGCACATATCGACTTTGGGCACCTGAAATATCGATTTTCAGCATGTTTTGGGCCTGTATTTTGAATATACTCTAACACGGAGTAGGCATGTACAGATTGCCTCTTGGACCCAAAAATATCGAATTTTTCGGGTATTTTGAGCCTGAATTTTAAATATACACGGGTACAGAAGATGCATACACATATTGACTTTGGGCACCTAAAATACCGAAATTAAGCATGTTTTAGGCCTGTATTTTGAAAATACTCTAACACGGAGTAGGCATGTACAGATCGCTTCTGGGAACCAGAAAAATGGAATTTTCGGGTGTTTTGAGCCTGAATTTGAGATATAAACGGGTACAGAAGATGCATGCACATATCGATTTTGGACACCTAAAATATTGATTTTCAACTTGTTTTTGTGCCTGTGTTTTGAAAGTATTCTAACATTGAGTAGGCATGTACAGATCGCTTCTGGGACCCAAAAAAATGGAATTTTCGGGTGTTTTGAGCCTGAATTTGAGATATAAACGTGTACTGAAGATGCATGCACATATCGACTTTGGGCACCTAAAATATCGATTTTCAGTATGTTTTTGGTCTGTAATTTGAAAATATTTTGTCACTGAGTAGGCATGTACAGATCGCTTATTGGACCCAAAAATATCGAGTTTTCGGGTGTTTTGAGCCTGAATTTGAGATATAAACGGGTAGAGAAGATGCATACACATATTGCTTTTGGCAACTAAAATATCGAATTTCAGCATGTTTTGGGCCTGTATTTTGAAAATACTCTAAAACGGAGTAGGCATGTACAGATCGCTTCTGGGAACAAAAAAAATTGAATTTTCGGGTGTTTTCAGCCTGAATTTGAGATATACACCGGTACAGAAGATGCATACACAAATTGACTTTGGGGACCTAAAATATCGATTTTCAGCATGTTTTAGACCTGTATTATGAAAATACTCTAACACGGAGTAGGCATATACAGATACCTTCTGGGAACCAAAAAATATCGATTTTTCGGGTGTTTTGAGCCTGAATTTGAGATATAAACGGGTACAGAAGATTCATACACATATTGACTTTGGGCACCTAAAATATCGATTTTCAGCATGTTTTGGGCCTATATTTTGAAAATATTCTAGCATTGAGTAGGCATGGAGAGATCGCTTCTGGAACCCAAAAACGTCGAATTTTCGGGTATTTTGATCCTTAAATTTAAATATAAAAGGGTACCGAAAATGCATGCACATATCGACCTTGGGCACCTAATATATCGATTTTCAGCATGTTTTTGGCCTTTATTTTGAAAAAAACTCTAACACGGAATAGGCATATACAGATACCTTCTGGGAACCAAAAAATATCGATTTTTCGGGTGTTTTGAGCCTGAATTTGAGATATAAACGGGTACAGAAGATGCATACACATATTGACTTTGGGCACCTAAAATATCGATTTTCAGCATATTTTGGGCCTGTATTATGAAAATACTCTAACACGGAGTAGGCATGTACAGATCGCTTCTGGGACCCAAAAATATCGAATTTTCGGGTGTTTTGAGATTGAATTTGAGATATAAACGGGTACAGAAGATGCATGCACATATCGATTTTGGACACCTAAAATATTGATTTTCAACTCGTTTTTGTGCCTGTGTTTTGAAAGTATTCTAACATTGAGTAGGCATGTAGAGATCGCTTCTGGGACCCAAAAAAATGGAATTTTTGGGTGTTTGGAGCCTGAATTTGAGATATAAACGGGTACAGAAGATGCATGCACATATCGACTTTGGGCACCTAAAATATCGATTTTCAGCATGTTTTGGGCCTGGATTATGAAAATACTCTAACACGGAGAAGGCATGTACATATCGCTTCTGGGACCCAAAAACATCGAATTTTCGGGTGTTTTAAGCCTGAATTTGGGATGTAAATGGGTACAGAAAATGCAAGCACATATTGACTTGGGCACCTAAAATATCGATTTTAACTTGTTTTTCTGCCTGTATTTTGAAAATATTTCAACATTGTTTAGGCATGTACAGATCGCTTCTGGGACCCAAAAATATCGATTTTTTGGGTGCTTTGAGCCTGAATTTGAGATATAAACGGCTACAAAAGATGCATGCATATATAGACTTTTTGCACCCAAAATATCCATATTTAGCATGTTTTGGGCCTATATTTTGAAAATAATCTAGCACTAAGTAGGCATGTACAGATCGCTTTTTGGACCCAAAAATATCGAATTTTAGGGTGTTTTGAGCCTGAATTTGGGACATAAACGGATACAGAAGATGCATGCATATATCGATTTTGGGCACCTAAAATATCGATTTTCAGCATGTTTTTGTGCCTGTGTTTTGAAAGTATTCTAACATTGAGTAGGCATGTACAGATCGCTTCTGGGACCCAAAAAAATGGAATTTTCGGGTGTTTTGAGCCTGAATTTGAGATATAAACGTGTACTGAAGATGCATGCACATATCGACTTTGGGCACCTAAAATATCGATTTTCAGTATGTTTTTGGTCTGTAATTTGAAAATATTTTGTCACTGAGTAGGCATGTACAGATCGCTTATTGGACCCAAAAATATCGAGTTTTCGGGTGTTTTGAGCCTGAATTTGAGATATAAACGGGTAGAGAAGATGCATACACATATTGCTTTTGGCAACTAAAATATCGAATTTCAGCATGTTTTGGGCCTGTATTTTGAAAATACTCTAAAACGGAGTAGGCATGTACAGATCGCTTCTGGGAACAAAAAAATTTGAATTTTCGGGTGTTTTCAGCCTGAATTTGAGATATACACCGGTACAGAAGATGCATACACAAATTGACTTTGGAGACCTAAAATATCGATTTTCAGCATGTTTTAGACCTGTATTATGAAAATACTCTAACACGGAGTAGGCATATACAGATACCTTCTGGGAACCAAAAAATATCGATTTTTCGGGTGTTTTGAGCCTGAATTTGAGATATAAACGGGTACAGAAGATTCATACACATATTGACTTTGGGCACCTAAAATATCGATTTTCAGCATGTTTTGGGCCTATATTTTGAAAATATTCTAGCATTGAGTAGGCATGGAGAGATCGCTTCTGGAACCCAAAAATGTCGAATTTTCGGGTATTTTGATCCTTAAATTTAAATATAAAAGGGTACCGAAAATGCATGCACATATCGACCTTGGGCACCTAATATATCGATTTTCAGCATGTTTTTGGCCTTTATTTTGAAAAAAACTCTAACACGGAATAGGCATATAAAGATACCTTCTGGGAACCAAAATATATCGATTTTTCGGGTGTTTTGAGCCTGAATTTGAGATATAAACGGGTACAGAAGATGCATACACATATTGACTTTGGGCACCTAAAATATCGATTTTCAGCATATTTTGGGCCTGTATTATGAAAATACTCTAACACGGAGTAGGCATGTACAGATCGCTTCTGGGACCCAAAAATATCGAATTTTCGGGTGTTTTGAGATTGAATTTGAGATATAAACGGGTACAGAAGATGCATGCACATATCGATTTTGGACACCTAAAATATTGATTTTCAACTCGTTTTTGTGCCTGTGTTTTGAAAGTATTCTAACATTGAGTAGGCATGTAGAGATCGCTTCTGGGACCCAAAAAAATGGAATTTTTGGGTGTTTTGAGCCTGAATTTGAGATATAAACGGGTACAGAAGATGCATGCACATATCGACTTTGGGCACCTAAAATATCGATTTTCAGCATGTTTTGGGCCTGGATTATGAAAATACTCTAACACGGAGTAGGAATGTACGCATCGCTTCTGGGACCCAAAAACATCGAATTTTCGGGTGTTTTAAGCCTGAATTTGGGATGTAAATGGGTACAGAAAATGCAAGCACATATTGACTTGGGCACCTAAAATATCGATTTTAACTTGTTTTTCTGCCTGTATTTTGAAAATATTTCAACATTGAGTAGGCATGTACAGATCGCTTCTGGGACCCAAAAATATCGATTTTTTGGGTGCTTTGAGCCTGAATTTGAGATATAAACGGCTACAAAAGATGCATGCATATATAGACTTTTTGCACCCAAAATATCCATATTTAGCATGTTTTGGGCCTATATTTTGAAAATAATCAAGCACTAAGTAGGCATGTACAGATCGCTTTTTGGACCCAAAAATATCGAATTTTAGGGTGTTTTGAGCCTGAATTTGGGACATAAACGGATACAGAAGATGCATGCATATATCGATTTTGGGCACCTAAAATATCGATTTTCAGCATGTTTTTGTGCCTGTGTTTTGAAAGTATTCTAACATTGAGTAGGCATGTACAGATCGCTTCTGGGACCCAAAAAAATGGAATTTTCGGGTGTTTTGAGCCTGAATTTGAGATATAAACGTGTACTGAAGATGCATGCACATATCGAATTTGGGCACCTAAAATATCGATTTTTAGCATGTTTTTTTTTCTGTAATTTGAAAATATTTTGTCACTGAGTAGGCATGTACAGATCGCTTCTGGGACCCAAAAATATGGAATTTTCGGGTGTTTTGAGCCTGAATTTGAGATATAAACGTGTACTGAAGATGCATGCACATATCGACTTTGGGCACCTAAAATATCGATTTTCAGTATGTTTTTGGTCTGTAATTTGAAAATATTTTGTCACTGAGTAGGCATGTACAGATCGCTTATTGGACCCAAAAATATCGAGTTTTCGGGTGTTTTGAGCCTGAATTTGATATATAAACGGGTAGAGAAGATGCATACACATATTGCTTTTGGCAACTAAAATATCGAATTTCAGCATGTTTTGGGCCTGTATTTTGAAAATACTCTAAAACGGAGTAGGCATATACAGATCGCTTCTGGGAACCAAATAATTTTAATTTTCGGGTGTTTTCAGCCTGAATTTGAGATATACACGGGTACAGAAGATGCATACACATATTGACTTTGGGCACCTAAAATATCGATTTTCAGCATGTTTTGGGCCTATATTTTGAAAATATTCTAGCATTGAGTAGGCATGGAGAGATCGCTTCTGGAACCCAAAAATATCGAATTTTCGGGTATTTTGATCCTTAAATTTAAATATAAAAGAGTACCGAAAATGCATGCACATATCGACCTTGGGCACCTAATATATCGATTTTCAGCATGTATTTGGCCTTTATTTTGAAAAAACTCTAACACGGAATAGGCATATACAGATACCTTCTGGGAACCAAACAATATCGATTTTTCGGGTGTTTTGAGCCTGAATTTGAGATATAAACGGGTACAGAAGATGCATACACATATTGACTTTGGGCACCTAAAATATCGATTTTCAGCATATTTTGGGCCTGTATTATGAAAATACTCTAACACGGAGTAGGCATGTACAGATCGCTTCTGGGACCCAAAAATATCGAATTTTCGTGTGTTTTGAGATTGAATTTGAGATATCAACGGGTACAGAAAATGAATGCATATATCAACTTTGTACACCTAAAATATCAATTTTTAGCATGCTTTGAGCCTATATTTTGAAAAAATTCCATGACTGAATAGGCATGTACAGATCGCATCTGGGACGCAAAAATATCGAATTTTCAGGTGTTTTGAGCCTGAATTTGAGATATAAACGGGTACTAAAGATGAATGCACATATCGACTTTGGGCACCTGAAATATCGATTTTCAGCATGTTTTGGGCCTGTATTTTGAATATACTCTAACACGGAGTAGGCATGTACAGATTGCCTCTTGGACCCAAAAATATCGAATTTTTCGGGTATTTTGAGCCTGAATTTTAAATATACACGGGTACAGAAGATGCATACACATATTGACTTTGGGCACCTAAAATACCGAAATTAAGCATGTTTTAGGCCTGTATTTTGAAAATACTCTAACACGGAGTAGGCATGTACAGATCGCTTCTGGGAACCAGAAAAATGGAATTTTCGGGTGTTTTGAGCCTGAATTTGAGATATAAACGGGTACAGAAGATGCATGCACATATCGATTTTGGACACCTAAAATATTGATTTTCAACTTGTTTTTGTGCCTGTGTTTTGAAAGTATTCTAACATTGAGTAGGCATGTACAGATCGCTTCTGGGACCCAAAAAAATGGAATTTTCGGGTGTTTTGAGCCTGAATTTGAGATATAAACGTGTACTGAAGATGCATGCACATATCGACTTTGGGCACCTAAAATATCGATTTTCAGTATGTTTTTGGTCTGTAATTTGAAAATATTTTGTCACTGAGTAGGCATGTACAGATCGCTTATTGGACCCAAAAATATCGAGTTTTCGGGTGTTTTGAGCCTGAATTTGAGATATAAACGGGTAGAGAAGATGCATACACATATTGCTTTTGGCAACTAAAATATCGAATTTCAGCATGTTTTGGGCCTGTATTTTGAAAATACTCTAAAACGGAGTAGGCATGTACAGATCGCTTCTGGGAACAAAAAAAATTGAATTTTCGGGTGTTTTCAGCCTGAATTTGAGATATACACCGGTACAGAAGATGCATACACAAATTGACTTTGGGGACCTAAAATATCGATTTTCAGCATGTTTTAGACCTGTATTATGAAAATACTCTAACACGGAGTAGGCATATACAGATACCTTCTGGGAACCAAAAAATATCGATTTTTCGGGTGTTTTGAGCCTGAATTTGAGATATAAACGGGTACAGAAGATTCATACACATATTGACTTTGGGCACCTAAAATATCGATTTTCAGCATGTTTTGGGCCTATATTTTGAAAATATTCTAGCATTGAGTAGGCATGGAGAGATCGCTTCTGGAACCCAAAAACGTCGAATTTTCGGGTATTTTGATCCTTAAATTTAAATATAAAAGGGTACCGAAAATGCATGCACATATCGACCTTGGGCACCTAATATATCGATTTTCAGCATGTTTTTGGCCTTTATTTTGAAAAAAACTCTAACACGGAATAGGCATATACAGATACCTTCTGGGAACCAAAAAATATCGATTTTTCGGGTGTTTTGAGCCTGAATTTGAGATATAAACGGGTACAGAAGATGCATACACATATTGACTTTGGGCACCTAAAATATCGATTTTCAGCATATTTTGGGCCTGTATTATGAAAATACTCTAACACGGAGTAGGCATGTACAGATCGCTTCTGGGACCCAAAAATATCGAATTTTCGGGTGTTTTGAGATTGAATTTGAGATATAAACGGGTACAGAAGATGCATGCACATATCGATTTTGGACACCTAAAATATTGATTTTCAACTCGTTTTTGTGCCTGTGTTTTGAAAGTATTCTAACATTGAGTAGGCATGTAGAGATCGCTTCTGGGACCCAAAAAAATGGAATTTTTGGGTGTTTGGAGCCTGAATTTGAGATATAAACGGGTACAGAAGATGCATGCACATATCGACTTTGGGCACCTAAAATATCGATTTTCAGCATGTTTTGGGCCTGGATTATGAAAATACTCTAACACGGAGAAGGCATGTACATATCGCTTCTGGGACCCAAAAACATCGAATTTTCGGGTGTTTTAAGCCTGAATTTGGGATGTAAATGGGTACAGAAAATGCAAGCACATATTGACTTGGGCACCTAAAATATCGATTTTAACTTGTTTTTCTGCCTGTATTTTGAAAATATTTCAACATTGTTTAGGCATGTACAGATCGCTTCTGGGACCCAAAAATATCGATTTTTTGGGTGCTTTGAGCCTGAATTTGAGATATAAACGGCTACAAAAGATGCATGCATATATAGACTTTTTGCACCCAAAATATCCATATTTAGCATGTTTTGGGCCTATATTTTGAAAATAATCTAGCACTAAGTAGGCATGTACAGATCGCTTTTTGGACCCAAAAATATCGAATTTTAGGGTGTTTTGAGCCTGAATTTGGGACATAAACGGATACAGAAGATGCATGCATATATCGATTTTGGGCACCTAAAATATCGATTTTCAGCATGTTTTTGTGCCTGTGTTTTGAAAGTATTCTAACATTGAGTAGGCATGTACAGATCGCTTCTGGGACCCAAAAAAATGGAATTTTCGGGTGTTTTGAGCCTGAATTTGAGATATAAACGTGTACTGAAGATGCATGCACATATCGACTTTGGGCACCTAAAATATCGATTTTCAGTATGTTTTTGGTCTGTAATTTGAAAATATTTTGTCACTGAGTAGGCATGTACAGATCGCTTATTGGACCCAAAAATATCGAGTTTTCGGGTGTTTTGAGCCTGAATTTGAGATATAAACGGGTAGAGAAGATGCATACACATATTGCTTTTGGCAACTAAAATATCGAATTTCAGCATGTTTTGGGCCTGTATTTTGAAAATACTCTAAAACGGAGTAGGCATGTACAGATCGCTTCTGGGAACAAAAAAATTTGAATTTTCGGGTGTTTTCAGCCTGAATTTGAGATATACACCGGTACAGAAGATGCATACACAAATTGACTTTGGAGACCTAAAATATCGATTTTCAGCATGTTTTAGACCTGTATTATGAAAATACTCTAACACGGAGTAGGCATATACAGATACCTTCTGGGAACCAAAAAATATCGATTTTTCGGGTGTTTTGAGCCTGAATTTGAGATATAAACGGGTACAGAAGATTCATACACATATTGACTTTGGGCACCTAAAATATCGATTTTCAGCATGTTTTGGGCCTATATTTTGAAAATATTCTAGCATTGAGTAGGCATGGAGAGATCGCTTCTGGAACCCAAAAATGTCGAATTTTCGGGTATTTTGATCCTTAAATTTAAATATAAAAGGGTACCGAAAATGCATGCACATATCGACCTTGGGCACCTAATATATCGATTTTCAGCATGTTTTTGGCCTTTATTTTGAAAAAAACTCTAACACGGAATAGGCATATAAAGATACCTTCTGGGAACCAAAATATATCGATTTTTCGGGTGTTTTGAGCCTGAATTTGAGATATAAACGGGTACAGAAGATGCATACACATATTGACTTTGGGCACCTAAAATATCGATTTTCAGCATATTTTGGGCCTGTATTATGAAAATACTCTAACACGGAGTAGGCATGTACAGATCGCTTCTGGGACCCAAAAATATCGAATTTTCGGGTGTTTTGAGATTGAATTTGAGATATAAACGGGTACAGAAGATGCATGCACATATCGATTTTGGACACCTAAAATATTGATTTTCAACTCGTTTTTGTGCCTGTGTTTTGAAAGTATTCTAACATTGAGTAGGCATGTAGAGATCGCTTCTGGGACCCAAAAAAATGGAATTTTTGGGTGTTTTGAGCCTGAATTTGAGATATAAACGGGTACAGAAGATGCATGCACATATCGACTTTGGGCACCTAAAATATCGATTTTCAGCATGTTTTGGGCCTGGATTATGAAAATACTCTAACACGGAGTAGGAATGTACGCATCGCTTCTGGGACCCAAAAACATCGAATTTTCGGGTGTTTTAAGCCTGAATTTGGGATGTAAATGGGTACAGAAAATGCAAGCACATATTGACTTGGGCACCTAAAATATCGATTTTAACTTGTTTTTCTGCCTGTATTTTGAAAATATTTCAACATTGAGTAGGCATGTACAGATCGCTTCTGGGACCCAAAAATATCGATTTTTTGGGTGCTTTGAGCCTGAATTTGAGATATAAACGGCTACAAAAGATGCATGCATATATAGACTTTTTGCACCCAAAATATCCATATTTAGCATGTTTTGGGCCTATATTTTGAAAATAATCAAGCACTAAGTAGGCATGTACAGATCGCTTTTTGGACCCAAAAATATCGAATTTTAGGGTGTTTTGAGCCTGAATTTGGGACATAAACGGATACAGAAGATGCATGCATATATCGATTTTGGGCACCTAAAATATCGATTTTCAGCATGTTTTTGTGCCTGTGTTTTGAAAGTATTCTAACATTGAGTAGGCATGTACAGATCGCTTCTGGGACCCAAAAAAATGGAATTTTCGGGTGTTTTGAGCCTGAATTTGAGATATAAACGTGTACTGAAGATGCATGCACATATCGAATTTGGGCACCTAAAATATCGATTTTTAGCATGTTTTTTTTTCTGTAATTTGAAAATATTTTGTCACTGAGTAGGCATGTACAGATCGCTTATTGGACCCAAAAATACCGAGTTTTTGGGTGTTTTGAGCCTGAATTTGAGATATAAACGGGTAGAGAAGATGCATACACATATTGCTTTTGGCAACTAAAATATCGAATTTCAGCATGTTTTATGCCTGTATTTTGAAAATACTCTAAAACGGAGTAGGCATGTAGAGATTGCTTCTGGGAACCAAATAATTTGAATTTTCGGGTGTTTTCAGCCTGAATTTGAGATATACACGGGTACAGAAGATGCATACACATATTGACTTTGGGCACCTAAAATATCAATTTTCAGCATTTTTTAGACCTGTATTTTGAAAATACTCTAACACGGAGTAGGCATGTACAGATCGCTTCTGGGAACCAAAAATATCGAATTTTCGGGTGTTTTGAGCCAGAATTTAAGATATAAACGGGTACAGAAGATGCATGCACATATCGACTTTGGGCACCTAAAATATCGATTTTCAGCATGTTTTGGGCCTATATTTTGAAAATATTCAAGCACTGAGTAGGTATGTACAGATCGCTTCTGGGACCCAAAAATATCGAATTTTAGGGTGTTTTGAGCCTGAATTTGAGATATAAACGGGTACAGAAGATGCATGCACATATCGATTTTGGACACCTAAAATATTGATTTTCAACTTGTTTTTGTGCCTGTGTTTTGAAAGTATTCTAACATTGAGTAGGCATGTACAGATCGCTTCTGGGACCAAAAAAAATGGAATTTTCGGGTGTTTTGAGCCTGAATTTGAGATATAAACGGGTACAGAAGATGCATGCACATATCGACTTTGGGCACCTAAAATATCGTTTTTTAGCATATTTTGACTTGTATTTTGGAAATATTCTGTTACTGAGTAGGCATGTACAGATCGCTTCTGGGACCCAAAAATATCGAATTTTTGGGTGTTTTGATCCTGAATTTGAGATATAAACGGGTACTGAAGATACATACATATATTGACTTTGGGCACCTAAAATATCGATTTTCAGCATGTTTTGGGCCTGTATTATAAAAATATTCTAACACGGAGTAGGCATGTACAGATCGCTTCTGGGACCCAAAAATATCGAATTTTCAGGGGTTTTGAGCCTGAATTTGAGATATAAACGGGTACTGAAGATGCATTCACATATCGACTTTGGGCACCTGAAATATCAATTTTCAGCATGTTTTAGGTCTGTATTTTGAAAATACTCTAACACGGAGTAGGCATGTACAGATCGCTTTCGGAAACCAAAAATATCGAATTTTCAGGTGTTTTAAGCCTGAATTTGAGATATAAACGGGTACAGAAGATGCATTCACATATTGACTTTGGGCACCTAAAATATCGATTTTCAGCATGTTTTGGGCCTGTATTTTGAAAATACTTTGACAGGGAATAGGCATGTACAGATCTCTTCTGGGACCCAAAAATATCGAATTTTCGGGTGTTTTGAGCCAGAATTTGAGATATAAACGAGTGCTGAAGATGCATGCACATATCGATTTTGGGCACCTAAAACATCGATATTCAACTTGTTTTTGTGCCCGTATTTTTAAAATATTCTAACATTAAGTAGGCATGTACAGATCGCTTCTGGGTCCCAAAAATATTTAATTTTCGGGTGTTTTAAGACTGAATTTTTGACATAAACGGGTACAGAAGATCCATGCACATATCAATTTTGGGCACATAAAATATCTATTTTCAACTTGTTTTTGTGCCTGTGTTTTGAAAATATTTTAACATTGAGTAGGCATGTACAGATCGCTTCTGGGACCCAAAAATATCGAATTTTCTGGTGTTTTGAGCCAGAATTTGGGATATAAACGTGTACAGAAGATTCATACACATATTGACTTTAGGCACCTAAAATATCGATTTTCAGCATGTTTTGGGCCTGTATTATGAAAATACTCTAACACGGAGTAGGCATGTACATATCGCTTCTGGGACGCAAAAATATCGAATTTTCGGGTGTTTTAAGCCTGAATTTGGGATGTAAATGGGTACAGAAAATGGAAGCACATATTGACTTGGGCACCTAAAATATCGATTTTAACTTGTTTTTCTGCCTGTATTTTGAAAATATTTTAACATGGAGTAGGCATGTAGAGATCGCTTTTTGGACCCAAAAATATCGAATTTTAGGGTGTTTTGAGCCTGAATTTGGGACATAAACGGGTACAGAAGATGCATACACATATCGATTTTGGGCACCTAAAATATCGATTTTCAGCATGTTTTTGGCCTGAATCTTAGAAATATTCTATTATTGAGTAGGCATGTACAAATCGCTTCTTGGACCCAACAATATCGAATTTTAGGGTGTTTTGAGCCTGAATTTGGGACATAAACGGGTACAGTAGAGGCATGCACATATCGATTTTTGGCACCTAAAATATCGATTTTCATCATGTTTTCGGCCTGAATCTTAAAAATATTCTATTACTGAGTAGGCATGTACAAATCGCTTCTTGGACCCAAAAATATCGATTTTTTGGATGTTTTGAGCCTGAATTTGAGATATAAACGTATACTGAAGATGCATGAACATATCGACTTTGGGCACCTAAAATATCGATTTTTAGCATGTTTTTGGTCTGTAATTTGAAAATATTCTGTCACTGAGTAGGCATGTACAGATCGCTTAACGGACCCAAAAATATCGAGTTTTCGGGTGTTTTGAGCCTGAATTTGAGATATAAACGGGTAGAGAAGATGCATACACATATTGCTTTTGGCACCTAAAATATCGAATTTCAGCATGTTTTGGGCCTGTATTTTGAAAATACTCTAAAACGGAGTAGGCATGTACAGATCGCTTCTGGGAACCAAACAATTTGAAATTTCGGGTGTTTTCAGCCTGAATTTGAGATATACACGGGTACAGAAGATGCATACACATATTAACTATTGCACCTAAAATATCGATTTTCAGCATGTTTTAGGCCTGTATTTTGAAAATACTCTAACACGGAGTAGGCAAGTACAGATCGCTTCTGGGAACCAAAAATATTAAATTTTTGGGTGTTTTGAGCCAGAATTTGAGATATAAACGGGTACTGAAGATGCATGCACATATCGATTTTGGGCACCTAAAATATCGATTTTCAACTTGTTTTTGTGCCTGTGTTTTGAAAATATTCAAACATTGAGTAGGCATGTACACATCGCTTTTGGGACCCAAAAATATCGAATTTTCGGGTGTTTTGAGCCTGAATTTGAGATATAAACGGGTACTGAAGATACATACACATATCGACTTTGGGAACCTAAAATATCGATTTTTAGCATGTTTTGGGTCTGTTATTTGAAAATTTTCTGTCACTGAGTAGGCATGTACAGATCGCTTCTGGACGCCAATAAAATCGATTATTCGGGTGTTTTGAGCCTGAATTTGAGATTATAAACAGGTACAGAAAATGCATGCACATATCGACTTTGTGCACCTAATATATCGATTTTCAGCATGTTTTGGGCTTATATTTTGAAAATATTCTAGCACTGACTAGGCATGTACAGATCACTTCTGGGTCAAAATAAAATCGAATTTTCGGGTGTTTTGAGCCTGAATTTGAGATATAAACGGGTACAGAAGATGCATGCACATATCGATTTTGGACACCTAAAATATTGATTTTCAACTCGTTTTTGTGCCTGTGTTTTGAAAGTATTCTAACATTGAGTAGGCATGTACAGATCGCTTCTGGGACCAAAAAAAATAGAATTTTCGGGTGTTTTGAGCCTGAATTTGAGATATAAACGGGTACAGAAGATGCATGCACATATCGACTTTGGGCGCCTAAAATATTGTTTTTCAGCATATTTTGACTTGTATTTTGAAAATATTCTGTTACTGAGTAGGCATGTACAGATTGCTTATGGGAGCCAAAAATATCGAATTTTTGGGTGTTTTGATCCTGAATTTGAGATATAAACGGGTACTGAAGATACATACATATATTGACTTTATGCACCTAAAATATCGATTTTCAGCATGTTTTGGGCCTGTATTATAAAAATATTCTAACACGGAGTAGGCATGTACAGATCGCTTCTGGGACCCAAAAATATCGAGTTTTCAGGTGTTTTGAGCCTGAATATGAGATATAAACGGGTACTGAAGATGCATGCACATATTGACTTTGGGCACCTAAAATATCGATTTTCAGCATGTTTTGGGCCTGGATTATGAAAATACTCTAACACGGAGTAGGCATGTACATATCGCTTCTGGGACCCAAAAACATCGAATTTTCGGGTGTTTTAAGCCTGAATTTGGGATGTAAATGGGTACAGAAAATGCAAGCACATATTGTCTTGGGCACCTAAAATATCGATTTTAACTTGTTTTTCTGCCTGTATTTTGAAAATATTTTAACATTGAGTAGGCATGTACAGATCGCTTCTGGGACCCAAAAATATCGATTTTTTGGGTGTTTTGAGCCTGAATTTGAGATATAAACGGCTACAAAAGATGCATGCATATATATACTTTGTGCACCCAAAATATCCATATTTAGCATGTTTTGGGCATATATTTTGAAAATATTGTAGCACTGAGTAGGCATGTACAGATCGCTTTTTGGACCTAAAAATATCGAATTTTAGGGTGTTTTGAGCCTGAATTTGGGACATAAACGGGTACAGATGATGCATGCATATATCGTTTTTGGGCACCTAAAATATCGATTTTCAGCATGTTTTCGGCCTGCATCTTAAAAATATTCTATTACTGAGTAGGCATGTACAAATCGCTTCTTGGACCCAAAAATATCGATTTTTGGATGTTTTGACCTGAATTTGAGATATAAACGTGTACTGAAGATGCATGCACATATCGACTTTGGGCACCTAAAATATCGATTTTTAGCATGTTTTTTTTTCTGTAATTTGAAAATATTCTGTCACTGAGTAGGCATGTACAGATCGCTTATTGGACCCAAAAATATCGAGTTTTTGGGTGTTTTGAGTCTGAATTTGAGATATAAACGGGTAGAGAAGATGCATACACATATTGCTTTTGGCAACTAAAATATCGAATTTCAGCATGTTTTATGCCTGTATTTTGAAAATACTCTAAAACGGAGTAGGCATGTAGAGATCGCTTCTGGGAACCAAATAATTTGAATTTTCGGGGGTTTTCAGCCTGAATTTGAGATATAAACGGGTACAGAAGATGCATACACATATTGACTTTGGGCACCTAAAATATCGATTTTCAGCATGTTTTAGACCTGTATTTTGAAAATACTCTAACACGGAGTAGGCATGTACAGATCGCTTCTGGGAACCAAAAATATCAAATTTTCGGGTGTTTTGAGCCAGAATTTAAGATATAAACGGGTACAGAAGATGCATGCACATATCGACTTTGGGCACCTAAAATATTGATTTTCAGCATGTTTTGGGCCTATATTTTGAAAATATTCAAGCACTGAGTAGGTATGTACAGATCGCTTCTGGGACCCAAAAATATCGAATTTTAGGGTGTTTTGAGCCTGAATTTGAGATATAAACGGGTACAGAAGATGCATTCACATATCGATTTTGGACACCTAAAATATTGATTTTCAACTTGTTTTTGTGCCTGTGTTTTGAAAGTATTCTAACATTGAGTAGGCATGTACAGATCGCTTCTGGGACCCAAAAAAATGGAATTTTCGGGTGTTTTGAGCCTGAATTTGAGATATAAACGAATACAGAAGATGCATGCACATATCGACTTTGGGCACCTAAAATATCGCTTTTTAGCATATTTTGACTTGTATTTTGGAAATATTCTGTTACTGAGTAAGTATGTACAGATCGCTTCTGGGACCCAAAAATATCGAATTTTTGGGTGTTTTGATACTGAATTTGGGATATAAACGTGTACAGAAGTTTCATACACATATTGACTTTAGGCACCTAAAATATCGATTTTCAGCATGTTTTGGGCCTGTATTATGAAAATACTTTAACATGGAGTAGGCATGTACAGATCGCTTTTTGGACCCAAAAATATCGAATTTTAGGGTGTTTTGAGCCTGAATTTGGGACATAAACGGGTACAGAAGATGCATGCACATTTCGATTTTGGGCACCTAAAATATCGATTTTCAGCATGTTTTCGGCTTGAATCTTAAAAATATTCTATTACTGAGTAGGCATGTACAAATCGCTTCTTGGACCCAAAAATATCGATTTTTTGGATGTTTTGAGCCTGAATTTGAGATATAAACGTATAATAAAGATGCATGCACATATCGACTTTGGGCACCTAAAATATCGATTTTCAGCATGTTTTTGGTCTGTAATTTGAAAATATTCTGTCACTGAGTAGGCATGTATAGATCGCTTATTGGACCCAAAAATATCGAGTTTTCGGGTGTTTTGAGCCTGAATTTGAGATATAAACGGGTAGAGAAGATTCATACACATATTGCTTTTGGCACCTAAAATATCGAATTTCAGCATGTTTTTGGCCTGTATTTTGAAAATACTCTAAAACGGAGTAGGCATGTACATATCGCTTCTGGGAACCAAAAAAATTGAATTTTCGGGTTTTTTGAGCCAGAATTTGAGATATAAACGGGTAGAGATGATGCATACACATATTGACTTTGGGCACCTAAAATATCGATTTTCAGCATGTTTTGGGCCTGTATCTTGAAAATACTCTAACACGGAGTAGGCATGTACAGATAGCTTCTGGGGCCCAAAAATATCGATTTTTTGGATGTTTTGAGCACGAATATGGGATAGAAATGTGTACAGAAAATGCATGCACATATTAACTTTGGAAACCTAAAATATTGATTTCCAGAATGTTTTTGGCGTGTATTATGAAAATATTCTAACACTGAGTAGGCGTGTACAGATAGCTTCTGGGACCCAAAAATATCGAATTTCCGGGTGTTTTGAGCCTGAATTTGAGATATAAACGGGTACAGAAGTTGCATGCACATATCGACTTTGGGCACATAAAATATAGATTTTCAGCATGTTTTGGGCTTATATTTTGAGAACATTCTTTTTCTGAGTAGGCATGCACAGATCGCTTCCGGGACCCAAAAATATCGAATTTTAGGGTGTTTTAAGCCTGAATTTTGGACATAAACGGATACAGAAGATGCATGCACATATCGATTTTGGGCACCTAAAATATCGATTTTCAACTTGTTTTTGTGCCTGTGCTTTGAAAATATTCTATCATTGAGTAGGCATGTACAGATCGCTTATGGGACCCAAAAACATCGAATTTTCGGGTGTTTTGAGCATGAATTTGAGATATTAACGGGTACTGAAGATCCATGCATATATCGACTTTGGACACCTAAAATATCGATTTTCAGCATGTTTTGGGTCTAAATTTTGAAAATACTCTAACACGGAGTAGGCATGTACAGATCGCTTCTTGGACCCAAAAATATCGAGTCTTCAGGTGTTTTGAGCCTGAATTAGGGACATAAACGGGTACAGAAGGTGCATGCACATATCGACTTTTGGGCAACTAAAATAACGATTTTCAACTTGTTTTTGTGCCAGTGTTTTGAAAATACTCTAACATTGAGTAGACATGTACAGATCGCTTCTTGGACCAAAAAATATCGAATTTTCGGGTGTTTTGAGCCTGAATTTGAGATATAAACGGGTACAGAAAATACATGCACATATTGACTTTTTGCACCTAAAATATCGATTTTCAGAATGTTTTGGGACTATATTTTGAAAATATTTAAGCAATGAGTAAGCATGTACAGATCGATTCTGGGACCCAAAAATATCGAATTTTCGTGTGTTTTGAGCCTGAGTTTGGGATATAAAATGGTACAGAAGATTCATGAACATGTTGACTTTGGGCACCTAAAATATCGATTTTCAGCATGTTTTGGGCCTGTATATTGAAAATACTCTAACACGGAGTAGGTATATACAGATAGCTTCTGGGACCCAAAAACATCGAATTTTCGGGTGTTTTAAGCCTGAATTTGGGATGTAAATGGGTACAGAAAATGCAAGCACATATTGACTTGCGCACCTAAAATATCGATTTTAACTTGTTTTTCTGCCTGTATTTTGAAAATATTTTAACAATGAGTAGGTAGGTACAGATCGCTTCTGGGACCCAAAAATATCGAATTTTTGGGTGTTTTGAGCCTGAATTTGAGATATAAACGGCTACAAAAGATGCATGCATATATAGACTTTGAGCACCTAAAATATCGATTTTCATCATGTTTTCGGCCTGAATCTTAAAAATATTCTATTACTGAGTAGACATGTACAAATCGCTTCTTGGACCCAAAAATATCGAATTTTAGGGTGTTTTGAGCCTGAATTTGGGACATAAACGGGTACAGAATATGCATGCACATATCGACTTTGGGCACCTAAAATATCGATTTTCAGCATGTTTTTGGTCTGTAATTTGAAAATATTCTGTCACTGAGTAGGCATGTACAGATCGCTTATTGGACCCAAAAATATCGAGTTTTCGGGAGGTTTGAGCCTGAATTTGAGATATAAACGGGTACAGAAGATGCATACACATATTGCTTTTGGCACCAAAAATATCGAATTTCAGCATGTTTTATGCCTATATTTTGAAAATACTCTAAAACGGAGTAGGCATGTTCAGATCGCTTCTGGGAACCAAAAAATTTGAATTTTCGGGTGTTTTCAGCCTGAATTTGAAATATACACGGGTACAGAAGATGCATACACATATTGACTTTGGGCACCTAAAATATCGATTTTCAGCATGTTTTATGCCTGTATTTTGAAAATACTCTAACACGGAGTAGGCATGTACAGATCGCTTCTGGGAACCAAAAATATCGAATTTTCGGGTGTTTTGAGCCAGAATTTGAGATATAAACAAGTACTAAAGATGCATGCACATATCGATTTTGGGGACCTAAAATATCGATTTTAACTTGTTTTTCTGCCTGTATTTTGAAAATATTCTAACATTGAGTAGGCATGTACAGATCGCTTCTTGGACCCAAAAATATCGAGTTTTCAGGTGTTTTGAGCCTGAATTTGGGACATAAACGGGTACAGAAGGTGCATGCACATATCGACTTTTGGGCACCTAAAATAACGATTTTCAACTTGTTTTTGTGCCAGTGTTTTGAAAATACTCTAACATTGAGTAGACATGTACAGATCGCTTCTTGGACCAAAAAATATCGAATTTTCGGGTGTTTTGAGCCTGAATTTGAGATATAAACGGGTACAGAAAATACATGCACATATTGACTTTTTGCACCTAAAATATCGATTTTCAGAATGTTTTGGGACTATATTTTGAAAATATTTAAGCAATGAGTAAGCATGTACAGATCGCTTCTGGGACCCAAAAATATCGAATTTTCGTGTGTTTTGAGCCTGAGTTTGGGATATAAAATGGTACAGAAGATTCATGAACATGTTGACTTTGGGCACCTAAAATATCGATTTTCAGCATGTTTTGGGCCTGTATATTGAAAATACTCTAACACGGAGTAGGTATATACAGATAGCTTTTGGGACCCAAAAACATCGAATTTTCGGGTGTTTTAAGCCTGAATTTGGGATGTAAATGGGTACAGAAAATGCAAGCACATATTGACTTGCGCACCTAAAATATCGATTTTAACTTGTTTTTCTGCCTGTATTTTGAAAATATTTTAACAATGAGTAGGTAGGTACAGATCGCTTCTGGGACCCAAAAATATCGAATTTTTGGGTGTTTTGAGCCTGAATTTGAGATATAAACGGCTACAAAAGATGCATGCATATATAGACTTTGAGCACCTAAAATATCGATTTTCATCATGTTTTCGGCCTGAATCTTAAAAATATTCTATTATTGAGTAGGCATGTACAAATCGCTTCTTGGACCCAAAAATATCGAATTTTAGGGTGTTTTGAGCCTGAATTTGGGACATAAACGGGTACAGAAGATGCATGCACATATCGACTTTGGGCACCTAAAATATCGATTTTCAGCATGTTTTTGGTCTGTAATTTGAAAATATTCTGTCACTGAGTAGGCATGTACAGATCGCTTATTGGACCCAAAAATATCGAGTTTTAGGGAGTTTTCAGCCTGAATTTGAGATATAAACGGGTAGAGAAGATGCATACACATATTGCTTTTGGCACCAAAAATATCGAATTTCAGCATGTTTTATGCCTATATTTTGAAAATACTCTAAAACGGAGTAGGCATGTTCAGATCGCTTCTGGGAACCAAAAAATTTGAATTTTCGGGTGTTTTCAGCCTGAATTTGAAATATACACGGGTACAGAAGATGCATACACATATTGACTTTGGGCACCTAAAATATCGATTTTCAGCATGTTTTATGCCTGTATTTTGAAAATACTCTAACACGGAGTAGGCATGTACAGATCGCTTCTGGGAACCAAAAATATCGAATTTTCGGGTGTTTTGAGCCAGAATTTGAGATATAAACAAGTACTGAAGATGCATGCACATATCGATTTTGGGGACCTAAAATATCGATTTTCAACTTGTTTTTGTGCCTGCGTTTTGAAAATATTCTAAGATTGAGTAGGCATGTACACATCGCTTGTGGGACCCAAAAAATATCGAATTTTCGGGTGTTTTGAGCCTGAATTTGAGATATAAACGGGTACAGAAGATGCATGCACATATCGACTTTGGGCACCTAAAATATCGATTTTAACTTGTTTTTCTGCCTGTATTTTGAAAATATTCTAACATTGAGTAGGCATGTACATATCGCTTCTGGGACCCAAAAACATCGCATTTTCGGGTGTTTTAAGCCTGAATTTGGGATGTAAATGGGTACAGAAAATGCAAGCACATATTGACTTGGGCACCTAAAATATCGATTTTAACTTGTTTTTCTGCCTGTATTTTGAAAATATTTTAACATTGAGTAGGCATGTACAGATCGCTTCTGGGACCCAAAAATATCAAATTTTTGGGTGTTTTGAGCCTGAATTTGAGATATAAACGGCTACAAAAGATGCATTCATATATAGACTTTGTGCACTCAAAATATCCATATTTAGCATGTTTTGGGCCTATATTTTGAAAATATTCTAGCACTGAGTAGGCATGTACAGATCGCTTTTTGGACCCAAAAATATCGAATTTTAGGGTGTTTTGAGCCTGAATTTGGGACATAAACGGGTACAGAAGATGCATGTACATTTCGATTTTGGGCACCTAAAATATCGATTTTCAGCATGTTTTCGGCTTGAATCTTAAAAATATTCTATTACTGAGTAGGCATGTACAAATCGCTTCTTGGACCCAAAAATATCGATTTTTTGGATGTTTTGAGCCTGAATTTGAGATATAAACGTATAATAAAGATGCATGCACATATCGACTTTGGGCACCTAAAATATCGATTTTCAGCATGTTTTTGGTCTGTAATTTGAAAATATTCTGTCACTGAGTAGCATGTATAGATCGCTTATTGGACCCAAAAATATCGAGTTTTCGGGTGTTTTGAGCCTGAATTTGAGATATAAACGGGTAGAGAAGATTCATACACATATTGCTTTTGGCACCTAAAATATCGAATTTCAGCATGTTTTTGGCCTGTATTTTGAAAATACTCTAAAACGGAGTAGGCATGTACATATCGCTTCTGGGAACCAAAAAAATTGAATTTTCCGGTTTTTTGAGCCAGAATTTGAGATATAAACGGGTAGAGATGATGCATACACATATTGACTTTGGGCACCTAAAATATCGATTTTCAGCATGTTTTGGGCCTGTATCTTGAAAATACTCTAACACGGAGTAGGCATGTACAGATAGCTTCTGGGGCCCAAAAATATCGATTTTTTGGATGTTTTGAGCACGAATATGGGATAGAAATGTGTACAGAAAATGCATGCACATATTAACTTTGGAAACCTAAAATATTGATTTCCAGAATGTTTTTGGCGTGTATTATGAAAATATTCTAACACTGAGTAGGCGTGTACAGATAGCTTCTGGGACCCAAAAATATCGAATTTCCGGGTGTTTTGAGCCTGAATTTGAGATATAAACGGGTACAGAAGATGCATGCACATATCGACTTTGGGCACATAAAATATAGATTTTCAGCATGTTTTGGGCTTATATTTTGAGAACATTCTTTTTCTGAGTAGGCATGTACAGATCGCTTCCGGGACCCAAAAATATCGAATTTTAGGGTGTTTTAAGCCTGAATTTGGGACATAAACGGATACAGAAGATGCATGCACATATCGATTTTGGGCACCTAAAATATCGATTTTCAACTTGTTTTTGTGCCTGTGCTTTGAAAATATTCTATCATTGAGTAGGCATGTACAGATCGCTTATGGGACCCAAAAACATCGAATTTTCGGGTGTTTTGAGCATGAATTTGAGATATTAACGGGTACTGAAGATGCATGCATGTATCGACTTTGGACACCTAAAATATCGATTTTCAGCATGTTTTGGGCCTAAATTTTGAAAATACTCTAACACGGAGTAGGCATGTACAGATCGCTTCTTGGACCCAAAAATATCGAGTTTTCAGGTGTTTTGAGCCTGAATTTGGGACATAAACGGGTACAGAAGGTGCATGCACATATCGACTTTTGGGCACCTAAAATAACGATTTTCAACTTGTTTTTGTGCCAGTGTTTTGAAAATACTCTAACATTGAGTAGACATGTACAGATCGCTTCTTGGACCAAAAAATATCGAATTTTCGGGTGTTTTGAGCCTGAATTTGAGATATAAACGGGTACAGAAAATACATGCACATATTGACTTTTTGCACCTAAAATATCGATTTTCAGAATGTTTTGGGACTATATTTTGAAAATATTTAAGCAATGAGTAAGCATGTACAGATCGCTTCTGGGACCCAAAAATATCGAATTTTCGTGTGTTTTGAGCCTGAGTTTGGGATATAAAATGGTACAGAAGATTCATGAACATGTTGACTTTGGGCACCTAAAATATCGATTTTCAGCATGTTTTGGGCCTGTATATTGAAAATACTCTAACACGGAGTAGGTATATACAGATAGCTTCTGGGACCCAAAAACATCGAATTTTCGGGTGTTTTAAGCCTGAATTTGGGATGTAAATGGGTACAGAAAATGCAAGCACATATTGACTTGCGCACCTAAAATATCGATTTTAACTTGTTTTTCTGCCTGTATTTTGAAAATATTTTAACAATGAGTAGGTAGGTACGGATCGCTTCTGGGACCCAAAAATATCGAATTTTTGGGTGTTTTGAGCCTGAATTTGAGATATAAACGGCTACAAAAGATGCATGCATATATAGACTTTGAGCACCTAAAATATCGATTTTCATCATGTTTTCGGCCTGAATCTTAAAAATATTCTATTACTGAGTAGGCATGTACAAATCGCTTCTTGGACCCAAAAATATCGAATTTTAGGGTGTTTTGAGCCTGAATTTGGGACATAAACGGGTACAGAAGATGCATGCACATATCGACTTTGGGCACCTAAAATATCGATTTTCAGCATGTTTTTGGTCTGTAATTTGAAAATATTCTGTCACTGAGTAGGCATGTACAGATCGCTTATTGGACCCAAAAATATCGAGTTTTCGGGAGTTTTGAGCCTGAATTTGAGATATAAACGGGTACAGAAGATGCATACACATATTGCTTTTGGCACCAAAAATATCGAATTTCAGCATGTTTTATGCCTTTATTTTGAAAATACTCTAAAACGGAGTAGGCATGTTCAGATCGCTTCTGGGAGCCAAAATATTTGAATTTTCGGGTGTTTTCAGCCTGAATTTGAAATATACACGGGTACAGAAGATGCATACACATATTGACTTTGGGCACCTAAAATATCGATTTTCAGCATGTTTTATGCCTGTATTTTGAAAATACTCTAACACGGAGTAGGCATGTACAGATCGCTTCTGGGAACCAAAAATATCGAATTTTCGGGTGTTTTGAGCCAGTATTTGAGATATAAACAAGTACTGAAGATGCATGCACATATCGATTTTGGGGACCTAAAATATCGATTTTAACTTGTTTTTCTGCCTGTATTTTGAAAATATTCTAACATTGAGTAGGCATGTACAGATCGCTTCTTGGACCCAAATATATCGAGTTTTCAGGTGTTTTGAGCCTGAATTTGGGACATAAACGGGTACAGAAGGTGCATGCACATATCGACTTTTGGGCACCTAAAATAACGATTTTCAACTTGTTTTTGTGCCAGTGTTTTGAAAATACTCTAACATTGAGTAGACATGTACAGATCGCTTCTTGGACCAAAAAATATCGAATTTTCGGGTGTTTTGAGCCTGAATTTGAGATATAAACGGGTACAGAAAATACATGCACATATTGACTTTTTGCACCTAAAATATCGATTTTCAGAATGTTTTGGGACTATATTTTGAAAATATTTAAGCAATGAGTAAGCATGTACAGATCGCTTCTGGGACCCAAAAATATCGAATTTTCGTGTGTTTTGAGCCTGAGTTTGGGATATAAAATGGTACAGAAGATTCATGAACATGTTGACTTTGGGCACCTAAAATATCGATTTTCAGCATGTTTTGGGCCTGTATATTGAAAATACTCTAACACGGAGTAGGTATATACAGATAGCTTCTGGGACCCAAAAACATCGAATTTTCGGGTGTTTTAAGCCTGAATTTGGGATGTAAATGGGTACAGAAAATGCAAGCACATATTGACTTGCGCACCTAAAATATCGATTTTAACTTGTTTTTCTGCCTGTATTTTGAAAATATTTTAACAATGAGTAGGTAGGTACAGATCGCTTCTGGGACCCAAAAATATCGAATTTTTGGGTGTTTTGAGCCTGAATTTGAGATATAAACGGCTACAAAAGATGCATGCATATATAGACTTTGAGCACCTAAAATATCGATTTTCATCATGTTTTCGGCCTGAATCTTAAAAATATTCTATTACTGAGTAGGCATGTCCAAATCGCTTCTTGGACCCAAAAATATCGAATTTTAGGGTGTTTTGAGCCTGAATTTGGGACATAAACGGGTACAGAAGATGCATGCACATATCGACTTTGGGCACCTAAAATATCGATTTTCAGCATGTTTTTGGTCTGTAATTTGAAAATATTCTGTCACTGAGTAGGCATGTACAGATCGCTTATTGGACCCAAAAATATCGAGTTTTCGGGAGTTTTGAGCCAAAATTTGAGATATAAACGGGTAGAGAAGATGCATACACATATTGCTTTTGGCACCAAAAATATCGAATTTCAGCATGTTTTATGCCTATATTTTGAAAATACTCTAAAACGGAGTAGGCATGTTCAGATCGCTTCTGGGAACCAAAAAATTTGAATTTTCGGGTGTTTTCAGCCTGAATTTGAAATATACACGGGTACAGAAGATGCATACACATATTGACTTTGGGCACCTAAAATATCGATTTTCAGCATGTTTTATGCCTGTATTTTGAAAATACTCTAACACGGAGTAGGCATGTACAGATCGCTTCTGGGAACCAAAAATATCGAATTTTCGGGTGTTTTGAGCCAGAATTTGAGATATAAACAATTACTGAAGATGCATGTACATATCGATTTTGGGGACCTAAAATATCGATTTTCAACTTGTTTTTGTGCCTGCGTTTTGAAAATATTCTAAGATTGAGTAGGCATGTACACATCGCTTGTGGGACCCAAAAAATATCGAATTTTCGGGTGTTTTGAGCCTGAATTTGAGATATAAACGGGTACAGAAGATGCATGCACATATCGACTTTGGGCACCTAAAATATCGATTTTAACTTGTTTTTCTGCCTGTATTTTGAAAATATTCTAACATTGAGTAGGCATGTACATATCGCTTCTGGGACCCAAAAACATCGCAGTTTCGGGTGTTTTAAGCCTGAATTTGGGATGTAAATGGGTACAGAAAATGCAAGCACATATTGACTTGGGCACCTAAAATATCGATTTTAACTTGTTTTTCTGCCTGTATTTTGAAAATATTTTAACATTGAGTAGGCATGTACAGATCGCTTCTGGGACCCAAAAATATCAAATTTTTGGGTGTTTTGAGCCTGAATTTGAGATATAAACGGCTACAAAAGATGCATTCATATATAGACTTTGTGCACTCAAAATATCCATATTTAGCATGTTTTGGGCCTATATTTTGAAAATATTCTAGCACTGAGTAGGCATGTACAGATCGCTTTTTGGACCCAAAAATATCGAATTTTAGGGTGTTTTGAGCCTGAATTTGGGACATAAACGGGTACAGACGATGCATGCACATTTCGATTTTGGGCACCTAAAATATCGATTTGCAGCATGTTTTCGGCTTGAATCTTAAAAATATTCTATTACTGAGTAGGCATGTACAAATCGCTTCTTGGACCCAAAAATATCGATTTTTTGGATGTTTTGAGCCTGAATTTGAGATATAAACGTATAATAAAGATGCATGCACATATCGACTTTGGGCACCTAAAATATCGATTTTCAGCATGTTTTTGGTCTGTAATTTGAAAATATTCTGTCACTGAGTAGCATGTATAGATCGCTTATTGGACCCAAAAATATCGAGTTTTCGGGTGTTTTGAGCCTGAATTTGAGATATAAACGGGTAGAGAAGATTCATACACATATTGCTTTTGGCACCTAAAATATCGAATTTCAGCATGTTTTTGGCCTGTATTTTGAAAATACTCTAAAACGGAGTAGGCATGTACATATCGCTTCTGGGAACCAAAAAAATTGAATTTTCGCGTGTTTTGAGCCAGAATTTGAGATATAAACGGGTAGAGATGATGCATACACATATTGACTTTGGGCACCTAAAATATCGATTTTCAGCATGTTTTGGGCCTGTATCTTGAAAATACTCTAACACGGAGTAGGCATGTACAGATAGCTTCTGGGGCCCAAAAATATCGATTTTTTGGATGTTTTGAGCACGAATATGGGATAGAAATGTGTACAGAAAATGCATTCACATATTAACTTTGGAAACCTAAAATATTGATTTCCAGAATGTTTTTTGCGTGTATTATGAAAATATTCTAACACTGAGTAGGAGTGTACAGATAGCTTCTGGGACCCAAAAATATCGAATTTCCGGGTGTTTTGAGCCTGAATTTGAGATATAAACGGGTACAGAAGATGCATGCACATATCGACTTTGGGCACATAAAATATAGATTTTCAGCATGTTTTGGGCTTATATTTTGAGAACATTCTTTTTCTGAGTAGGCATGTACTGATCGCTTCCGGGACCCAAAAATATTGAATTTTAGGGTGTTTTAAGCCTGAATTTGGGACATAAACGGATACAGAAGATGCATGCACATATCGATTTTGGGCTCCTAAAATATCGATTTTCAACTTGTTTTTGTGCCTGTGCTTTGAAAATATTCTATCATTGAGTATGCATGTACAGATCGCTTATGGGACCCATAAATATCAAATTTTCGGGTGTTTTGATCCTGAATTTGAGATATAAACGGGTACAGAAGATACATGCACATATAAACTTTGGGCACCAAAAATATCGATTTTAAACATGTTTTGGGCCTGTATTTTGAAATAATTCTATTAGTGAGTAGGCATGTACAGAACTCTCCTGGGACCCAAAAATATCGAATTTTCGGGTGTTTTGAGCATGAATTTAAGATATTAACGGGTACTGAAGATGCATGCACATATCGACTTTGGACACCTAAAATATCGATTTTCAGCATGTTTTGGGCCTAAATTTTGAAAATACTCTAACACGGAGTAGGCATGTACAGATCGCCTCTTGGACCCAAAAATATCGAGTTTTCAGGTGTTTTGAGCCTGAATTTGGGACATAAACGGGTACAGAAGGTGCATGCACATATCGACTTTTGGGCACCTAAAATAACGATTTTCAACTTGTTTTTGTGCCAGTGTTTTGAAAATACTCTAACATTGAGTAGACATGTACAGATCGCTTCTTGGACCAAAAAATATCGAATTTTCGGGTGTTTTGAGCCTGAATTTGAGATATAAACGGGTACAGAAAATACATGCACATATTGACTTTTTGCACCTAAAATATCGATTTTCAGAATGTTTTGGGACTATATTTTGAAAATATTTAAGCAATGAGTAAGCATGTACAGATCGTTTCTGGGACCCAAAAATATCGAATTTTCGTGTGTTTTGAGCCTGATTTTGGGATATAAAATGGTACAGAAGATTCATGCACATATCGATTTTGGGCACCTAAAATATCGATTTTCAGCATGTTTTGGGCCTGTATATTGAAAATACTCTAACACGGAGTAGGTATATACAGATAGCTTCTGGGGCCCAAAAATATCGAATTTTGGTGTGTTTTGAGCACGAATATGGGATAGAAATGGGCACAGAAGATGCATGCACATATTGACTTTGGGCACCTAAAATATCGATTTTCAGCATGTTTTGGGCCTGTATCTTGAAAATACTCTAACACGGAGTAGGCATGTACAGATAGCTTCTGGGGCCCAAAAATATCGATTTTTTGGATGTTTTGAGCACGAATATGGGATAGAAATGTGTACAGAAAATGCATTCACATATTAACTTTGGAAACCTAAAATATTGATTTCCAGAATGTTTTTGGCGTGTATTATGAAAATATTCTAACACTGAGTAGGAGTGTACAGATAGCTTCTGGGACCCAAAAATATCGAATTTCCGGGTGTTTTGAGCTTGAATTTGAGATATAAACGGGTACAGAAGATGCATGCACATATCGACTTTGGGCACATAAAATATAGATTTTCAGCATGTTTTGGGCTTATATTTTGAGAACATTCTTTTTCTGAGTAGGCATGTACAGATCGCTTCCGGGACCCAAAAATATTGAATTTTAGGGTGTTTTAAGCCTGAATTTGGGACATAAACGGATACAGAAGATGCATGCACATATCGATTTTGGGCACCTAAAATATCGATTTTCAACTTGTTTTTGTGCCTGTGCTTTGAAAATATTCTATCATTGAGTAGGCATGTACAGATCGCTTATGGGACCCATAAATATCGAATTTTCGGGTGTTTTGATCCTGAATTTGAGATATAAACGGGTACAGAAGATACATGCACATATAAACTTTGGGCACCTAAAATATCGATTTTAAACATGTTTTGGGCCTGTATTTTCAAATAATTCTATTAGTGAGTAGGCATGTACAGAACTCTCCTGGGACCCAAAAATATCGAATTTTCGGGTGTTTTGAGCATGAATTTAAGATATTAACGGGTACTGAAGATGCATGCACATATCGACTTTGGACACATAAAATATCGATTTTCAGCATGTTTTGGGCCTAAATTTTGAAAATACTTTAACACGGAGTAGGCATGTACAGATCGCTTCTTGGACCCAAAAATATCGAGTTTTCAGGTGTTTTGAGCCTGAATTTGGGACATAAACGGGTACAGAAGGTGCATGCACATATCGACTTTTGGGCACCTAAAATAACGATTTTCAACTTGTTTTTGTGCCAGTGTTTTGAAAATACTCTAACATTGAGTAGACATGTACAGATCGCTTCTTGGACCAAAAAATATCGAATTTTCGGGTGTTTTGAGCCTGAATTTGAGATATAAACGGGTACAGAAAATACATGCACATATTGACTTTTTGCACCTAAAATATCGATTTTCAGAATGTTTTGGGACTATATTTTGAAAATATTTAAGCAATGAGTAAGCATGTACAGATCGTTTCTGGGACCCAAAAATATCGAATTTTCGTGTGTTTTGAGCCTGAGTTTGGGATATAAAATGGTACAGAAGATTCATGCACATATCGATTTTGGGCACCTAAAATATCGATTTTCAGCATGTTTTGGGCCTGTATATTGAAAATACTCTAACACGGAGTAGGTATATACAGATAGCTTCTGGGGCCCAAAAATATCGAATTTTGGTGTGTTTTGAGCACGAATATGGGATAGAAATGGGCACAGAAGATGCATGCACATATTGACTTTGGGCACCTAAAATATCGATTTTCAGCATGTTTTGGGTCAGTATCATGAAAACATTTTAGCAAGGAGTAGGCATGTACAGATCGCTTCTGGGACCCAAAAATATCGAATTTTCAAGTGTTTTGAGCCTGAATTTGAGATATAAACGGGTACATAAGATGCATGCACATATCGATTTTGGACACCTAAAATATCAATTTTCAACTTGTTTTCTGTGCCTGTGTTTTGAAAATATTCTAACATTGAGTATGCATGTACAGATCGCTTCCGGGACCCAAAAATATCGAATTTTATGGTGTTTTGAACCTGAATTTGAGATATAAACGGGTACAGAAGATGCATGCACATATCGACTTTGGGTACCTAAAATATCGATTTTTAGCATGTTTTGGACTTGTATTTTAAAAATATTCTGTTACTGATTAGGCATGTACAGATCGCTTCTGGGACCCAAAAATATCGAGTTTTCGGGTGTTTTGAGCCTGAATTTGAGATATAAACGGGTAATGAAGATACATACACATATTGACTTTGGGCACCTAAAATATCGATTTTAGCATGTTTTGGGCCTGTATTATGAAAATACTCTAACACGGAGTAGGCATGTACATATCGCTTCTGGGGCCCAAAAATATCGATTTTTTGGATGTTTTGAGCACGAATATGGGATAGAAATGTGTACAGAAAATGCATGCACATATTAACTTTGGAAACCTAAAATATTGATTTCCAGAATGTTTTTGGCGTGTATTATGAAAATATTCTATCACTGAGTAGGCGTGTACAGATAGCTTCTGGGACCCAAAAATATCGAATTTCCGGGTGTTTTGAGCCTGAATTTGAGATATAAACGGGTACAGAAGATGCATGCACATATCGACTTTGGGCACATAAAATATAGATTTTCAGCATGTTTTGGGCTTATATTTTGAGAACATTCTTTTTCTGAGTAGGCATGTACAGATCGCTTCCGGGACCCAAAAATATCGAATTTTAGGGTGTTTTAAGCCTGAATTTGGGACATAAACGGATACAGAAGATGCATGCACATATCGATTTTGGGCACCTAAAATATCGATTTTCAACTTGTTTTTGTGCCTGTGCTTTGAAAATATTCTATCATTGAGTAGGCATGTACAGATCGCTTATGGGACCCATAAATATTGAATTTTTGGGTGTTTTGATCCTGAATTTGAGATATAAACGGGTACAGAAGATACATGCACATATAAACTTTGGGCACCTAAAATATCGATTTTAAACATGTTTTGGGCCTGTATTTTGAAATAATTCTATTAGTGAGTAGGCATGTACAGAACTCTCCTGGGACCCAAAAATATCGAATTTTCGGGTGTTTTGAGCATGAATTTGAGATATTAACGGGTACTGAAGATGCATGCACATATCGACTTTGGACACCTAAAATATCGGTTTTCAGCATGTTTTGGGCCTAAATTTTGAAAATACTCTAACACGGAGTAGGCATGTACAGATCGCTTCTTGGACCCAAAAATATCGAGTTTTCAGGTGTTTTGAGCCTGAATTTGGGACATAAACGGGTACAGAAGGTGCATACACATATCGACTTTTGGGCACCTAAAATAACGATTTTCAACTTGTTTTTGTGCCAGTGTTTTGAAAATACTCTAACATTGAGTAGACATGTACAGATCGCTTCTTGGACCAAAAAATATCGAATTTTATGGTGTTTTGAGCCTGAATTTGAGATATAAACTGGTACAGAAAATACATGCACATATTGACTTTTTGCACCTAAAATATCGATTTTCAGAATGTTTTGGGACTATATTTTGAAAATATTTAAGCGATGAGTAAGCATGTAAAGATCGTTTCTGGGACCCAAAAAAACCGAATTTTCGTGTGTTTTGAGCCTGAGTTTGGGATATAAAATGGTACAGAAGATTCATGCACATATCGATTTTGGGAACCTAAAATATAGATTTTCAGCATGTTTTGGGCCTGTATATTGAAAATACTCTAACACGGAGTAGGTATATACAGATAGCTTCTGGGGCCCAAAAATATCGAATTTTGGTGTGTTTTGAGCACGAATATGGGATAGAAATGGGCACAGAAGATGCATGCACATATTGACTTTGGGCACCTAAAATATCGATTTTCAGCATGTTTTGGGTCAGTATCATGAAAACATTTTAGCAAGGAGTAGGCATGTACAGATCGCTTCTGGGACCCAAAAATATCGAATTTTATGGTGTTTTGAGCCTGAATTTGAGATATAAACGGGTACATAAGATGCATGCACATATCGATTTTGGACACCTAAAATATCAATTTTCAACTTGTTTTCTGTGCCTGTGTTTTGAAAATATTCTAACATTGAGTATGCATGTACAGATCGCTTCCGGGACCCAAAAATATCGAATTTTATGGTGTTTTGAACCTGAATTTGAGATATAAACGGGTACAGAAGATGCATGCACATATCGACTTTGGGTACCTAAAATATCGATTTTTAGCATGTTTTGGACTTGTATTTTAAAAATATTCTGTTACTGATTAGGCATGTACAGATCGCTTCTGGGACCCAAAAATATCGAGTTTTCGGGTGTTTTGAGCCTGAATTTGAGATATAAACGGGTAATGAAGATACATACACATATTGACTTTGGGCACCTAAAATATCGATTTTAGCATGTTTTGGGCCTGTATTATGAAAATACTCTAACACGGAGTAGGCATGTACATATCGCTTCTGGGACCCAAAAATATCGAATTTTCGGGTGTTTTGAGCCTGAATTTGAGATATCAACGGGTACAGAAGATGCATGCACATATCGACTTTGGACCCCTAAAATATCGATTTTTAGCATGCTTTGAGCCTATATTATGAAAACATTCTCTTTTCTACTAGGCATGTACAGATCGCTTTCGGGACCCAAAAATATCGAATTTTATGGTGTTTTGAACCTGAATTTGAGATATAAACGAGTACAGAAGATGCATGCACATATCGATTTTGTGCACCTAAAATATCGATTTTCAACTTGTTTTTGTGCCTGTGTTTCAAAAATATTCTAACATTGAGTAGGCATGTACTGATCGCTTCTGGGACCCAAAAATATCGAATTTTCGGGTGTTTTGAGGTTGAATTTGGGATATAAACGGGTGCAGAAGATGCATACACATATTGACTTTGGTCACCTAAAATATCGATTTTCAGCATGTTTTGGGCTTCTATCTGAGTAGGCATGTACAGATCGCTTTTGGAACCCCGAAATATCAAATTTTCGGGTGTTTGGAGCCTTAATTTGAGATATAAACGGGTACAGAATATGCATGCACATATCGACTTTTAAGCACCTAAAAGATCGATTTTTAGCTTGTTTTGGGCCTATATTTTGAAAATATTATAGCACCGAGTTGGCATGTACAGATCGCTTCTGGGACCCCAAAATTTCGAATTTTCGGGTGTTTTGAGCCTGAATTTGAGATATAAACGGGTACAGAAGATACATACACATATTGACTTTGGGCACCTAAAATATCGATTTTAGCATGTTTTGGGCCTGTATTATGAAAATACTCTAACACGGAGTAGGCATGTACATATCGCTTCTGGGACCCAAAAATATCGAATTTTCGGGTGTTTTGAGCCTGAATTTGAGATATCAACGGGTACAGAAGATGCATGCACATATCGACTTTGGACCCCTAAAATATCGATTTTTAGCATGCTTTGAGCCTATATTATGAAAACATTCTCTTTTCTACTAGGCATGTACAGATCGCTTTCGGGACCCAAAAATATCGAATTTTATGGTGTTTTGAACCTGAATTTGAGATATAAACGAGTACAGAAGATGCATGCACATATCGATTTTGTGCACCTAAAATATCGATTTTCAACTTGTTTTTGTGCCTGTGTTTCAAAAATATTCTAACATTGAGTAGGCATGTACTGATCGCTTCTGGGACCCAAAAATATCGAATTTTCGGGTGTTTTGAGGTTGAATTTGGGATATAAACTGGTGCAGAAGATGCATACACATATTGACTTTGGTCACCTAAAATATCGATTTTCAGCATGTTTTGGGCTTCTATCTGAGTAGGCATGTACAGATCGCTTTTGGAACCCCGAAATATCAAATTTTCGGGTGTTTGGAGCCTTAATTTGAGATATAAACGGGTACAGAATATGCATGCACATATCGACTTTTAAGCACCTAAAAGATCGATTTTTAGCTTGTTTTGGGCCTATATTTTGAAAATATTATAGCACCGAGTTGGCATGTACAGATCGCTTCTGGGACCCCAAAATTTCGAATTTTCGGGTGTTTTGAGCCTGAATTTGAGATATAAACGGGTACAGAAGATACATACACATATTGACTTTGGGCACCTAAAATATCGATTTTAGCATGTTTTGGGCCTGTATTATGAAAATACAATAACACCGAGTAGGCATGTACATATCGCTTCTGGGACCCAAAAATATCGAATTTTCGGGTGTTTTGAGCCTGAATTTGAGATATCAACGGGTACAGAAGATGCATGCACATATCGACTTTGGACCCCTAAAATATCGATTTTTAGCATGCTTTGAGCCTATATTGTGAAAACATTCTCTTTTCTACTAGGCATGTACAGATCGCTTTCGGGACCCAAAAATATCGAATTTTATGGTGTTTTGAACCTGAATTTGAGATATAAACGAGTACAGAAGATGCATGCACATATCGATTTTGTGCACCTAAAATATCGATTTTCAACTTGTTTTTGTGCCTGTGTTTCAAAAATATTCTAACATTGAGTAGGCATGTACTGATCGCTTCTGGGACCCAAAAATATCTAATTTTCGGGTGTTTTGAGGTTGAATTTGGGATATAAACTGGTGCAGAAGATGCATACACATATTGACTTTGGTCACCTAAAATATCGATTTTCAGCATGTTTTGGGCTTCTATCTGAGATCGCTTTTGGAACCCCGAAATATCAAATTTTCGGGTGTTTGGAGCCTTAATTTGAGATATAAACGGGTACAGAATATGCATGCACATATCGACTTTTAAGCACCTAAAAGATCGATTTTTAGCTTGTTTTGGGCCTATATTTTGAAAATATTATAGCACCGAGTTGGCATTTACAGATCGCTTCTGGGACCCCAAAATTTCAAATTTTCGGGTGTTTTGAGCCTGAATTTGAGATATAAACGGGTACAGAAGATGCATGCACATATTGACTTTGGGCACCTAAAATATCGATTTTCAGCATGTTCGGGGCCTGTATTTAAAAAAAAAACCTCTAACACGGAGTAGGTATATACAGATCGTTTCTGGGACCCCAAAATATCGAATTTTCGGGTGTTTTGAGCCTGAATTTGGGACATAAACGGGTACAGAAGGTGCATGCACATATCGACTTTTGGGCACCTAAAATAACGATTTTCAACTTGTTTTTGTGCCAGTGTTTTGAAAATACTCTAACATTGAGTAGACATGTACAGATCGCTTCTTGGACCAAAAAATATCGAATTTTCGGGTGTTTTGAGCCTGAATTTGAGATATAAACGGGTACAGAAAATACATGCACATATTGACTTTTTGCACCTAAAATATCGATTTTCAGAATGTTTTGGGACTATATTTTGAAAATATTTAAGCAATGAGTAAGCATGTACAGATCGTTTCTGGGACCCAAAAATATCGAATTTTATGGTGTTTTGAACCTGAATTTGAGATATAAACGGGTACAGAAGATGCATGCACATATCGACTTTGGGTACCTATAATTATCGATTTTTAGCATGTTTTGGACTTGTATTTTAAAAATATTCTGTTACTGATTAGGCATGTACAGATCGCTTCTGGGACCCAAAAATATCGAGTTTTCGGGTGTTTTGAGCCTGAATTTGAGATATAAACGGGTAATGAAGATACATACACATATTGACTTTGGGCACCTAAAATATCGATTTTAGCATGTTTTGGGCCTGTATTATGAAAATACTCTAACACGGAGTAGGCATGTACATATCGCTTCTGGGACCCAAAAATATCGAATTTTCGGGTGTTTTGAGCCTGAATTTGAGATATCAACGGGTACAGAAGATGCATGCACATATCGACTTTGGACCCCTAAAATATCGATTTTTAGCATGCTTTGAGCCTATATTATGAAAACATTCTCTTTTCTACTAGGCATGTACAGATCGCTTTCGGGACCCAAAAATATCGAATTTTATGGTGTCTTGAACCTGAATTTGAGATATAAACGAGTACAGAAGATGCATGCACATATCGATTTTGTGCACCTAAAATATCGATTTTCAACTTGTTTTTGTGCCTGTGTTTCAAAAATATTCTAACATTGAGTAGGCATGTACTGATCGCTTCTGGGACCCAAAAATATCGAATTTTCAGGTGTTTTGAGGTTGAATTTGGGATATAAACTGGTGCAGAAGATGCATACACATATTGACTTTGGTCACCTAAAATATCGATTTTCAGCATGTTTTGGGCTTCTATCTGAGTAGGCATGTACAGATCGCTTTTGGAACCCCGAAATATCAAATTTTCGGGTGTTTGGAGCCTTAATTTGAGATATAAACGGGTACAGAATATGCATGCACATATCGACTTTTAAGCACCTAAAAGATCGATTTTTAGCTTGTTTTGGGCCTATATTTTGAAAATATTATAGCACCGAGTTGGCATGTACAGATCGCTTCTGGGACCCCAAAATTTCGAATTTTCGGGTGTTTTGAGCCTGAATTTGAGATATAAACGGGTACAGAAGATACATACACATATTGACTTTGGGCACCTAAAATATCGATTTTAGCATGTTTTGGGCCTGTATTATGAAAATACAATAACACCGAGTAGGCATGTACATATCGCTTCTGGGACCCAAAAATATCGAATTTTCGGGTGTTTTGAGCCTGAATTTGAGATATCAACGGGTACAGAAGATGCATGCACATATCGACTTTGGACCCCTAAAATATCGATTTTTAGCATGCTTTGAGCCTATATTATGAAAACATTCTCTTTTCTACTAGGCATGTACAGATCGCTTTCGGGACCCAAAAATATCGAATTTTATGGTGTTTTGAACCTGAATTTGAGATATAAACGAGTACAGAAGATGCATGCACATATCGATTTTGTGCACCTAAAATATCGATTTTCAACTTGTTTTTGTGCCTGTGTTTCAAAAATATTCTAACATTGAGTAGGCATGTACTGATCGCTTCTGGGACCCAAAAATATCGAATTTTCGGGTGTTTTGAGGTTGAATTTGGGATATAAACGGGTGCAGAAGATGCATACACATATTGACTTTGGTCACCTAAAATATCGATTTTCAGCATGTTTTGGGCTTCTATCTGAGTAGGCATGTACAGATCGCTTTTGGAACCCCGAAATATCAAATTTTCGGGTGTTTGGAGCCTTAATTTGAGATATAAACGGGTACAGAATATGCATGCATATATCGACTTTTAAGCACCTAAAAGATCGATTTTTAGCTTGTTTTGGGCCTATATTTTGAAAATATTATAGCACCGAGTTGGCATTTACAGATCGCTTCTGGGACCCCAAAATTTCGAATTTTCGGGTGTTTTGAGCCTGAATTTGAGATATAAACGGGTACAGAAGATGCATGCACATATTGACTTTGGGCACCTAAAATATCGATTTTCAGCATGTTCGGGGCCTGTATTTAAAAAAAAAACCTCTAACACGGAGTAGGTATATACAGATCGCTTCTGGGACCCCAAAATATCGAATTTTCGGGTGTTTTGAGCCTGAATTTGGGACATAAACGGGTACAGAAGGTGCATGCACATATCGACTTTTGGGCACCTAAAATAACGATTTTCAACTTGTTTTTGTGCCAGTGTTTTGAAAATACTCTAACATTGAGTAGACATGTACAGATCGCTTCTTGGACCAAAAAATATCGAATTTTCGGGTGTTTTGAGCCTGAATTTGAGATATAAACGGGTACAGAAAATACATGCACATATTGACTTTTTGCACCTAAAATATCGATTTTCAGAATGTTTTGGGACTATATTTTGAAAATATTTAAGCAATGAGTAAGCATGTACAGATCGTTTCTGGGACCCAAAAATAACGAATTTTCGTGTGTTTTGAGCCTGAGTTTGGGATATAAAATGGTACAGAAGATTCATGCACATATCGATTTTGGGCACCTAAAATATCGATTTTCTGCATGTTTTGGGCCTGTATATTGAAAATACTCTAACACGGAGTAGGTATATACAGATAGCTTCTGGGGCCCAAAAATATCGAATTTTGGTGTGTTTTGAGCACGAATATGGGATAGAAATGGGCACAGAAGATGCATGCACATATTGACTTTGGGCACCTAAAATATCGATTTTCAGCATGTTTTGGGTCAGTATCATGAAAACATTTTAGCAAGGAGTAGGCATGTACAGATCGCTTCTGGGACCCAAAAATATCGAATTGTCAAGTGTTTTGAGCCTGAATTTGAGATATAAACGGGTACATAAGATGCATGCACATATCGATTTTGGACACCTAAAATATCAATTTTCAACTTGTTTTCTGTGCCTGTGTTTTGAAAATATTCTAACATTGAGTATGCATGTACAGATTGCTTCTAGGACCCAAAAATACCGAATTTTCGGGTGTTTTTTGAGCATGAATTTGAGATATAAACGGTTATAGAAGATGCATGCACATATCGACTTTGGACACATAAAATATCGATTTTTAGCATGTTTTGAGCTTATATTTTGAAAACATTCTAGCACTGAGTAGGCATGTACAGTAGCCCAAGAAAGTTCGCCGACTAAAAACTAACGTACCGGCAACCTCTATACCTGTCATTCTCGTCCCAATCCTTTATCAACTCCATACCCATGATCTGTCAGCGTTGTCAAGGTTTCTTTCCTTTCGTCTCAGGTGTGAACTCAGAGTTTAGACGCGTGAGTTTCGACGAAGGGTTATATATATTTATTATATAATTCTGTGAACATTAAGAAAAACAATGGAAATGAAAGGCAAATGAGAGAAAGACATTGTATTATATTTTGATAGTTTATTCCCTAGCACAAGAAACACCTCATTGACCTCACACACACACACACACACCCCTCTTAAGCCGGGTTCCCAATAGGCCGTCATGACGGTGCTATACGCTAGCTGGGAGGGTTGGTTAGTATGGCTGTGTGGGTGGAGGTGAGACCAAAAGGTGATGGATGGATGGTGCGATGGGGGTCTGAAGGATGTGTGTGTGTGTGTGTACAGACAGAGAGAGAGAGAGGTGGAGGTATGATAGGTTATGAAAAATGTCAAAATGGATAGCAAAGAAGGATGATGAAAGAAGAGGCCAAAATGAGGATAAGGAGGAGTGAAATAAGTGAGGGAAGGAAGTATGGAGGGAGGACTGAAAGAGGGAAAGTAGGATCATAACAGGAAGGGGAAAGAAGCTGAAAGGAATGATGGAGGGAGAAGGGAGCTAGAGAAAGGAAGAATGATCGATGCTTGCTGAAACAGGAAAAGTGAAGGAAGGCAATGTGGAGAGAGAGAGAGGGGGGGGGGAGAGAGAGAGAGAGTGCACGTGACCTGACCTCCCCTGTCCAACCCATGTGGCCACAGACCCTTAATCGTCTAAGTGGAAGGTGTGTGTGTGTGTGTGTGTGTGTTCACATTAGTCCTTAGTAGAGGTGGTCCGAATATTCGTATTTGCATTCGCATGTTTTTTTAAGATTTGCATTCGCATTCGCATGTTGCCTACCGAATATTTTTCGAATATGGAATATTAAACAAGAAGCCTATTTCAACACTGTTCTTATACGAATGCAATGAGAGAGAGAGATAATTACTCTGATGTGATCTATTAAACGGTTAATATTGGCCTTCTGCCAACTCACAGCAGACTTTTAGATGCCACACACACACACACACACACACGTAGCCTTTGCCCAAGGCTCAAGCCATCGTTGTTATTTTCTTCAATCCTTCCTTCCTTCCCTTCTTGTCATCGGCATTAAACCTTCTTCCTCCTTATTCTCATTTTGACCTCTTCCTTCATCATCCTTCTTTGCTATCCATTTTTCTAGTCTTCCATTTTGACATTTTTCACAACCTATCATACCTCCACCTCTCTCTCTCCGTCTGTAGTACACACACACACACACACACACACATATCAGACCCCCCACCTCGGTCACCTCGGTCTCACCCCCACCCACACACCCATTTGCCTTTCATTTCCATTGTTTTTCATAATGTTCACACAATTATATAATAAATATATATAACCCTTCGTCGAAACTCATGCGTCTAAACTCTGAGTTCACACCTGAGACGAAAGGAAAGAAACCTTGACAACGCTGACAGATCATGGGTATGGAGTTGATAAAGGCTTGGGACGAGAATTACAGGTATAGAGGTTGCCGGTACATTAGTTTTTAGTCAGCGAACTTTCATGAGCTACTGTACAGATCGCTTCTGGGACCCAAAAATATCGAATTTTCGAGTGTTTTGAGGTTGAATTTGGGATATAAACGGGTGCAGAAGATGTATACACATATTGACTTTGGGCACCTAAAATATCAATTTTCAGCATGTTTTTGGCGTGTATCTGAGTAGGCATGTACAGATCGCTTCTGGGACCCCAAAATATCGAATTTTTGGGTGTTTGGAGCCTGAATTTGAGATATAAACGGGTACAGAAAATGCATGCACATATCGACTTTTGGGAACATAAAAGATAGATTTTCAGTATGTTTTGGGCCTGTACTTTGAAAATACTCTAACACGGAGTAGGCATGTACAGATCACTTCTGGGACCCCAAAATATCGAAATGACACTCACACACCAACCACCCTATGAATGACTGTTGATATTAACAGTTCAAGCACTGTAATGACACCCACACACTCACCACCCCATAAATGATGGTTGATATATATAGTCCAAGCACTGTAAAGACACCAACACACCCACCACCCCATGAATGACTGTTGATAATTACAGTCCAAGCACTGTAATGCCACCCACCACCTCATGAATGACTGTTGATATTTACAGTGCAAGCACTGTAATGACACCCACACACCAACCACCCCATGAATGACTGTTGATATTTACAGTCCAAGCACTATAATGACACCCACACACCCCCACCCCATGAATGACTGTTGATATTTACAGTCCAAGCACTGTAATGACACCCTCACACCCACCACCCAATGAATAACTGTTAATATTTACAGTCAAAGCTCTGTAATGACACCCACACACCAACCACCCCATGAATTATGGTTGATATTTACAGTCCAAGCTCTGTAATGACACACACACACCCGCCACCCCATTAATGACAGTTAATATCTACAATCCAAACACTCTAATGACATACACCACCCTTTGAATGACTGTTGATATTTACAATCAAAACACTGTAATAACGCCAACACACCGACCACCCCATGAATGACTGTTGATATTTACAGTCCAAGCACTGTAATGACACCCACACATCCCACCACCTCATGAATGATTGTTGATATTTACAGTCCAAGCTCTGTAATGACAATCACACACCCACCACCCTATGAATGACTGTTGATATTTACAGTCCAAGAACTGTAATGACACCCACACACCCACCACCCCATGAATGACTGTTGATATTTACAGTCCAAGCACTGTAATGACAACCCGACACCCACCATCCCATTTTTGACTGTTGATATTTATAGTCCAAGCACTGTAATGACACCCAAGCACCCACCATTTCATGTATGACTGTTGATATTTACAGTCCAAGCACTGTAATGACACCCACACACCCACCACCCCATGAATGACTGTGGATATTTACAGTTCAAGGACTGTAATGACACCCACCACCCTATGAATCACTGTTGATATTTACAATCAAAACACTGTAATGACACCCACACACCAACCACCCCATGAATGACTCTTGATATTTACTGTCCAAGCACTGAAATGACACCCACATACCCACCACCCCATTAATGACTGTTGATATTTACAGTCCAAGCACTGTAATGACACCAACCACCATATGAATGACTGTTGATATTTACAATCAAAACACTGTAATGACACCCAAACACTAACCACCCCATGAATGACTGTTGATATATACAGTCAATGCAATGTAATGGCACCTACACACCCACCACCCTATGAATGACTGTTGATATTTACAATCAAAACACTGTAATGACACCCACACACCAACCACCCCATGAATGACTCTTGATATTTACTGTCCAAGCACTGAAATGACACCCACATACCCACCACCCCATTAATGACTGTTGATATTTACAGTCCAAGCACTGTAATGACACCAACCACCATATGAATGACTGTTGATATTTACAATCAAAACACTGTAATGACACCCAAACACTAACCACCCCATGAATGACTGTTGATATATACAGTCAATGCAATGTAATGGCACCTACACACCCACCACCCTATGAATGACTGTTGATATTTACAATCAAAACACTGTAATGACACCCACACACCAACCACCCCATGAATGACTCTTGATATTTACTGTCCAAGCACTGAAATGACACCCACATACCCACCACCCCATTAATGACTGTTGATATTTACAGTCAAAGCACTGTAATGACACCAACCACCATATGAATGACTGTTGATATTTACAATCAAAACACTGTAATGACACCCAAACACTAACCACCCCATGAATGACTGTTGATATATACAGTCCAAGCACTGTAATGACACCCTCACACCAACCACCCCATGAATGACTGTTGATATTTACAGTCAAAGCACTGTAATGACACCCCAAAACCCACCACCCCATAATTAATGTTTAATATTTACAGTCCAAGCACTGTAATGACACCCATACAACCACCACCCCATGAATGACTGTTGATATTTACAGTCCAAGTACTGTAATGACACCCACCACCCTATGAATGACTGTTGATATTTACAATCAAAACACTGTAATGACACCCACACACCCACCACCCCATGAATGAATGTTTATATATACAGTCCAAGCACTGAAATGACACCCACACACCCACCACCCCATGATTAACTGTTGATATTTACAGTCCAAGCACTGTAATGACATCAACACACCCACCACCCCATTGTTGACTGTTGATATTTATAGTCCAAGCACTGTAATGACACCCAAGCACCCACCATTTCATGTATGACTGTTGATATTTACAGTCAAAGCACTGTAATGACACCCACACACACATCACCCCATAAATGGCTGTTGATATTTACAGTCCAAGCACTGTAATGCCACACACCACCCCATCAATGACTGTTGATATTTATAGTCCAAGCACTAATGACACACACACCCACCACCCCATGAATAACTTTATATTTACAGTCCTAGCACTGTAATGACACCCACACACCCACCACCCCAAGAATGACTGTGGATATTTACAGTTCAAGGACTGTAATGACACCCACCACCCTATGAATCACTGTTGATATTTACTATCAAAACACTGTAATGACACCCACACACCAACCACCCCATGAATGACTCTTGATATTTACTGTCCAAGCACTGTAATGACACCCACATACCCACCACCCCATTAATGACTGTTGATATTTACAGTCAAAGCACTGTAATGACACCAACCACCATATGAATGACTGTTGATATATACAGTCAATGCAATGTAATGGCACCTACACACCGACCACCCCAAGAATGACTGTTGATATTTACAGTCCAAGCACTATAATAACATCCACACACCACATGAATGACTGTTGATATTTACAGTCCAAGCACTGTAATGACATCCTCACACCCACCACCCCATGAATGACTGTTGATATTTACAGTCAAAGCACTGTAATGACACCCCAAAACCCACCACCCCATGATTAATGTTTAATATTTACAGTCCAAACACTGTAATGACACCCATACAACCACCACCCCATGAATGACTGTTGATATTTACAGTCCAAGTACTGTAATGACACCCACCACCCTATGAATGACTGTTGATATTTACAATCAAAACACTGTAATGACACCCACACACCCACCACCCCAAGAATGAATGTTTATATTTACAGTCCAAGCACTGTAATGACACCCACACACCCACCACCCCATGATTAACTGTTGATATTTACAGTCCAAGCACTGTAATGACATCAACACACCCACCACCCTATGAATGACTGTTGATATTTACAGTACAAGCTCTGTAATGACACTCACACACCCACCACCCTATGAATGACTGTTGATATTCGCAGTCCAAGCACTGTAATGACACCCACACACCCACCACCCGAAGAATGATGGTTGATATTTACAGTCCAAGCACTTTCATGACACCCACACACCCACCACCCCATAAATGACTGTTGATATTTACAGTCCAAGCACTCTAATGACACCCACCACCCTCTGAATGGCTGTTAATATTTACAGTCAAAGCACTGTATTAACACCCACACACCTACCACCCCATAAATGACTGTTGATATTTACAGTCCAAGCACTGTAATGACACACACCTCCCCATGATTGACTGTTGATATTTACCGTCCAAGCAATGTAATGACAGCCACACACCCACCACCCCATTAATGACTGTTGATATTTACAGTCCAAGTACTGTAATGACACCCACACACCCATCACCCCATGAATGACTGTTGATAATTACAGTCCAAGCACTGTAATGCCACCCACCACCCCATGAATGACTGTTGATATTTACAGTTTAAGCAATAATGACACACACACACCCACCACCCCATGAATGAATAGATATTTACAGTCCAATCACTGTATTGACACCCACACACCCACCACCCCATGAATGACTGTTGATTTTTACAGTCCAAGCAATATAATGACACCCACACACCCAGTACCCAATGAATGACTGTTGATATTTACAGTCCAAGCACTGTAATGACACCTTCACACCCACCACCCCATGAATGACTGTTGATATTTACAGTCAAAGCACTGTAATGACACCCATACACTGACCACCCAATGAATTATGGTTGATATTTACAGTCTAAGCACTGTAATGACACCCACACACCCGACACCCAATTAATGACTGTTGATATTTACAGTCCAAGCACTCTAATGACACCCACCACCCCATGAATGACTGTTGATTTTTACAGTCCAAGCAATATAATGACACCCACACACCCAGTACCCAATGAATGACTGTTGATATTTACAGTCCAAGCACTGTAATGACACCTTCGCACCCACCACCCCATGAATGACTGTTGATATTTACAGTCAAAGCACTGTAATGACACCCATACACTGACCACCCAATGAATTATGGTTGATATTTACAGTCAAAGCACTGTAATGACACCCACACACACATCACCCCATAAATGGCTGTTGATATTTACAGTCCAAGCACTGTAATGCCACCCACCACCCCATCAATGACTGTTGATATTTATAGTCCAAGCACTAATGACACACACACCCACCACCCCATGAATGACTTTATATTTACAGTCCTAGCACTGTAATGACACCCACACACCCACCACCCCATGAATGACTGTGGATATTTACAGTTCAAGGCTGTAATGACACCCACCACCCTATGAATCACTGTTGATATTTACTATCAAAACACTGTAATGACACCCACACACCAACCACCCCATGAATGACTCTTGATATTTACTGTCCAAGCACTGTAATGACACCCACATACCCACCACCCCATTAATGACTGTTGATATTTACAGTCAAAGCACTGTAATGACACCAACCACCATATGAATGACTGTTGATATATACAGTCAATGCAATGTAATGGCACCTACACACCGACCACCCCAAGAATGACTGTTGATATTTACAGTCCAAGCACTATAATAACATCCACACACCACATGAATGACTATTGATATTTACAGTACAAGCACTGTAATGACATCCTCACACCCACCACCCCATGAATGACTGTTGATATTTACAGTCAAAGCACTGTAATGACACCCCAAAACCCACCACCCCATGATTAATGTTTAATATTTACAGTCCAAACACTGTAATGACACCCATACAACCACCACCCCATGAATGACTGTTGATATTTACAGTCCAAATACTGTAATGACACCCACCACTCTATGAATGACTGTTGATATTTACAATCAAAACACTGTAATGACACCCACACACCCACCACCCCATGAATGAATGTTTATATTTACAGTCCAAGCACTGTAATGACACCCACACACCCACCACCCCATGATTAACTGTTGATATTTACAGTCCAAGCACTGTAATGACATCAACACACCCACCACCCCATGAATGACTGTTGATATTTACAGTACAAGCTCTGTAATGACACTCACACACCCACCACCCTATGAATGACTGTTGATATTCGCAGTCCAAGCACTGTCATGACACCCACACACCCACCACCCGAAGAATGATGGTTGATATTTACAGTCCAAGCACTTTCATGACACCCACACACCCACCACCCCATAAATGACTGTTGATATTTACAGTCCAAGCACTCTAATGACACCCACCACCCTCTGAATAGCTGTTGATATTTACAGTCAAAGCACTGTATTAACACCCACACACCTACCACCCCATAAATGACTGTTGATATTTACAGTCCAAGCACTGTAATGACACCCACCTCCCCATGATTGACTGTTGATATTTACCGTCCAAGCAATGTAATGACAGCCACACACCCACCACCCCATTAATGACTGTTGATATTTACAGTCCAAGTACTGTAATGACACCCACACACCCATCACCCCATGAATGACTGTTGATAATTACAGTCCAAGCACTGTAATGCCACCCACCACCCCATGAATGACTGTTGATATTTACAGTTTAAGCAATAATGACACACACACACCCACCACCCCATGAATGAATAGATATTTACAGTCCAATCACTGTATTGACACCCACACACCCACCACCCCATGTATGACTGTTGATTTTTACAGTCCAAGCAATATAATGACACCCACACACCCAGTACCCAATGAATGACTGTTGATATTTACAGTCCAAGCACTGTAATGACACCTTCACACCCACCACCCCATGAATGACTGTTGATATTTACAGTCAAAGCACTGTAATGACACCCATACACTGACCACCCAATGAATTATGGTTGATATTTACAGTCTAAGCACTGTAATGACACCCACACACCCGACATCCCATTAATGACTGTTGATATTTACAGTCCAAGCACTCTAATGACACCCACCACCCTATGAATGACTGTTGATATTTACAATCAAAACACTGTAACATCGCCAACACACACACCACCCCATGAATGACTGTTGAAATTTACAGTCTAAGCACTCTAATGACACCCACCCACCCACCAACCCATGAAAGACTGTTGATATTTACAGTCAAAGCACTGTAATGACACCCACACACACACCACCCCATGATTGACTGTTGATATTTACAATCCAAGCACTGTAATGACACCCACACACCCACCACCCCATTAATGACTATTGATATTTACAGTCCAAGCACTCTAATGACACCCACCACCCTATGAATGACTTGATATTTACAATCAAAACACTGTAACATCGCCAACACACACACCACCCCATGAATGACTGTTGAAATTTACAGTCTAAGCACTCTAATGACACCCACACACTCACCAACCCATGAATGACTGTTGATATTTACAGTCCGAGCTCTGTAATGACACCCTCTCACCCACCACCCCATAAATGACTGTTGATATTTACAGTTAAAGCCCTGTAATGACACCCCAACACCCAAAATCCCATGAAATATAGTTGATATTTACAGTCCAAGCACTGTAATGACACCCACACACCCACAACCCTATGAATAACTGTTGATATTTACAGTCCAAGCACTCTAATGATACCCACCACCCTATAAATGACTGTTGATATTTACAATCAAAACACTGTAATGACACCCATACACCCACCACCCCTTGAATGACTGTTGATATTTACAGTCCAAGCACTGTAATGACACCCACCACTCCATGAATGACTGTTCATAATTACAATTAAAACACTGTAATGACACTCACACACCCACCACCCCATGAATAACTGTTGATATTTACAGTCCAAGCATTGTAATGAGACCCCCACACCCACCACCCCATGAATTATGGTTGATATTTACAGTCCAAGGACTGCAATGATACCCACACAACCACAACCCCATGAAAAACTGTTTATATTTACAGTCCAAGCACTGTAATGACACCCACCACCCTATGAATGACTGTTGATAATTACAATCAAAACACTGTAATGACACTCACACACCCACCACCCCATGAATATCTGTTGATATTTACAGTCCACGCATTGTAATGACACCCACACACCCACCATCCCAGGAATGACTATTGATATTTACAGTCCAAGTACTGTAATGACATCCACACACCCACTACCCCATGAATGAAAGTTGATATTTACAGTCCAAGCTATGTAATAACACTCACACACCCACCACCCTATATATGACTGTTGATATTTACAGTCCAAGCACTGTAATGACACCCACACACACACACAACCCCATAAATGACGGTTGATATTTATAGTCCGAGCAATGTAATGACACCCACACACCCACCACCCCATAAATGACTGTTGATATTTTCAGTCCAAGCACTGTAATGACATCCACACATCCACCACCCCAAGAATGACTGTTGATATTTACAGTCCAAGCACTCTAATGACACCAACCAATCACTGAATGACTGTTGATATTTACAGTCAAAGCACTGTAATAACACCCACACACTCACCACCCTACGAATGACTGTTGATATTCACAGTCCAAGCACTGTAATAACACACACTTACCCACCACCCAATGAATGATGGTTGATATTTACAGTCCAAAAACTGTAATGAGACACACACACTCACCACCCCATGAATGACTGTTGATATTTACAGTCCAAGCACTGTAATGACACAGTGACACCCATCACCCCATAAATGACTGTTGATATTTACTGTCTAAGCACTGTAATGACACCCACACAACCACTACCCCAAGAATGACTGTTGATATTTACAGTCCAAGCACTGTAATGACACCCACACACCCACCACTCCATGAATGACTGTTGATATTTACAGTCCAAGCTCTGTAATAACACTCACACACCCACCACCCTATGAAAGACTGTTGATATTTACAGTCCAAGCTCTGTAATAACACTCACACACCCACCACCCTATGAATGACTGTGGATATTTACAGTCCAAGCACTGTAATGACACCCATACACCCATCTCCCTATGATTGACTGTATATATTTGCAGTCCAAGCACGGTAATGCTACCCACCACCCAATAAATGACTGTTGATATTTACACTCAAAGCACTGTAATGACACCCCAACTCCCACGACCCCATGAATTATAGTTGATATTTACAGTCCAAGCACTGTAATGACACCCACACACCCACAACCCCATGAATGACTGTTGATATTTACAGTCCAAGCACTCTAATGATACCCACCACCTTATAAAATGACTGTTAATATTTTAATCAAATCACTGTAATGACACCCATACACCCACTACCCCATAAATGACTGTTGATATTTACAGTCCAAGCACAGTAATGACAACCACACACCCCCCACCCCATGATTGACTGTTCATATTTACAGTCCAAGCACTTTAATGAGACACACACACCCACAACCCCTTGAATGACTGTTGATATTTTCAGTCCAAGCACTCTAATGACAATCACACACCCACCACCCTATGAATGACTGTTGATATTTACAGTCCAAGATCTGTAATGACACCCACACACTCACCACCCCATAAATGACTGTTGATATTTACAGTAAAAACACTGTAATGACACCCACACACCCACCACCCCATGAATGACTGTTGATATTTACAGTCCAAGCTCTGTAATGACACACACACACCCACCACCCCATTAATGACAGTTAATATCTACAATCCAATCACTCTAATGATATACACCACCCTTTGAATGACTGTTGATATTTACAATCAAAACACTGTAATAACGCCAACACACCGACCACCCCATGAATGACTGTTGATATTTACAGTCCAAGCACGGTAATGACAGCCACACACCCACCACCCCATTAATGACTGTTGATATTTACAGTCCAAGAACTGTAATGACACCCACACATCCCATCACCTCATGAATGATTGTTGATATTTACAGTCCAAGCTCTGTAATGACAATCACACACCCACCACCCTATGAATGACTGTTGATATTTACAGTCCAAGAACTGTAATGATACCCACACACTCACCACCCCATAAATGACTGTTGATATTTATAGTAAAAACACTGTAATGACACCCACACACCCACCACCCCATGAATGACTGTTGATATTTACAGTCCTAACACTGTAATGACAACCCGACACCCACCATCCCATTGTTGACTGTTGATATTTATAGTCCAAGCACTGTAATGATACCCAAGCACCCACCATTTCATGTATGACTGTTGATATTTACAGTCCAAGCACTGTAATGACACCCACACACCCATCACCCCATGAATGACTGTTGATATTTACAGTCCAAGCACTGTAATGCCACCCACCACCCCATGAATGGCTGTTGATATTTATAGTCCAAGCACTAATGACACACACACCCACCACCCCATGAATGACTTTATATTTACAGTCCTAGCACTGTAATGACACCCACACACCCACCATCCCATGAATGACTGAGGATATTTACAGTTCAAGGACTGTAATGACACCCACCACCCTATGAATAACTGTTGATATTTACAATCAAAACACTGTAATGACACCCACACACCAACCACCCCATGAATGACTCTTGATGTTTACTGTCCAAGCACTGTAATGACACCCACATACCCACCACCCCATTAATGACTGTTGATATTTACAGTCAAAGCACTGTAATGACACCAACCACCATATGAATGACTGTTGATATTTACAATCAAAACACTGTAATGATACCCAAACACTAACCACCCCATGAATGACTGTTGATATATACAGTCAAAGCAATGTAGTGGCACCTACTCACCGACCACCCCAAGAATGACTGTTGATATTTACAGTCCAAGCACTATAATACCATCCACACACCACATGAATGACTGTTGATATTTACAGTCCAAGCACTGTAATGACACTCTCACACCCACCAACCCATGAATGACTGTTGATATTTACAGTCAAAGAACTGTAATGACACCCCAAAACCCACCACCCCATAATTAATGTTTAATATCTACAGTCCAAGCACTGTAATGACACCCATACAACCACCACCCCATGAATGACTGTTGATATTTACAGTCCAAGTACTGTAATGACACCCACCACCCTATGAATGACTGTTGATATTTACAATCAAAACACTGTAATGACACCCACAAACCCACCACCCCATGAATGAATGTTTATATTTACAGTCCAAGCACTGTAATGACACCCACACACTCACCACCCCATGATTAACTGTTGATATTTACAGTCCAAGCACTGTAATGACATCAACACACCCACCACCCCATTGTTGACTGTTGATATTTATAGTCCAAGCACTGTAATGACACCCAAGCACCCACCATTCCATGTATGACTGTTGATATTTACAGTCTAAGCACTGTAATGACACCCACACACCCATCACCCCATGAATGACTGTTGATATTTACAGTCCAAGCACTGTAATGCCACCTACCACCCCATCAATGACTGTTGATATTTATAGTCCAAGCACTAATGACACACACACCCACCACCCCATGAATAACTTTATATTTACAGTCCTAGCACTGTAATGACACCCACACACCCACCACCTAATGAATGACTGTGGATATTTACAGTTCAAGGACTATAATGACACCCACCACCCTATGAATGACTGTTGATATTTACAATCAAAACACTGTAATGACACCCACACACCAACCACCCCATGAATGACTCTTGATATTTACTGTCCAAGCACTGTAATGACACCCACATACCCACCACCCCATTAATGACTGTTGATATTTACTGTCAAAGCACTGTAATGACACCAACCACCATATGAATGACTGTGGATATTTACAATCAAAACACTGTAATGACACCCAAACACTGACCACCCCATGAATGACTGTTGATATATACAGTCAAAGCAATGTAATGGCACCAACACACCGACCACCCCAAGAATGACTGTTGATATTTACAGTCCAAGCACTATAATAACATCCACACACCAAATGAATGACTGTTGATATTTACAGTCCAAGCCCTGTAATGACACCCTCACACCCACCACACCATGAATGACTGTTGATATTTACAGTCAAAGCACTGTAATGACAACCCTAAACCCACCACCTCATGATTAATGTTTAATATTTACAGTCCAAGCACTATAATGACACCCATACAACCACCACCCCATGAATGACTATTGATATTTACAGTCCAAGTACTGTAATGACACCCACCACCCTATGAATGACTGTAGATATTTACAATCAAAACACTGTAATGATACCCAAACACTAACCACCCCATGAATGACTGTTGATATATACAGTCAAAGCAATGTAGTGGCACCTACTCACCGACCACCCCAAGAATGACTGTTGATATTTACAGTCCAAGCACTATAATAACATCCACACACCACATGAATGACTGTTGATATTTACAGTCCAAGCACTGTAATGACACTCTCACACCCACCACCCCATAAATGAATGTTGATATTCGCAGTCCAAGCACTGTAATGACATCCACACACCCACCACCCCATGAATGAAAGTTGATATTTACAGTCCAAGCTATGTAATAACACTCACACACCCACCACCCTATATATGACTGTTGATATTTACAGTCCAAGCACTGTAATGACACCCACACACACACACAACCCTATAAATGATGGTTGATATTTTCAGTCCAAGCACTGTAATGACATCCACACATCCACCACCCCAAGAATGACTGTTGATATTTACAGTCCAAGCACTTTAATGACACCAACCAATCTCTGAATGACTGTTGATATTTACAATCAAAACACTGTAATGACACCCAAACACTAACCACCCCATGAATGACTGTTGATATATACAGTTAAAGCAATGTAATGGCACCTACACACCGACCACCCCAAGAATGACTGTTGATATTTACAGTCCAAGCACTATAATAACATCCACACACCACATGAATGACTGTTGATATTTACAGTCCAAGCACTGTAATGACACCCTCACTCCCACAACCCCATGAATGACTGTTGATATTTACAGTCAAAGCACTGTAATGACACACAAAAACCCACCACCCCATGATTAATGTTTAATATTTACAGTCCAAGCACTGTAATGACACCCATACAACCACCACCCCAAGAATGACTGTTGATATTTACAGTCCAAGTACTGTAATGACACCCACCAACCTATGAATGACTGTTGATATTTACAATCAAAACACTGTAATGACACCCACACACCCACCACCCCATGAATGAATGTTTATATTTACAGTCCAAGCACTGTAATGACACCCACACACCCACCACCCCATGATTAACTGTTGATATTTACAGTCCAAGCACTGTAATGACATCAACACACCCACCACCCCATGAATGACTGTTGATATTTACAGTACAAGCTCTGTAATGACACTCACACACCCACCACCCTATGAATGAATGTTGATATTCGCAGTCCAAGCACTGTAATGTAAACCCACACACCCACCACCCGAAGAATGATGGTTGATATTTACAGTCCAAGAACTGTAATGACACCCACACACTCACCACCCCATGAATGACTGTTGATATTTACAGTCCAAGCACTTTCATGACACCCACACACCCACCACCCCACAAATGACTGTTGATATTTACAGTCCAAGCACTCTAATGACACCCACCACCCTCTGAATAGCTGTTGATATTTACAGTCAAAGCACTGTATTAACAGCCACACAACTACCACCCCATAAATGACTGTTGATATTTACAGCCCAAGCACTGTAATAACACCCACCTCCCCATGATTAACTGTTGATATTTACCGTCCAAGCAATATAATGACAGCCACACTCCCACCACCCCATTAATAACTGTTGATATTTACAGTCCAAGTACTGTAATGACACCCACACACCCATCACCCCATGAATGACTGTTGATAATTACAGTCCAAGCACTGTAATGCCACCCACCACCCCATGAATGACTGTTGATATTTACAGTTTAAGCAATAATGACACACACACACCCACCACCCCATTAATGAATAGATATTTACAGTCCAATCACTGTATTGACACCCACACACCCACCACCCCATGAATGACTGTTGATTTTTACAGTCCAAGCAATATAATGACACCCACACACCCAGTACCCCATGAATGACTGTTGATATTTACAGTCCAAGCACTGTAATGACACCTTCACACCCACCACCCCATGAATGACTGTTGATATTTACAGTCAAAGCACTGTAATGACACCCACACACTGACCCCCCAATGAATTATGGTTGATATTTACAGTCCAAGCACTGTAATGACACCCACACACCCACCACCCCATTAATGACTGTTGATATTTACAGTCCAAGCACTCTAATGACAACCACCACCCTATGAATGACTGTTGATATTTACAATCAAAACTCTGTAACATCGCCAACACACACACCACCCCATGAATGACTGTTGAAATTTACAGTCTAAGCACTCCAATGACACCCACCCACCCACCAACCCATGGATGACTGTTGATATTTACACTCAAAGCACTATAATGACACCCACACACACACCACCCCATGATTGACTGTTGATATTTACAATCCAAGCACTGTAATGACACCCACATACCCACCACCCCATTAATGACTATTGATATTTACAGTCCAAGCACTCTAATGACACCCACCACCCTATGAATGACTGTTGATATTTACAATCAAAACACTGTAACATCGCCAACACACACACCACCTCATGAATGACTGTTGAAATTTACAGTCTAAGCACTCTAATGACACCCACACACCCACCAACACATGAATGACTGTTGATATTTACAGTCCAAGCTCTGTAATGACACCCTCACACCCACCACCCCATAAATGACTTTTGATATTTACAGTTAAAGCCCTGTAATGACACCCCAACACCCAAAATTCCATTAAATATATATGATATTTACAGTCCAAGCACTGTAATGACACCCACACACCCACAACCCTATGAATAACTGTTAATATTTACAGTCCAAGCACTCTAATAAAACCCAACACCCGATAAATGACTGTTGATATTTACAATCAAAACACTGTAATGACACCCATACACCCACCACCCCTTGAATGACTGCTGATATTTACAGTCCAAGCAATGTAATGACACCCACCACCCTATGAATGACTGTTGATAATTACAATTAAAACACTGTAATGACACTCACACACCCACCACACCATGAATAACTGTTGATATTTACAGTCCAAGCATTGTAATGAGACCCTCACACCCACCACCCCATGAATTATGGTTGATATTTACAGTCAAAGGCCTGCAATGATACCCACACAACCACAACCCCATGAAAAACTTTTTATATTTACAGTCCAAGCACTGTAATGACACCCACCACCCTATGAATGACTGTTGATAATTACAATCAAAACACTGTAATGACACTCACACACCCACCACCCCATGAATAACTGTTGATATTTACAGTCCACGCATTGTAATGACACCCACACACCCACTATCCCAGGAATGACTATTGATATTTACAGTCCAAGTACTGTAATGACATCCACACACCCACTACCCCATGAATGAAAGATGATATTTACAGTCCAAGCTATGTAATAACACTCACACACCCACCACACTATATATGACTGTTGATATTTACAGTCCAAGCACTGTAATGACACCCACACACACACACACAACCCTATAAATGACGGTTGATATTTTCAGTCCAAGCACTGTAATGACATCCACACATCCACCACCCCAAGAATGACTGTTGATATTTACAGTCCAAGCACTCTAATGACACCAACCAATCTCTGAATGACTGTTGATATTTACAGTCAAAGCACTGTAATAACACCCACACACTCACCACCCTACGAATGACTGTTGATATTCACAGTCCAAGCACTGTAATAACACCCACTTACCCACCACCCAATGAATGATGGTTGATATTTACAGTCCAAAAACTGTAATGAGACACACATACTCACCACCCCATGAATGACTGTTGATATTTACAGTCCAAGCACTCTAATGACACAGTCACACCCATCACCCCATAAATGACTGTTGATATTTACTGTCTAAGCACTGTAATGACACCCACACAACCACCACCCCAAGAATGACTGTTGATATTTACAGTCCAAGCACTGTAATGACACCCACACACCCACCACTACATGAATGACTGTTGATATTTACAGTCCAAGCTCTGTAATAACACTCACACATCCACCACCCTATGAATGACTGTTGATATTTACAGTCCAAGCTCTGTAATAACACTCACACACCCACCACCCTATGAATGACTGTGGATATTTACAGTCCAAGCACTGTAATGACACCCATACACCCATCTCCCTATGATTGACTGTTGATATTTACAGTCCAAGCACGGTAATGCTACCCACCACCCAATAAATGACTGTTGATATTTACACTCAAAGTACTGTAATGACATCCCAACTCCCACGACCTCATGAATTATAGTTGATATTTACATTCCAAGCACTGTAATGACACCCACACACTCACCACCCCATAAATGACTGTTGATATTTACAGTAAAAACACTGTAATGACACCCACACACCCACCACCCCATGAATGACTGTTGATATTTACAGTCCAAGCTCTGTAATGACACACACACACCCACCACCCCATTTATGACAGTTAATATCTACAATCCAAACACTCTAATGATATACACCACCCTTTGAATGACTGTTGATATTTACAATCAAAACACTGTAATAACGCCAACACACCGACCACCCAATGAATGACAGTTGATATTTACAGTCCAAGCACGGTAATGACAGCCACACACCCACCACCCCATTAATGACTGTTGATATTTACAGTCCAAGAACTGTAATGACACCCACACATCCCACCACCTCATGAATGATTGTTGATATTTACAGTCCAAGCTCTGTAATGACAATCACACACCCACCACCCTATGAATGACTGTTGATATTTACAGTCCAAGAACTGTAATGACACCCACACAATCACCACCCCATAAATGACTGTTGATATTTACAGTAAAAACACTGTAATGACACCCACACACCCACCACCCCATGAATGACTGTTGATATTTACACTCCTAGCACTGTAATGACAACCCGATACCCACCATCCCATTGTTGACTGTTGATATTTATAGTCCAAGCACTGTAATGATACCCAAGCACCCACCATTTCATGAATGACTGTTGATATTTACAGTCCAAGCACTGTAATGACACCCACACACCCATCACCCCATGAATGACTGTTGATATTTACAGTCCAAGCACTGTAATGCCACCCACCACCCCATGAATGACTGTTGATATTTATAGTCCAAGCACTAATGACACACACACCCACCACCCCATGAATAACTTTATATTTACAGTCCTAGCACTGTAATGACACCCACACACCCACCATCCCATGAATGACTGAGCATATTTACAGTTCAAGGACTGTAATGGCACCCACCACCCTATGAATTACTGTTGATATTTACAATCAAAACACTGTAATGACACCCACACACCAACCACCCCATGAATGACTCCTGATATTTACTGTCCAAGCACTGTAATGACACCCACATACCCACCACCCCATTAATGACTGTTGATATTTACAGTCAAAGCACTGTAATGACACCAACCACCATATGAATGACTGTTGATATTTACAATCAAAACACTGTAATGATACCCAAACACTAACCACCCCATGAATGACCGTTGATATATATAGTCAAAGCAATGTAGTGGCACCTACTCACCGACCACCCCAAGAATGACTGTTGATATTTACAGTCCAAGCACTATAATAACATCCACACACCACATGAATGACTGTTGATATTTACAGTCCAAGCACTGTAATGACACTCTCACACCCACCACCCCATGAATGACTGTTGATATTTACAGTCAAAGCACTGTCATGACACCCCAAAACCCACCACCCCATAATTAATGTTTAATATCTACAGTCCAAGCACTGTAATGACACCCATACAACCACCACCCCATGAATGACTGTTGATATTTACAGTCCAAGTACTGTAATGACACCCACCACTCTATGAATGACTGTTGATATTTACAATCAAAACACTGTAATGACACCCACACACCCACCACCCAATGAATGAATGTTTATATTTACAGTCCAAGCACTGTAATGACACCCACACACCCACCACCCCATGATTAACTGTTGATATTTACAGTACAAGCACTGTAATGACATCAACACACCCACCACCCCATTAATGAATGTTGATATTTACAGTACAAGCTCTGTAATGACACCCACACACCCACCACCCTATGAATGACTGTTGATATTCACAGTCCAAGCACTGTAATGACACCCACCTCCCCATGATTGACTGTTGATATTTACCGTCCAAGCAATGTAATGACACCCACACACCCACCACCCGAAGATTGATGGTTGATATTTACAGTCCAAGAACTGTAATGACACCCACACACTTACCACCCCATGAATGACTGTTGATATTTACAGTCCAAGCATTTTCATGACACCCACACACCCACCACCCCATAAATGACTGTTGATATTTACAGTCCAAGCATTCTAATGACACCCACCACCCTCTGAATGGCTGTTGATATTTACAGTCAAAGCACTCTATTAACACCCACACACCCACCACCCCATAAATGACTGTTGATATTTACAGTCCATGCACTGTAATGACACCCACCTCCCCATGATTGACTGTTGATATTTACCGTCCAAGCAATGTAATGACAGCCACAAACCCACAACCCCATTAATGACTGTTGATATTTACAGTCCAAGCACTGTAATGACACCCACACACCCATCACCCCATGAATGACTGTTGATATTTACAGTCCAAGCACTGTAATGACACCCACACACTGACCACCCAATGAATTATGGTTGATATTTACAGTCCAAGCACTGTAATGACACCCACACACCCACCACCCCATTAATGACTGTTGATATTTACAGTCCAAGCACTCTAATGACACCCACCACCCTATGAATGACTGTTGATATTTACAATCAAAACACTGTAACATCGCCAACACACACACCACCTCATGAATGACTGTTGAAATTTACAGTCTAAGCACTCTAATGACACCCACCCACCCACCAACCCATGGATGACTGTTGATATTTACAGTCAAAGCACTGTAATGACACCCACACACCTACCACCCCATGATTGACTGTTGATATTTACAATCCAAGCACTGTAATGACACCCACACACCAACCACCCCATTAATGACTGTTGATATTTACAATCCAAGCACTCTAATGACACCCACCACCTTATGAATGACTGTTGATATTTACAATCAAAACACTGTAACATCGCCAACACACACACCACCCCATGAATGACTGTTGAAATTTACAGTCTAAGCACTCTAATGACACCCACACACCCACCAACCCATGAATGACTGTTGATATTTACAGTCCAAGCTCTGTAATGACACCCTCACACCCACCACTCCATAAATGACTGTTGATATTTACAGTTAAAGCCCTGTAATGACACCCCAACACCCAAGATCCCATGAAATATAGTTGATATTTACAGTCCAAGCACTGTAATGACACCCACACACCCACAACCCTATGAATAACTGTTGATATTTACAGTCCAAGCACTCTAATGATACCCACCACCTTATAAAATGACTCTTAATATTTTAATCAAATCACTGTAATGACACCCATACACCCACTAACCCATGAATGACTGTTGATATTTACAGTCCAAGCACAGTAATGACAACCACACACACCCCACCCCATGATTGACTGTTCATATTTACAGTCCAAGCACTTTAATGACACCCACACACCAACAACCCCATGAATGACTGTTGATATTTACAGTCCAAGCACTTTAATGACACACACACACCAACAACTCCATGAATGACTGTTGATATTTACAGTCCAAGCACTGTAATGACACCCACCACCCTATGAATGACTGTTGATAATTACAATCAAATCACTGTAGTGACACTCACACACCTACCACCCCATGAACGACTGTTGAGATTTTCAGTCCAAGCACTGTAATGACACCCACACACCCATAACCCCATAGATGACTGTTGATATTTACAGTCAAAGCAATGTAATGACACCCCAACACCCACGACCCCTTGAATTTTAGTTGATATTTACAGTCCAAGCACTGTAATGACACCCACACACCCACAGCCCCATGAATGACTGTTGATATTTACAGTCCAAGCACTATAATGATACCCACCACCCTATGAATGACTGTTGATATATACAATCAAAACACTGTAATGACACCCATACACCCACCACCCCATGAATGACTGTTGATATTTACAGTCCAAGAAATGTAATGACAACCACACACCCACCACCCCATGATTGACTGTTGATATTTACAGTCCAAGCACTGTAATGACACCCACACACCAACAACCCCATGAATGACTGTTGATATTTACAGTCCAAGCACTCTAATGATACCCACCACCCTATGAATGACTGTTGATTTTTACAATCAAATCACTGTAATGACACCCATACACCCACCACCCCAGGAAAGACTGTTGGTATTTACAGTCCAAGCACTGTAATGACACCCACACACCCACCACCCCATGATTGACTGTTGATATTTACAGTCCAAGCACTGTAATGACACCCCCACACCCACCACCCCATGAATTATGGTTGATATTTACAGTCCAAGCAATGTAATGACACCCACACAACCACTACCCCATGAATTACTGTTGATATTTACAGTCCAAGCACTGTAATGACACCCACCACCCTATGAATGACTGTTGATAATTACAATCAAAACACTGTAATGACACCCACACACCCACCACCCTAAGAATGACTGTTGATATTTACAGTCCAAGTACTGTAATGACACCCACACACCCACCACCCCATGATTGACTGTTGATATTTACAGTCCAAACACTGTAATGACATCCACACACCCACCACCCAATGAATGACAGTTAATATTTACAGTTCAAGCTCTGTAATGACACTCACACACCCACCACCCTATGAATGACTATTGATATTTATAGTCCAAGCAATGTAATGACACCCACACACCCACCACCACATAAATGATGGTTGATATTTATAGTCCAAGCACTGTAATGACACCGACACACCCACCACCCTATAAATGACTTTTGATATTTTCAGTCCAAGCACTGTAATGACATCCACACACCCACCACCCCATGAATGACTGTTAATATTTACAGTCCAAGCATTCTAATGACACTCACCACCCTCCGAATGACTGTTGATATTTACAGATAAAGCACTGTAATAACACCCACACACTAACCAAACCATAAATAACTGTTATTATTCACAGTCCAAGCACTGTAATGACACTCACACACCCACCACCCAATGAATGACTGTTGATATTTACAGTCCAAGCACTGTAATGCCACCCACCACCCCATGAATGACTGTTGATATTTATAGTCCAAGCAATAATGACACACACACCCACCACCCCATGAATAACTTTATATTTACAGTCCTAGCACTGTAATGACACCCACACACCCACCATCCCATGAATGACTGAGCATATTTACAGTTCAAGGACTGTAATGGCACCCACCACCCTATGAATTACTGTTGATATTTACAATCAAAACACTGTAATGACACCCACACACCAACCACCCCATGAATGACTCCTGATATTTACTGTCCAAGCACTGTAATGACACCCACATACCCACCACCCCATTAATGACTGTTGATATTTACAGTCAAAGCACTGTAATGACACCAACCACCATATGAATGACTGTTGATATTTACAATCAAAACACTGTAATGATACCCAAACACTAACCACCCCATGAATGACCGTTGATATATATAGTCAAAGCAATGTAGTGGCACCTACTCACCGACCACCCCAAGAATGACTGTTGATATTTACAGTCCAAGCACTATAATAACATCCACACACCACATGAATGACTGTTGATATTTACAGTCCAAGCACTGTAATGACACTCTCACACCCACCACCCCATGAATGACTGTTGATATTTACAGTCAAAGCACTGTCATGACACCCCAAAACCCACCACCCCATAATTAATGTTTAATATCTACAGTCCAAGCACTGTAATGACACCCATACAACCACCACCCCATGAATGACTGTTGATATTTACAGTCCAAGTACTGTAATGACACCCACCACTCTATGAATGACTGTTGATATTTACAATCAAAACACTGTAATGACACCCACACACCCACCACCCAATGAATGAATGTTTATATTTACAGTCCAAGCACTGTAATGACACCCACACACCCACCACCCCATGATTAACTGTTGATATTTACAGTACAAGCACTGTAATGACATCAACACACCCACCACCCCATTAATGAATGTTGATATTTACAGTACAAGCTCTGTAATGACACCCACACACCCACCACCCTATGAATGACTGTTGATATTCACAGTCCAAGCACTGTAATGACACCCACCTCCCCATGATTGACTGTTGATATTTACCGTCCAAGCAATGTAATGACACCCACACACCCACCACCCGAAGATTGATGGTTGATATTTACAGTCCAAGAACTGTAATGACACCCACACACTTACCACCCCATGAATGACTGTTGATATTTACAGTCCAAGCATTTTCATGACACCCACACACCCACCACCCCATAAATGACTGTTGATATTTACAGTCCAAGCATTCTAATGACACCCACCACCCTCTGAATGGCTGTTGATATTTACAGTCAAAGCACTCTATTAACACCCACACACCCACCACCCCATAAATGACTGTTGATATTTACAGTCCATGCACTGTAATGACACCCACCTCCCCATGATTGACTGTTGATATTTACCGTCCAAGCAATGTAATGACAGCCACAAACCCACAACCCCATTAATGACTGTTGATATTTACAGTCCAAGCACTGTAATGACACCCACACACCCATCACCCCATGAATGACTGTTGATATTTACAGTCCAAGCACTGTAATGACACCCACACACTGACCACATAATGAATTATGGTTGATATTTACAGTCCAAGCACTGTAATGACACCCACACACCCACCACCCCATTAATGACTGTTGATATTTACAGTCCAAGCACTCTAATGACACCCACCACCCTATGAATGACTGTTGATATTTACAATCAAAACACTGTAACATCGCCAACACACACACCACCTCATGAATGACTGTTGAAATTTACAGTCTAAGCACTCTAATGACACCCACCCACCCACCAACCCATGGATGACTGTTGATATTTACAGTCAAAGCACTGTAATGACACCCACACACCTACCACCCCATGATTGACTGTTGATATTTACAATCCAAGCACTGTAATGACACCCACACACCAACCACCCCATTAATGACTGTTGATATTTACAGTCCAAGCACTCTAATGACACCCACCACCTTATGAATGACTGTTGATATTTACAATCAAAACACTGTAACATCGCCAACACACACACCACCCCATGAATGACTGTTGAAATTTACAGTCTAAGCACTCTAATGACACCCACACACCCACCAACCCATGAATGACTGTTGATATTTACAGTCCAAGCTCTGTAATGACACCCTCACACCCACCACTCCATAAATGACTGTTGATATTTACAGTTAAAGCCCTGTAATGACACCCCAACACCCAAGATCCCATGAAATATAGTTGATATTTACAGTCCAAGCACTGTAATGACACCCACACACCCACAACCCTATGAATAACTGTTGATATTTACAGTCCAAGCACTCTAATGATACCCACCACCTTATAAAATGACTCTTAATATTTTAATCAAATCACTGTAATGACACCCATACACCCACTAACCCATGAATGACTGTTGATATTTACAGTCCAAGCACAGTAATGACAACCACACACACCCCACCCCATGATTGACTGTTCATATTTACAGTCCAAGCACTTTAATGACACCCACACACCAACAACCCCATGAATGACTGTTGATATTTACAGTCCAAGCACTTTAATGACACACACACACCAACAACTCCATGAATGACTGTTGATATTTACAGTCCAAGCACTGTAATGACACCCACCACCCTATGAATGACTGTTGATAATTACAATCAAATCACTGTAGTGACACTCACACACCTACCACCCCATGAACGACTGTTGAGATTTTCAGTCCAAGCACTGTAATGACACCCACACACCCATAACCCCATAGATGACTGTTGATATTTACAGTCAAAGCAATGTAATGACACCCCAACACCCACGACCCCTTGAATTTTAGTTGATATTTACAGTCCAAGCACTGTAATGACACCCACACACCCACAGCCCCATGAATGACTGTTGATATTTACAGTCCAAGCACTATAATGATACCCACCACCCTATGAATGACTGTTGATATATACAATCAAAACACTGTAATGACACCCATACACCCACCACCCCATGAATGACTGTTGATATTTACAGTCCAAGAAATGTAATGACAACCACACACCCACCACCCCATGATTGACTGTTGATATTTACAGTCCAAGCACTGTAATGACACCCACACACCAACAACCCCATGAATGACTGTTGATATTTACAGTCCAAGCACTCTAATGATACCCACCACCCTATGAATGACTGTTGATTTTTACAATCAAATCACTGTAATGACACCCATACACCCACCACCCCAGGAAAGACTGTTGGTATTTACAGTCCAAGCACTGTAATGACACCCACACACCCACCACCCCATGATTGACTGTTGATATTTACAGTCCAAGCACTGTAATGACACCCCCACACCCACCACCCCATGAATTATGGTTGATATTTACAGTCCAAGCAATGTAATGACACCCACACAACCACTACCCCATGAATTACTGTTGATATTTACAGTCCAAGCACTGTAATGACACCCACCACCCTATGAATGACTGTTGATAATTACAATCAAAACACTGTAATGACACCCACACACCCACCACCCTAAGAATGACTGTTGATATTTACAGTCCAAGTACTGTAATGACACCCACACACCCACCACCCCATGATTGACTGTTGATATTTACAGTCCAAACACTGTAATGACATCCACACACCCACCACCCAATGAATGACAGTTAATATTTACAGTCCAAGCTCTGTAATGACACTCACACACCCACCACCCTATGAATGACTATTGATATTTATAGTCCAAGCAATGTAATGACACCCACACACCCACCACCACATAAATGATGGTTGATATTTATAGTCCAAGCACTGTAATGACACCGACACACCCACCACCCTATAAATGACTTTTGATATTTTCAGTCCAAGCACTGTAATGACATCCACACACCCACCACCCCATGAATGACTGTTAATATTTACAGTCCAAGCATTCTAATGACACTCACCACCCTCCGAATGACTGTTGATATTTACAGATAAAGCACTGTAATAACACCCACACACTAACCAAACCATAAATAACTGTTATTATTCACAGTCCAAGCACTGTAATGACACTCACACACCCACCACCCAATGAATGATGGTTGATATTTACAGTCCAAGAACTGCAATAACACCCACACACTCACCACCCCATGAATGACTGTTGATAATTACAGTCCAAGCACTTTCATGATACCCACACATACACCACCCCATGAATAACTGTTGATATTTACAGTCCAAGCTCTGTAATGACACTCACACACCCACCACAATGAATGAATTACTGTTGATATTTACAGTTCAAGCACTGTAATGACACCCACACACCTACCACCCTATTAATGTTGGTTGATATTTTCAGTTAAAGCACTGTAATGACATCCACCACAGAATGGATGACTGGTAATATTTACAGTCCAAGCACTGTAATGACACCCACACACCCGCCACCCAATGAATGATGGTTGAAATTTACAGTCCACGAACGCTAATGACACAGACACACTCACCACCCCATGAATGACAGTTGATATTTACAGTCCAAGCACTTTAATGACACCCACACACCCACCACCCCATGAATGACTGTTAATATTTACTGTCCAAGGAGTGTAATGACAAACACACACCCACCACCCAATGAATGACTGTTGATATTATCAGTCCAAGCACTGTAATGACATCTACACATCCACCACCCCATAAATGACTGTTAATATTTATAGTCCAATAAATGTAATGATACCCACACACTCACCACCCCATGAATGACTATTAATATTTACAGTCCAAGCACTGTAATGACACTCACACACCAACCACCCCATGAATGACTGTTGATATTTACAGTACAAGCCCTGTAATGACACCCCAACAACCACCATCCCATGATTGACTGTTGATATTCATAGTCCAAGCACTGTAATGACACCCAAACACCCACCACTCCATGAATGACTGTTGATATTTACAGTCCAAGCTCTGTAATGATACCCACACACCCATCAACCCATGAATGACTGTTGATATTTACAGTCCAAGCACTGTAATGACACAGTCACACCCATCACCCCATAAATGACTGTTGATATTTACAGTCTAAGCACTGTAATGACACCCACACAACCATTACCCCAAGAATGACTGTTGATATTTACAGTCCAAGCACTCTAATGACACCCACCAACCTCTGAATGACTGTTAATATTTACAATCAAAGCACTGTAATAACACCCACACACTCACAACCCCATGAATGACTGTTAATATTTACAGTCCAATCACTGTAATGACACAGTCACACCCATCACCCCATAAATGACTGTTGATATTTATAGTCTAAGCACTGTAATGACACCCACATAACCCACACCCCAAGAATGACTGTTGATATTTACAGTCCAAGAACTGTAATGACACCCACACACACACCACTCCATGAATGACTGTTGATATTTACAGTCCAAGCTCTGTAATAACACTCACACACCCACCACCCTATGAATGACTGTTGATATTTACAGTCCAAGCACTGTAATGACACCCAAACACCCACCAACCCATGATTGACACTTGATATTTACAGTTCAAGCAATGTAATGACACCCAAACTCCAACCACCATATAAATGACTGTTGATATTTACAAACCAAGCACTGTAATGACACCCACACACTTATCACCCTATGAATGACTGTTGATATTTACAGTCCAAGCACTGTAATGCTACCCACCACCCAATAAATGACTGTTGATATTTACACTCAAAACACAGTAATGACACCCCAAAACCCACGACCCCATGAATTATAGTTGATATTTACAGTCCAAGCACTGTAATGACACCCACACACCCACAACCCCATTAATGACTGTTGATATTTACAGTCCAAGCACTCTAATGATTTCCACCACACTATGAATTACTGTTAATATTTAATTTCAAATCACTGTAATGACACCCATACACCCACTACCCCATTAATGACTGTTGATATTTACAGTCCAAGCACTGTAATGACACCCACACACCCACCACCCCATGATTGACTGTAGATAATTACAGTCCAAGCACTGTAATGACACCCCCACACCCACCATCTTATGAATTATGGTTGATATTTACAGTCCAAGCACTGTAATGACACCCACACAACCACCACCCCATGAATGACTGTTGATATTTACAGTCCAAGCACTGTAATGACACCCACCACCATATGAATGACTGTTGATAATTACAATCAATACACTGTAATGACACTCACACACCTACCACCCCAAGAATGACTGTTGATATTTTCAGTCCAAGCACTGTAATGACACCCTCACACCCACCACCCCATAAATGACTGTTAAAATTTACAGTCAAAGCACTGTAATGACACCCCAACACCCACAACCCCATGAATTATAGTTGATATTTACATTCCAAGCACTGTAATGACACACAAACACCCGCAGCCCCATGAATGACTGTTGATATATACAGTCCAAGCACTTTTTGATACCCACCAGCCTATGAATGACTGTTGATATTTACAATCAAAACACTGTAATGACACCCACACACCCACTACGCCACGATTGACTGTTGATATTTACAGTCCAAGCACTGTAATGACACCCACACACCCACAACCCCATAAATGACGGTTGATATTTATATTCCGAGCACTGTAATGACATCCACACACCCACCAACCCATGAATGACTGTTAATATTTACAGTCCAAGCGCTCTAATGACATCAACCAATCTCTGAATGACTGTTGATATTTATAGTCAAAGCACTGTAATAACACACACACACCCACCACCCTACGAATGACTGTTGATATTCACAGTCCAAGCATTGTAATGACACCCACTCACCAACCACCCAATGAATGATTGTTGACATTTACAGTCCAAGCACTGTAATGACACAGTCACACCCATCACCCCATAAATGACTGTTGATATTTACAGTCTAAGCACTGTAATGACACTCACACAAACACCACCCCAAGAATGACTGTTGATATTTACAGTCCAAGCACTGTAATGACACCCTCACACATACCACTCCATGAACGACTGTTGATATTTACAGTCCAAGCTCTGTAATAACACTCACACACCCACCACCCTATGAATGACTGTTGATATTTACAGTCCAAGCACTGTAATGACACCCACACACCCACCACCTCATGATTGACTGTTGATATTTACAGTCCAAGCAATGTAATGACACCCAAACACCTACCACCCTATAAATGACTGTTGATATTTACAGTCCAAGCACTGTAATGACACTCACACACCCATCACCCTATGATTGACTGTTGATATTTACAGTCCAAGCACTGTAATACTATCCACCACCCAATAAATGACTGTTGATATTTACACTCTAAGCACTGTAATGACACCCCAACACCCACGACCCCATAAATTATAGTTGATATTTACAGTCCAAGCACTGTAATGAAACCCACACACCCACAACCCCATGAATGACTGTTGATATTTACAGTCCAAGCACTCTAATGATACCCACCACCCTATGAATGACTGTTAATATTTTAATCAAATCACTGTAATGACACCCATACACCCACTACCCCATGAATGACTGTTGATATTTACAGTCCAAACACTGTAATGATACCCACACACCCACCACCCCATGATTGACTGTTAATATTTACAGTCCAAGCACTGTAATGACACCCACACACCTACAACCCCATGCATGACTGTTGATATTTACAGTCCAAGCAGTCTAATGATACCCACTACCCTATGAATGACTGTTAATATTTTAATCAAATCACTGTAATGACACTCACACAACCCCTCCCACCATGAATGACTATTGATATTTACAGTCCAAGCACTGTAATGACACATTTACACCCACCACCCCATAAATGACTGTTGATATTTACAGTCAAAGCAATGTAATGACACTCCAACACCCACGACCCCTTAAATAATAGTTGATATTTACAGTCAAAGCACTGTAATGACACCCACACACCCACAGCCCCATTAATGACTGTTAATATTTACAGTCCAAGCACTCTAATGACATCAACCAATCTCTGAATGACTGTTGATATTTACAGTCAAAGCACTGTAATAACACCCACACACTCACCACCCTACGAATGACTGTTGATATTCACAGTCCAAGCACTGTAATGACACCCACTCACCCACAACCCCATGAATGACTGTTGATATTTACAGTCCAAGCACTCTAATGATACCCACCACCCTATGAATGACTGTAAATATTTTAATCAAAACACTGTAATGACACTCACACACTAACGACCCCATGAATTATAGTTAATATTTACAGTCCAAGCACTGTAATGACACCCACACACCCACAGCCCCATGAATGACAGTTGATATTTACAGTCCAAGCACTTTAATGATATCCACCACCCTATGAATGACTGTTGATATTTTCAATTAAAACACTGTAATGACACCTATACACCCACCACCCCATGAATGACTGTTGATATTTACTGTCCAAGAACTGTAATGACAAACACACACACACCACCCCATGATTGAGTGTTGATATTTACAGTCCAAGCACTAAAATGACTTCCACACACCCATCACCCCATGAATGACTGTTAATATTTAGAGTCCAAGCACTCTAATGACACCAACCAATTTCTGAATGACTGTTGATATTTACAGTCAAAGCACTGTAATAACACCCACACACTCACCACCCTATGAATGACTGTTGATATTCACAGTCCAAGCACTGTAATGACACCCACTCACCCACCACCCAATGAATGATGGTTGATATTTACAGTCCAAAAACTGTAATGACACAGTCACAACCATCACCCTATAAATGACTGTTGATATTTACAGTCCAAGCAATGTAATGACACCCAATCACCCACCACCCTATAAATGATTGTTGATATTTACAGTCCAAGCTCTGTAATGACACCCATACACCCATTACCCTATGATTGACTGTTGATATTTACAGTCCAAGCACTGTAATGCTACCTACAACCCAATAAATGACTGTTGATATTTATACTCAAAGCACTGTAATGACACTCCAACACCCACGAACCCATGAATTATAGTTGATATTTACAGTCCAAGCACTGTAATGACACCCACACATCCACAACCCCATGAATGACTGTTGATATTTACAATCCAAGCACTGTAATGACACCCACACACCCACCACCCCATGATTGACTGTTGATATTTACAGTCCAAGCACTGTAATGACACCCACACACCCACAACCCCATGAATGACTGTTGATATTTACAGTCCAAGCACTCTAATGATACCCACCACCCTATGAATGACTGTTAATATTTTAATCAAATAACTGTAATGACACTCACACAACCACCACCGCATTAATGACTGTTGGTATTTACAGTCCAAGCACTGTAATGACACCCACCACCCTATGAATGACTGTTGATAATTACAATCAAAACACTGTAATGACACTCACACACATACCACCACATGAATGACTGTTGATATTTTTAATCCAAGCTTTGTAATGACACCCTCACACCCACCACCTCATAAATGACTGTTGATATTTACATTCAAAGCAATGTAATGACACCCTAACACCCACAAACCCATGAATTATAGTTGATATTTACAGTCCAAGCATTGTAATGACACCCACACACCCACAGCCCCATGAATGACTGTTGATATTTACAGTCCAAGCACTTTAATGATACCTACCACCCTATGAATGACTGTTGATATTTACAATCAAAACACTGTAATGACACCCATACACCCACCACCCCATGAATGACTGTTGATATTTACAGTCCAAGCACTCTAATGATACCCACCACCCTATGAATGACTGTTGATATTTACAATAAAATCACTGTAATGACACCCATACACCCACCACCATATGAAAGACTGTTGATATTTAAAGTCCAAGCACTGTAATGACACCCACACACCCACCACCCCATGATTGACTGTTGATATTTAGAGTCCACGCACTGTAATGACACCCCCACACCCACCACCCCATGAATTATGGTTGATATTTACAGTCTAAGCAATGTAATGACACCCACACAACCACCACCCCATGAATTACTGTTGATATTTACAGTCCAAGCACTGTAATGACACCCATCACCCTATGAATGACGGTTGATAATTACAATCAAAACACTGTAATGACACCCACACACCCACCACCCCAAGAATGAATGTTGATATTTACAGTCCAAGCACTGTAATGACACCCATACACCCACCACCCCATGATTAACTATTGATATTTACAGTCCAAGCACTGTAATGTCATCCATACACCCACCACCCCATGAATGACTGTTAATATTTTCAGTCCAAGCATTCTAATGACACTCACCACCCTCTGAATTACTGTTGATATTTACAGTTAAAGCACTGTAATAACACCCACACACTCACCAAACCATAAATAACTGTTATTATTCATAGTCCAAGCACTGTAATGACACCCACACACCCACCACCCAATGAATGATAATTGATATTTACAGTCCAAGAACTGCAATAACACCCACACACTCACCACCCCTTGAATGACTGTTGATATTTACAGTCCAAGCACTTTCATGATACCCACACACCCACCACCCCATGAATAACTGTTGATATTTACAGTCCTAGCTCTGTAATGACACTCACACACCCACCACAATGAATGAATTACTGTTGATATTTACAGTTCAAGCACTGTAATGACACCCACACACCTACCACCCCATTAATGTTGGTTGATATTTTCAGTCCAAGCACTGTAATGATATCAACACACTCACCGACCTATGAATGACTGTTAATATTTACAGTCCAAGCACTCTAATGACACCCACTACAGAAAGGATGACTGGTAATATTTACAGTCCAAGCGCTGTAATGACACCCACACACCCACCACCCAATGAATGATGGTTGAAATTTACAGTCCACGAACTGTAATGACACAGACACACTCACCACCCCATGAATGACTGTTGATATTTACAGTCCAAGCACTTTAATGACACCCACACACACACCACCCCATTAATGACTGTTAATATTTACAGTCCAAGGAGTGTAATGACATCTACACATCCCCCACCCCATGAATGACTGTTAATATTTATAGTCCAAGAAATGTAATGATACCCACACACTCACCACCCCATGAATGACTGTTGATATTTACAGTCCAAGCACTGTAATGACACCCACACACCAACCACCCCATGAATGACAGTTGATATTTACAGTCCAAGCACTGTAATGACACCCCGACAACCACCATCCCATGATTGACTGTTGATATTCATGGTTCAAGCACTGTAATGACACCCATACACCCACCACCCCATGAATGACTGTTGATATTTACAGTCCAACCTCTGTAATGACACCCACACACCCATCAACCCATGAATGACTGTTGATATTTACCGTCCAAGTACTGTAATACCACCCGCCACCCCATTAATAGCTGTTGATATTCATAGTCCATGCACTAATAACACACACACACCACCCCATGAATGACTTGATATTTACAGTCCAAGCACTGTAATGACACCCACACAACCACCACCCCATGAATGACTGTGAATATTTACAGTTCAAGCCCAATAATGACACCCACACACCAACCACCCAAAGAATGACGGTTGATATTTACATTCAAAGCACTGTAATGACACCCCCACACCCACCACTCCATGAATTATGGTTGATATTTACAGTCCAAGAACTGTAATGACACCCACACACCCAACACCCCATAAATAACTGTTGATATTTACTGTTCAAGCAATCTTATGACACCCACCACCCAATGAATGACTGGAGATATTTACAGTCCAAGCACTGTAATGACACTCACACACCCACCACCCCATGAATGACTGTTGAGATTTACAGTCCAAGCACTGTAATGACAACCACACACCCACCACCCAATGAATGACTGTTAATATTTACAGTTTAAGCACTGTAATGACACCCACACACCCACCACCCCATGATAGACTGATGATATTTACAGTCCAAGCACTGAAATGACACCCCCAAACCCACCACCCCATGAATTATGGTTGATATTTACAGTCCAAGCACTGTAATGACACCCACACAACCACCACCCCATTAATGACTGTTGATATTTACAGTCCAAGCACTGTAAGGACACACACCACCCTATAAATGATTGTTGATAATTACAATCAAAACACTGTAATGACACCCACACACCCACCACCCCATAAATAACTGTTGATATTTACAGTCCAAGCATTGTAATGACACCCACACACCCACCAGTCCAAGCACTGTAATGACATCCACACACCCACCAACCCATTAATGACTTGATATTTACAGTCCAAGCTCTGTAATGACACTCACACACCCACCACCCTATGAATGACTGTTCATACTTACAGTTCAAGCACTGTAATGACACCCACACACCCACCACCCCATAAATGACGGTTGATATTTATAGTCCAAGCAATGTAATGACACCCACACACCCACCACCCCATAAATGACTGTTTATATTGTAAGTCCAAGCACTGTAATGACACCCATACATCCACTACCCCATGAATGACTTGATATTTACAGTCCAAGATCTGCAATTAGACCTACACCCCGACAACCCCATGAATGATTGTTGATATTTACAGTCCAGGCACTGTAATGACACACCCCCACCAACCTATGAATAACTGTTGATATTTACAGTCCAAGCTCTGTAATAGCACCCACACACACCATGATTGACAGTTGATATTTACAGTCCAAGCACTGCAATGACACCCACACCCTGACCCTCACATGAATGACTGGTGATATTGAAAGTCTAAGCACTGTAATGACACTCACACACCATCCACTCCATGACTGACTGTGGATATTTACATTCCAAGCAATGTAATGAGACCTACACACCAACCACCCCATGAATGACTGTTGATATTTACAGTCCAAACACGGTAATGACACTCACACACCAATCACCCTATGAATAACTGTTAATATTTACAGTCCAAGCACTGTAATGACACCCAAACACCCAACACCCCATTAATGACCATTGATATTTATAGTCCAAGCACTAATGACACCCACACACCCAACACCCAATGAATAACTGTTGATATTTACAGTCCAAGCACTGTAATGACACCCACACACCCCCAACCCCATGAATGACAGTTGATATTTTCAGTCCAAGCATTGTAATGACACCCACACACCCAACACCCCATTAATGTCCATTGGTATTTATAGTACAAGCATTTTAATGACTTCCACACACCCACCACTTAATGAATTACTGTTGATATTTACAGTCCAAGCACTGTAATGACACCCACACACCCCCAACCCCATGAATGACAGTTGATATTTACAGTCCAAGCATTGTAATACCACCCATACACCCACCACCCCATCAATGACAGTTGATATTTACAGTCCAAGCCCTCAAATGACACCCACACACCTAATACTCAATAAATAACTGTTGATATTTACAGTCCAATCACTGTAATGACACCCGTACACCCACCACCCAATAATTGATTGTTGGTATATACAGTCCAAGTAATGTAAAGACACCCACACACCAACCACTCTATGACTGTCTGTTGATATTTACAGTCCAAGCACTGTAATATCACCCACACACACACCACCCCATGAATAACTGGTAATATTTACAGTCCAAACACTGTAATGAACCCCACACACCCACCACCCCATGAATGACTGTTAATAGTTACAGTCCAAGCAATGTAATGACACCCACACACCCACCACCCCATGAATGACTGTTGATATATACAGTCCAAGCTCTGTATTGTCACTCACAACCCCATGAATGACTGTGGATATTTACAGTCAAAGCACTGTAATGACACCTAACACCCCATGAATGACGGTTGATATTTACAGTCCAAGCACTGTAATGACACCTACATACCCACCACCCCTTGAATGACTGTTGATATATATTAACAGTCCAAGCACTGTAATGACACACAAACACCCACCACCCCATGAATGACTGTTAATATTTACAGTCCAAGCACTGTAATGACACACACACCAACCAACCTATGAATGACTGTTGATATTTACAGTACAAGCACTGTAATGTCACTGACACACCCCATGAATGACAGTTGAAATTTACAGTCCAAGCACTGTAATTACACACTCACACACCAACCCATGAATGACTGTTGATATTTGCAGTACAAGGACTGTAATGTCACCGACACACCCCATGAATGACAGTTGATATTTACAGTCCAAGCACTGTAATGACACCCACACACCCACCACCCAATGAATGATTGTTGATATTTACAGTCTAAGCATTGTAATGACACCGACACACCCATCAACCCATGAATGACTGTTGATATTTACAGTCCAAGCACTATAATGACACCCACACAACCACAACCCAATGAATGATGGTTAATATTTACAGTCCAAGCACTGTAATATCACTCACACACCCACCACCTCATAAATGACTGTTAATATTTACAGTCCAAGCACTGTAATGACACCCAAACATCCATCACGCCATGAATGACTGTTGATATTTACAGTCAAAGCACTGTAATGACACCCACCACCCCATTAATAACTTGATATTTACACTCCAAGCACTGTAATTACACCTACAAATCCACCACCCCTTGAATGACTGTTGGTATTTACAGTCCAAGCACTGTAATGACACACACTCCCACCAACATATAAATGACTGTTGATATTTACACTCCAAACTCTGTAATAGCACCCAAACACACCATGAATGACAATTGATATTTACAATCCAAGCACTGTAATGACACCCACTCACCCACCACCCCATGAATGACTGTTGATATTTACAATCCAAGCACTGTAATGACACCCACACATCTACTTCCCCATGAATCACTGTTGATATTTACAATCCAAGCACTGTATTGACACCCACACACTAACCACCCCATGATTGACTGTTGATATTTACAGTCTAAGCACTGTAATACACCCACACACCCTCCAACCCATAAATGACTGTTGATATTTACATTCCATGCACTGTAATGACACCCACACATCCACCACTCCATTAATGACTATTGATATTTATAGTCCAAGTACTGTAATGACACCCACACACCCAACACTCAATGAATAACTGTTGATATTTACAGTCCAAGCTCTGTAATGACACCCCCACCCCCCACCCCATGAATAACTGTTGATATTTACAGTCCAAGCACTGTAATGACACACACACCCCCCATCCCATAAATAACTGTTGATATTTACACTCCAAGCACTGTAATGACACCCACACACCCAGCACCCCATGAATGACTGTTGATAATCCCAGTCCAAGCACTGTAATGACACCCCTACACTAAAAACTAAATGAATGACTGTTGATATTTACAGACCAAGCACTGTAATGACACCAACACACCCACCACCCTATAAATATCTGTTGATATTTACAGTCCAATTACTGTAATGACACCCACACACCCACCACCCCATGAATAGCTGTTGATATTTACAGTCCAAGCAATATAATGACACCCAAACACCCACTACCCCATGAAAGACGGTTGATATTTACACTCCATGCACTGTAATGACACCCACACACCCACCACCCCATGAATGACTGTTGATATTTACAGTCCAAGCACTGTAATGACACCCACATACCCACCACCCCATGAATGACTATTGATATTTACTGTCCAAGTACTGTAATGACACCCACACACCCACCACCCCATGAATGACTTGATATTTACAGTCAAGCACTGCAATGACACTCCCCTTCCCATGAATGACTGTTGATATTTACAGTTAAAGCACTGAAATGAAACCAACACACACACCACCCCATGAATGACTGTTAATACTTACAGTTAAAGCACTGTAATGACACCCACACACCCACCACTCCATGAATGACTATTGATATTTACTGTCCAAGTACTGTAATGACACTACACACCCACCACCCCATGAATGATGGTTGATATTCACAGTCCTAGCACTGTAATGACAACCCTACACTAACCACTAAATGAATGACTGTTGATATTTAAAGTCCAAGCACTGTAATGACACACACACCCACCATCCCATAAATAACTGATGATATTTACACTCCAAGCACTGTAATGACACCCACACACCCAGCACCCCGTGAATGACGGTTGATAATCACAGTCCAAGCACTGTAATGACACCCCTACACGAACCACTAAATGAATGTCTGTTGATATTTACAGTCCAAGCAATATAATGACACCCAAACACCCACTACCCCATGAAAGACGGTTAATATTTACACCCCATGCACTATAATGACACCCACACACCCACCACCCCATGAATGACTGTTGATATTTACAGTCCAAGCACTGTAATGACACCCACACACCCACCACTCTATGAATGACTATTGATATTTACTGTCCAAGTACTGTAATGACACCCACACACCCACCACCCCATGAATGACTTGATATTTACAGTCCAAGCTCTGCAATGACACTCCCCTCCCTGATTTTGAGATATAAACGGGTACTGATGATGCATGCACATATCGACATTAGGCACCTAAAATATCGTTTTTTAGCATGTTTTGGGACTGTATTTTGAAAATATTCTGTCATTGAGTAGGCATGTACAGATCGCTTCTGGGAAAAAAAAAAAATCGAATTTCCGAGTGTTTTGAACCTGAATTTTAGATATAAACGGGTACTGATTATAAATGCACATATCGACATTAAGTTCCTAAAATATCGATTTTTAGCAATTTTTGGGCATATATTTTGAAAATATTTAAGCACTGAGTAGGCATGTACAGATCGCTTCTCGGACCCAAAAATATGGAATTTTTGGGTGTTTTCAGCCTGAATTTGGGATATAAACGGGTACAGAAGATGCATGCACATATCGTCCTTGGGCACCAAAAATATCGATTTTTAGCATGTTTTGTGCCTGTATTTGAAAATATTCTAACACTGAGTAGGCATGTACAGATCGCTCTTTGAATCCAAAAAAATCGAATATTCGTGTGTTTTAATCACGAATTTGAGATATAAACGGGTACAGAAGATGCATGAATATATCGACTTTGGACACCCAAAATATCGATTTTTAGCATGTTTTGGGCCTATATTTTAAAAACATTGAAGCACTGAGTAGGCATGTACAGATCGCTTCTGGGACCCCAAAATATCGGATTTTTGTGTGTTTTGAGCCTGAATTTGAGATATAAACGGGTACTGAAGATGTATGCATAGATCGACTTTTTGCACCTACAATATCGATTTTCAGCATGTTTTGGGCCTGTATCTTGAAAGCATTCTAGCTCTGAGTAGGCATCTACAGATCGCTTCTGGGACCAAAAAATATCGAATTTTCGTTTTTTTTTTCGCCTGATTTTGAGATAAAAAAAGGTACTGAAGATGCATGCACAGATCGTTTCTGGGACCCCAAAATATCAAATTTTCGGTTGTTTTGAGCCTGAATTTGAGATATAAACGGGTACAGAAGATGCATGCACATATTGATTTAGGGCACTTAAAATATCGATTTTGAACTTGTTTTGTGCCTGTATTTTGAAAATATTCTAACACTGAGTAGGCATGTACAGATCGCTCCTTGAACCGAAAAATATCGAATTTTTTGGGTGTTTTGATCTCAAATTTAAGATATAAACGGGTAAAGAAGATGCATGCACATATCGACTTTGGGCACCAAAAATATCGATTTTTAGCATGTTTTTGCCCCATATTTTGATAATATTCTAGTACTAAGTAGGCATGTACAGATCGCTTCTGGGACCAAAAAAATTCGAATTTTCAAATGTTTTGAGCCTGAACTTGAGATATAAACTGGTACTGATGATGCATGCACATATCGACATTAAGCACCTAAAATATCGATTTTTCAGCATGTTTTAAGCCTGTATTTTCAAAATATTCTGTCACTGAGTAGATATGTACAAATTGCTTCTGGGTCCCAAAAATATCGAATTTTTCGTTTGTTTTGAGCCTGAATTTGAGATATAAACGAGTACTGAAGATGCATTCACATATCGACATAGGGCACCAAAAATATCGATTTATAGCATTTTTTGTACCTATATTTTGAAAATATTTAAGCACTGAGTAGGCATGTACAGATCGCTTCTGAGACCCAAAAATATGGAATTTTCGGGTGTTTTCAGCCTGAATTTGGGATATAAACGGGTACAGAATATGCATACACATATTGACTTTGGGCAACTAAAATATCAATTTTATCCTGTTTTGGGCCTATATTTTAAAAACATTCAAGCACTGAGTACAGATCGTTTCTGCGACCCCAAAATATCGAATTTTCGGGTGTTTTGAGCATGAATTTGAGATATTAACGGGTACAGAATATGCATACACATATCGACTTTGGGCAGATAAAATATCGATTTTCAGCATGTTTTGGACATGTATCTTAAAAATATTCTAACACTGAGTAGGCATGTACAGATTGCTTCTGGGACCAAAATTATCAAATTTTCGGGTGTTTTGAGCCTGAATTTGAGATATAAACGAGTACAGAAGATGCATGAATATATCGACTTTGGACACCTAAAATATCGATTTCTACCATGTTTTGGGCCTATATATTAAAAACATTCAAGCACTGACTAGGCATGTACAGATCGCTTCTGGGACCAAAAAATATCGAATTTTCGGGTGTTTTGAGCCTGAATTTGAGATATAAAAGGGTACTGAAGATGCATGCACAGATCGCTACTGGGACCCAAAAATATCAAATTTTCGGGTGTTTTGAGCCTGAATTTGAGATATAAACGGGTACAGAAGATGCATGCACATATTGATTTAGGGCACTTATAATATCGATTTTGAACTTGTTTTGTACCTGTATTTTGAAAATATTCTAACACTGAGTAGGCATGTACAGATCGCTCCTTGAATCCAAAAATATCGAATTTTCGTGGGTTTTGATCTCAAATTTGAGATATAAGCGGGTAAAGAAGATGCATGCACATATCGACTTTGGGCACCAAAAATATCTATTTTTGGCATGTTTTTGCCCTATATTTTAAATAATATTCTAGTACTAAGTAGGCATGTACAGATCGCTTCTGGGACCCAAAAAATATCGAATTTTCGGGTGTTTTGAGCCTGAATTTGAGATATAAACGGGTACAGAAGATGCATGCACATATCGTCTTTGGGCACCAAAAATATCGATTTTTAGCATGTTTTGGGCCTATATTTTGAAAATATTTAAGCACTGAGTAGGCATGTACAGATCGCTTCTGGGACCCAAAAATATGGAATTTTCGGGTGTTTTCAGCCTGAATTTAAGATGTAAACGGGTACTGATTATTCATACACATATTGACTTTGGGCAACTAAAATATCAATTTTCAGCATGTTTTGGGCCTGTATTCTGTTAAAAATTCTAACACTGAGTAGGCATGTACAGATCGATTCTGTGATTTACGAATATCGAATTTTCAGGTGTTTTGAGACTGAATTTGAGATATAAACGGGTACAGAATATGCATACACATATCGACTTTGGGCAGATAAAATATCGATTTTCAGCATGTTTTGGACATGTATCTTAAAATTATTCTAACACTAAGTAGGCATGTACAGATCGCTCCTTGAACCCAAAAATATCGAATTTTCGGGTGTTTTGATCTCAAATTTGAGATTTAAACGGGTAAAGAAGATGCATGCACATATCGACTTTGGGCACCAAAAATATCGATTTTTAGCATGTTTTTGCCCCATATTTTGATAATATTCTAGTACTAAGTAGGCATGTACAGATCGCTTCTGGGACCAAAAAAATTCGAATTTTCGAGTGTTTTTGAGCCTGAATTTGAGATATAAACGGGTGAATAAAACCCACTCTTGTTGACGGAAATAATATATTAATCCATACAGTTTCGGTGGACACTGCCACCATCTTCAGACAGCAAGACATTTATTCAGATCAATCCAAAGTTACCATATATGTATGGCTTACCAAAGACACACAAAGATAATATTCCAATTAGTCCTATCATCTCACAGTCAGGTTGTTTTACGTATAAATTATCACAGTTCCTTGTCAATAAATTAGATCCCATCATAGGTACTGTTTCTCCAGCCCATGTGAAGAATTCCTCTGATTTTATAGACAAAATTAAACAACTTAATCTTTTCTCTGGTAAAATGGTTAGTTTCGATGTCGATTCATTGTTCACTAAAGTTCCCATTAATGATGTCCTAGAATTTCTTGCTAATAAATTGCCTGACTGTGATATTGATTTGGGCATGCCAGTCGACACTTTCATAGAACTTGTAAAATTATGTGTAACTTCAAATGCTTTTTCTTTCAATAACAACTATTATATGCAATGTTTTGGCATGGGTATGGGTTCCCCACTGTCACCCATTTTAAGTAATTTATTTATGGAGTATTCTGAAACGGAACTACTACCACATATCTCCCCCCCTCATCTCGTTTGGTTTCGCTACGTAGACGAAATTTTTTTATTTTGGCCCTCAGCCCTTGACAACTTTGATGATTTCTTCCACCAGCTTAATCACCTTGCACCATCCATCAATTTTAAAGTCGAATGGGAGAACGGTGGCGTACTTCCGTTTCTAGATGTATTAGTAATAAAACTTAATCATTTACTAAGCTTCAAAGTGTATAGGAAGCCTACCAGTTGTAATTTGTTCATTCATTACTATTCGTATCACCATTCGGCCACAAAATTGTCTGTCATCTCATCAATGTTCCTTAGAGTCCTCAGAATTTGCAGTCCAAAGCATATACATGAAGAAAATCAGCTGATTAGGAAAATCTTTCAAAATTTAAAATACCCCCCTTGGTTCATAAAAAAAGCCTACCTTAGAGCAAGGCAATCTCACTATGCTCCAAAAAAAAACCCACCACACAAATGAAACGTTTTCTCACATTGCCTTACATCTCTGATTTGAGTATGGTGAGGTCTATTTGTCACACAAGTGATGTAAATATAGCCTTTAAATACACCTCAACTATTAAATCAAAGTTAGTAAAAAACAAATTTAGAACCCCGACAGAAGCAGGGATATATAAAATTCCATGCAAAGATTGTAAACTAGTTTACATAGGAGAGACTGGCCGAAACCTAGAAACTAGATTTAAGGAACATAAATATGCCACTAAGACTTGTAATTTAAACAATGCTATTTTTAACCATGTTTGTAATGCCAATCATAGAATTGATTGGCAAGGTAGCCATCTGATGTATAAAAGCAACGACTTTAGAAAACGTAAGATAATCGAATCAATGTGCATTGAAAAATACCGCAATTTCAACCTTAGTTATGGTATGTATAAATTAGACCCAATAATGAGATCCTTGGTAGAAATGTCCCTTCCCTCACCACACACACCTCACCTCACCTCACCCACACCTAGGTGACGTCCAAGGGGATTAACACGTGATCTGCCCTCACCGACACCTCCTTCTTCCCCATCCCACTGACACCTCCTTCCCTCCCCCCTCCACAAACTGTATATAAGTTCATACCTATGTACTATCTATGTCATTCCTTTCTTCTCGCTAGCTAGACCACTGAAGATGGTGGCAGTGTCCACCGAAACTGTATGGATTAATATATTATTTCCATCAACAAGAGTGGGTTTTATTCACCGTTTATGATCATCAGGCCAGTGTGATTTCACCTCCATATAAACGGGTACTGATGATGCATGCACATATCGACATTAAGCACCTAAAATATCGATTTTTCAGCATGTTTTGGGCCTGTATTTTAAAAATATTCTGTCACTGAGTAGACATGTACAGATCGCTTCTGGGTCCCAAAAATATCGAATTTTCGGGTATTTTGAGACTGAATTTGAGATATAAACGGGTACAGAAGATGCATGCACATATCGTCCTTGGGCAACAAAATAATCGATTTTTAGCATGTTTTGGGCGTATATTTTGATAATATTCTAGCAAGGAGTAGGCATGTACAGATCTCTTCTGGGACCCAAAAATATCGAATTTTCGGGTGTTTTGAGCCTGAATTTGAGATATAAACGAGTACTGAAGATGCATTCACATATTGACATTTGGCACCAAAAATATCGTTTTTTAGCATGTTTTGGGCCTGTATTTTGAAAATATTCTGTCACTGAGTAGACATGTACAGATCGCTTCTGGGACCCAAAAATATCGAATTTTCGGGTGTTTTGAGCCTGAATTTGAGATATAAACGGGTACAGAAGATGCATGCTCAAATCGATTTAGGGCACCTAAAATATCGATTTTCAACTTGTTTTGTGCCTGTATTTGAAAATATTCTAACACTATGTAGGCATGTACAGATCGCTCATTGAATCCAAAAAAATCGAATATTCGTGTGTTTTAATCACGAATTTGAGATATAAACGGGTAGAGAAGATGCATGAATATATCGACTTCTGACACCCAAAATATCGATTTTTAGAATGTTTTGGGCCTATATTTTGAAAACATTGAAGCACTGAGTAGGCATGTACAGATCGCTACTGGGACCCCAAAATATCGGATTTTCGGGTGTTTTGAGCCTGAATTTGAGATATAAACGGGTACTGAAGATGTATTCATCGATTGACTTTTTGCACCTACAATATCGATTTTCAGGTATGTTTTGGGCCTGTATCTTGAAAGCATTCTAGCACTGAGTAGGCATCTACAGATCGCTTCTGGGACCAAAAAATATCGAATTTTCGTTTTTTTTTTCGTCTGAATTTGAGATAAAAAAGGGTACTGAAGATGCATGCACAGATCGCTACTGGGACCCAAAAATATCAAATTTTCGGGTGGTTTGAGCCTGCTCTGAGATATAAACGGGTACAGAAGATGCATGCACATATTGATTTAGGGCACTTACAATATGGATTTTTAACTTGTTTTGGACATGTATTTTGAAAATATTCTAACACTGAGTAGGCATGTACAGATCGCTCCTTGAATCCAAAAATATCGAATTTTCGTGTGTTTTGATCTCAAATTTAAGATGTAAACGGGTAAAGAAGATGCATGCACATAACGACTTTCGGCACCAAAAATATCGATTTTTAGCATGTTTTTGCCCTATATTTTGATAATATTCTAGTACTAAGTAGGCATGTACAGATCTCTTCTGGGACCCAAAAATATCGAATTTTCGGGTGTTTTGAGCCCGAATTTGAGATATAAACGAGTACTGAAGATGCATTCACATATTGACATTTGACACCAAAAATATCGTTTTTTAGCATGTTTTGGGCCTGTATCTTGAAAATATTCTGTCACTGAGTAGACATGTACAGATCGCTTCTGGGACCCAAAAATATCGAATTTTTTGGTGTTTTGAGCCTGAATTTGAGATATAAACGGGTACAGATGATGCATGCACATATCGTCTTTGGGCACCAAAAATATCGATTTTTAGCATGTTTTGGGCCTATATTTTGAAAATATTTAAGCACTGAGTAGGCATGTACAGATCGCTTCTGGGACCCAAAAATATAGAATTTTCGGGTGTTTTGAGCCCGAATTTAGGATGTAAACGGGCACAAAATATTCATACACATATTGACTTTGGGCAACTAAAATATCAATTTTCAGCATGTTTTGGACATGTATCTTAAAAATATTCTAACACTGAGTAGGCATGTACAGATCGCTTCTAGGACCAAAAAATATCGAATTTTCGGGTGTTTTGAGCCTGAATTTGAGATATAAACGGGTACAGAAGATGCATGCACATATTGATTTAGGGCACCTAAAATATCGATTTTCAACTTGTTTTGTGCCTGTATTTGAAAATATTCTAACACTAAGTAGGCATGTACAGATCGCTCATTGAATCCAAAAAAATCGAATATTCGTGTGTTTTAATCACGAATTTGAGATATAAACGGGTAGAGAAGATGCATGAATATATCGACTTCGGACACTCAAAATATCGATTTTTAGCGTGTTTTGGGCCTATATTTTGAAAACATTGAAGCACTGAGTAGGCATATACAGATCGCTACTGGGACCCCAAAATATCGGATTTTCGGGTGTTTTGAGCCTGAATTTGAGATATAAACGGGTACTGAAGATGTATTCATCGATTAACTTTTTGCACCTACAATATCGATTTTCAGGTATGTTTTGGGCCTGTATCTTGAAAGCATTCTAGCACTGAGTAGGCATCTACAGATCGCTTCTGGGACCAAAAAATATCGAATTTTCGTTTTTTTTTTCGCCTGAATTTGAGATAAAAAAGGGTACTGAAGATGCATGCACAGATCGCTACTGGGACCCAAAAATATCAAATTTTCGGGTGTTTTGAGCCTGCTTTGAGATATAAACGGGTACAGAAGATGCATGCACATATTGATTTAGGGCACTTACAATATGGATTTTTAACTTGTTTTGGACATGTATTTTGAAAATATTCTAACACTGAGTAGGCATGTACAGATCGCTCCTTGAACACAAAAATATCGAATTTTCGTGTGTTTTGATCTCAAATTTAAGATGTAAACGGGTAAAGAAGATGCATGCACATAACGACTTTCGGCACAAAAAATATTGATTTTTAGCATGTTTTTGCCCTATATTTTGATAATATTCTAGTACTAAGTAGGCATGTACAGATCGCTTCTGGGACCAAAAAAATTCGAATTTTCGGGTGTTTTGAGTCTGAATTTGAGACATAAACGGGTACTTATGAGGCATGCACATATCGACATTAAGCACCTAAAATATCGATTTTTCAGCATGTTTTGGGCCTGTATTTTAAAAATATTCTGTCACTGAGTAGACATGTACAGATCGCTTCTGGGTCCCAAAAATATCAAATTTTCGGGTATTTTGAGATTGAATTTAAGATATAAACGGGTACAGAAGATGCATGCACATATCATCCTTGGGCAACAAAATAATCGATTTTTAGCATGTTTTGGGCGTATATTACGATAATATTCTAGCAAGGAGTAGGCATGTACAGATCGCTTCTGGGACCCCAAAATATCGAAATTTCGGGTGTTTTGAGCCTGAATTTGAAATATAAACGAGTACTGAAGATGCATTCACATTTTGACATTTGGCACCAAAAATATCGTTTTTTAGCATGTTTTGGACATGTATCTTAAAAATATTCTAAAACTGAGTAGGCATGTACAGATCGCTTCTGGGACCCAAAACTATCAAATTTTCGGGTGTTTTGAGCCTGAATTTGAGATATAAACGGGTACAGAAGATGCATGCTCATATCTTTTTAGGGCACCTAAAATATCGATTTTCAACTTGTTTTGTGCCTGTATTTGAAAATATTCTAACACTAAGTAGGCATGTACAGATCGCTCATTGAATCCAAAAAAATCGAATATTCGTGTGTTTTAATCACGAATTTGAGATATAAACGGGTAGAGAAGATGCATGAATATATCGACTTCGGACACTCAAAATATCGATTTTTAGCATGTTTTGGGCCTATATTTTGAAAACATTGAAGCACTGAGTAGGCATATACAGATCGCTACTGGGACCCCAAAATATCGGATTTTCGGGTGTTTTGAGCCTGAATTTGAGATATAAACGGGTACTGAAGATGTATTCATCGATTGACTTTTTGCACCTACAATATCGATTTTCAGGTATGTTTTGGGCCTGTATCTTGAAAGCATTCTAGCACTGAGTAGGCATCTACAGATCGCTTCTGGGACCAAAAAATATCGAATTTTCGTTTTTTTTTTCGCCTGAATTTGAGATAAAAAAGGGTACTGAAGATGCATGCACAGATCGCTACTGGGACCCAAAAATATCAAATTTTCGGGTGTTTTGAGCCTGCTTTGAGATATAAACGGGTACAGAAGATGCATGCACATATTGATTTAGGGCACTTACAATATCGATTTTTAACTTGTTTTGGACATGTATTTTGAAAATATTCTAACACTGAGTAGGCATGTACAGATCGCTCCTTGAACACAAAAATATCGAATATTCGTGTGTTTTGATCTCAAATTTAAGATGTAAACGGGTAAAGAAGATGCATGCACATAACGACTTTCGGCACAAAAAATATTGATTTTTAGCATGTTTTTGCCCTATATTTTGATAATATTCTAGTACTAAGTAGGCATGTACAGATCGCTTCTGGGACCAAAAAAATTCGAATTTTCGGGTGTTTTGAGTCTGAATTTGAGACATAAACGGGTACTTATGAGGCATGCACATATCGACATTAAGCACCTAAAATATCGATTTTTCAGCATGTTTTGGACCTGTATTTTAAAAATATTCTGTCACTGAGTAGACATGTACAGATCGCTTCTGGGACCCAAAAATATCAAATTTTCGGGTGTTTTGAGCCTGAATTTGAGATATAAACGGGTACAGAAGATGCATGCTCATATCGATTTAGGGCACCTAAAATATCGATTTTCAACTTGTTTTGTGCCTGTATTTGAAAATATTCTAACACTAAGTAGGCATGTACAGATCGCTCATTGAATCCAAAAAAATCGAATATTCGTGTGTTTTAATCACGAATTTGAGATATAAACGGGTACAGAAAATGCATGAATATATCGACTTTGGACACCCAAAATATCGATTTTTAGCATGTTTTGGGCATATATTTTGAAAACATTGAAGCACTTATGTATGAAACTGTTTTCCTCAGTTTGAGACTTTTGGGGATGATTCATAACATATAATCCGAGGTGATGGAGGAGGAGAGAGTGAGTGTGGAAGGCAGTTCTGTTCTGGATCTCGCCCAGTCAAATACTGGTGGTGGTACAAGTCACTTCAAGTTCCTTCATTTATACCTTATTCTTGATTGTCATAGCTCTCAGTTAACGAGCTCTTTTCTACATATCCTCTTGACTTATCCAAGAAACCTTATACCGGTACTCGACTGGGTGACTGACTATTGGTGATAACCCATACTATTCTCGTGCCTCATTTCTTCACCTTGGGAGAACGAAGTGTCTGCAACCCTACAGCTAAGTGTCATTTTGAGAGTCTTTACAGGTGCTTCATTGACTTTATTCTCCCTAACATCCAACTTAGGTTATTCTTTTTGCTACTTGTTATAGTTACCAAACTGGCCATACTGACATACGTTTCCCGCTGAAGTCATATTGACTTTGGAATTTGTTTATGTATCTAAAGATTGATTTGGCACCCTAATAGTAACTTCTAAAATTTTAAACTTTAACCATAATATCCTTAGTGGCTAAGACAGTCGTAAGTGCCAAACCAAGGTTTGATAAGTAACAATTTTTTTTTAAGTATTAATTTTTTTTAAGTATTATTTTTTTAAGTAACAATTTTTTTTAAGTATTATTTTTTTTTAATATCATTTGTTTAAGTATTAAATTTTTTTTAAATATCAATTTTTTTAAGTGCTATTTTTTGTAATTATTATTTTTTTTTTCATTTTCTTTTTGTAAGTATTAATTTTTTTTAAGTATTAATTTTTTAATAAGTATTAATTTTTTTTAAGTATTATTTTTTTAAGTAATATTATTTTTTTATGTATTAATTTTTTTTAGTATTAATTTTTTTTAAGTATTATTATTTTTTTTTTTTTGTAAGTATTAAAAAAAAAATTGCCTCTTACATGGCAACACTGATTTCACGACACTGTCAATAATAACGTCAAAATCCATGATGGTCGCCAGTTTGTTTATATTGAGATGATGAATGTAAAAGTAATAATAATAACAATAATAATAACAATAGGAGTATTATAAAAAAAAATGAAATATATTTGAATAAATACCAATGAATATTTAGAACCCAATAACTAGATAAATAAATAAATAAATAAATAATAATAATAATAATGATAATAATAATAGTGAACACTCATAATCCCTTTTATTTACACCAGCATTGCTAATTTCTTCAGTGTTGTCATTTCCAAGGTAATTACCCCAGATTACCATAGTTTGGTGCCATTTAAGGTAAAGTTTGGCCCATTACCGTTTTGTAGCAGTGTTACCACATCCGGCTAGGTCCCAGTATTCTGCCCCGGTCATTTCCTGTACTTTACCACAGTTATTTCCCGGTAGTTTGACCAGGTTAGATTCCGGTAGTTTACCCAGATTAGGTCCCTGTGGTCTGATGCGGTCTAGGTTAGGTTAGGTTAGGCTAGGCTAAGTTCAAAATGCCCCATTTGAATATGCCCTATCTTGGAAATGCCATAGAAGAAAATAGTCTTAGAATGGTCTAAATAAGTGGGTAATGAAGGTAGAAAAAACGTACATGATAACGGCAGTTGTTTCAATATTTACCGTATTTTGCCACGGTCCTTACCACGTTTAATTCCCGGTAGTTTGCCCAGGTTAGGTCCCGGTAGTTTACAGCAGTTTAGGTTAGGAGGGGAGACCACACTCTGACATGATAATTTTGGCCTAAATTTTGCATTTTTCAATTCCATGCTAAATATGTTCTTTGAGGTCCTACACATCATGTAGTAGCAACCAAACTTGCTTATCAGCCTTCAAACCCCTCCAACCCCCCCCACCCCCCAACTACCCCCAAACACTCGAAATTCCATTTTTGTTTCCTATGTTATAAATGGTCATTGAATTAGTAATTTGATTAGTATTATTATGTTCCCCAACCCCATAAACCCCACCCCACAACCCCCAACCCCATAAACCCCACCCCAAAACCCCCAACCCACAATCCCCACCCCACAACCCCCACCCCACAATCCCCACCCCACAACCCACACCCCACAACCCCCAACCCCATAACCCCCACCCCACCCCACAACCCTCACCCCACAACCCCCAACCCAATAACCCACACCCCACAACCCCCACCCCACAACCCCCAACCCACAACCACCATCCCATAACCCCCACCCCATAACACCCACCCCATAAACCCCAACCCCATAAACCCCACCCCACAACCCCCAACCCCATAACCCCCACTCCACAACCCCCACCCCACAACCCCCACCCCACAACCCCCACCGCACAACCCCCACCCCATAATCCCCACCCCATAACCCCCACCCCATAACCCCCACCCCATAAACCCCAACCCCATGAACCCCACCCTACAACCCCCAACCCCATAACCCCCACCCCACAACCCCCACCCCACAACCCCCACCCCACAACCCCCACCCCACAACCCCCATCCCATAACCCCCATCCCATAACCCCCACCCCATAATCCCCACCTCATAACCCCCACCCCATAACCCCCACCTCATAACCCCCAACCCATAACCCCCAACCCCATAACCTCCAACCCCATAAACCCCATCCCATAACCCCCACCCCATAACCCTCAACCCATGATCCCCACCCCATAAACCCCACCCCATAACTCCCACCCCATAGCCCCCAACCCATAACCCCCAATCCCAAACCCCACCCCATATCCCCAACCACATAACCCCCAATCCCAAACCCCACCCCATAAACCCCAACCACATAACCCCCAGTCCCAGTTTTAGGGCACCTAAAATATCGATTTTCAACTTGTTTTGTGCCTGTATTTGAAAATATTCTAACACTATGTAGGCATGTACAGATCGCTCATTGAATCCAAAAAAATCGAATATTCGTGTGTTTTAATCACGAATTTGAGATATAAACGGGTACAGAAGATGCATGAATATATCGACTTCTGACACCCAAAATATCGATTTTTAGAATGTTTTGGGCCTATATTTTGAAAACATTGAAGCACTGAGTAGGCATGTACAGATCGCTACTGGGACCCCAAAATATCGGATTTTCGGGTGTTTTGAGCCTGAATTTGAGATATAAACGGGTACTGAAGATGTATTCATCGATTGACTTTTTGCACCTACAATATCGATTTTCAGGTATGTTTTGGGCCTGTATCTTGAAAGCATTCTAGCACTGAGTAGGCATCTACAGATCGCTTCTGGGACCAAAAAATATCGAATTTTCGTTTTTTTTTTCGTCTGAATTTGAGATAAAAAAGGGTACTGAAGATGCATGCACAGATCGCTACTGGGACCCAAAAATATCAAATTTTCGGGTGGTTTGAGCCTGCTCTGAGATATAAACGGGTACAGAAGATGCATGCACATATTGATTTAGGGCACTTATAATATCGATTTTTAACTTGTTTTGTACCTGTATTTTGAAAATATTCTAACACTGAGTAGGCATGTACAGATCGCTCCTTGAATCCAAAAATATCGAATTTTCGTGTGTTTTGATCTCAAATTTAAGATGTAAACGGGTAAAGAAGATGCATGCACATAACGACTTTCGGCACCAAAAATATCGATTTTTAGCATGTTTTTGCCCTATATTTTGATAATATTCTAGTACTAAGTAGGCATGTACAGATCTCTTCTGGGACCCAAAAATATCGAATTTTCGGGTGTTTTGAGCCCGAATTTGAGATATAAACGAGTACTGAAGATGCATTCACATATTGACATTTGACACCAAAAATATCGTTTTTTAGCATGTTTTGGGCCTGTATTTTGAAAATATTCTGTCACTGAGTAGACATGTACAGATCGCTTCTGGGACCCAAAAATATCGAATTTTTTGGTGTTTTGAGCCTGAATTTGAGATATAAACGGGTACAGATGATGCATGCACATATCGTCTTTGGGCACCAAAAATATCGATTTTTAGCATGTTTTGGGCCTATATTTTGAAAATATTTAAGCACTGAGTAGGCATGTACAGATCGCTTCTGGGACCCAAAAATATAGAATTTTCGGGTGTTTTGAGCCCGAATTTAGGATGTAAACGGGCACAAAATATTCATACACATATTGACTTTGGGCAACTAAAATATCAATTTTCAGCATGTTTTGGACATGTATCTTAAAAATATTCTAACACTGAGTAGGCATGTACAGATCGCTTCTAGGACCAAAAAATATCGAATTTTCGGGTGTTTTGAGCCTGAATTTGAGATATAAACGGGTACAGAAGATGCATGCACATATTGATTTAGGGCACCTAAAATATCGATTTTCAACTTGTTTTGTGCCTGTATTTGAAAATATTCTAACACTAAGTAGGCATGTACAGATCGCTCATTGAATCCAAAAAAATCGAATATTCGTGTGTTTTAATCACGAATTTGAGATATAAACGGGTAGAGAAGATGCATGAATATATCGACTTCGGACACTCAAAATATCGATTTTTAGCATGTTTTGGGCCTATATTTTGAAAACATTGAAGCACTGAGTAGGCATATACAGATCGCTACTGGGACCCCAAAATATCGGATTTTCGGGTGTTTTGAGCCTGAATTTGAGATATAAACGGGTACTGAAGATGTATTCATCGATTGACTTTTTGCACCTACAATATCGATTTTCAGGTATGTTTTGGGCCTGTATCTTGAAAGCATTCTAGCACTGAGTAGGCATCTACAGATCGCTTCTGGGACCAAAAAATATCGAATTTTCGTTTTTTTTTTCGCCTGAATTTGAGATAAAAAAGGGTACTGAAGATGCATGCACAGATCGCTACTGGGACCCAAAAATATCAAATTTTCGGGTGTTTTGAGCCTGCTTTGAGATATAAACGGGTACAGAAGATGCATGCACATATTGATTTAGGGCACTTACAATATCGATTTTTAACTTGTTTTGGACATGTATTTTGAAAATATTCTAACACTGAGTAGGCATGTACAGATCGCTCCTTGAACACAAAAATATCGAATTTTCGTGTGTTTTGATCTCAAATTTAAGATGTAAACGGGTAAAGAAGATGCATGCACATAACGACTTTCGGCACAAAAAATATTGATTTTTAGCATGTTTTTGCCCTATATTTTGATAATATTCTAGTACTAAGTAGGCATGTACAGATCGCTTCTGGGACCAAAAAAAATCGAATTTTCGGGTGTTTTGAGTCTGAATTTGAGACATAAACGGGTACTTATGATGCATGCACATATCGACATTAAGCACCTAAAATATCGATTTTTCAGCATGTTTTGGGCCTGTATTTTAAAAATATTCTGTCACTGAGTAGACATGTACAGATCGCTTCTGGGTCCCAAAAATATCAAATTTTCGGGTATTTTGAGATTGAATTTAAGATATAAACGGGTACAGAAGATGCATGCACATATCATCCTTGGGCAACAAAATAATCGATTTTTAGCATGTTTTGGGCGTATATTACGATAATATTCTAGCAAGGAGTAGGCATGTACAGATCGCTTCTGGGACCCCAAAATATCGAAATTTCGGGTGTTTTGAGCCTGAATTTGAAATATAAACGAGTACTGAAGATGCATTCACATTTTGACATTTGGCACCAAAAATATCGTTTTTTAGCATGTTTTGGACATGTATCTTAAAAATATTCTAAAACTGAGTAGGCATGTACAGATCGCTTCTGGGACCCAAAACTATCAAATTTTCGGGTGTTTTGAGCCTGAATTTGAGATATAAACGGGTACAGAAGATGCATGCTCATATCTTTTTAGGGCACCTAAAATATCGATTTTCAACTTGTTTTGTGCCTGTATTTGAAAATATTCTAACACTAAGTAGGCATGTACAGATCGCTCATTGAATCCAAAAAAATCGAATATTCGTGTGTTTTAATCACGAATTTGAGATATAAACGGGTAGAGAAGATGCATGAATATATCGACTTCGGACACTCAAAATATCGATTTTTAGCATGTTTTGGGCCTATATTTTGAAAACATTGAAGCACTGAGTAGGCATATACAGATCGCTACTGGGACCCCAAAATATCGGATTTTCGGGTGTTTTGAGCCTGAATTTGAGATATAAACGGGTACTGAAGATGTATTCATCGATTGACTTTTTGCACCTACAATATCGATTTTCAGGTATGTTTTGGGCCTGTATCTTGAAAGCATTCTAGCACTGAGTAGGCATCTACAGATCGCTTCTGGGACCAAAAAATATCGAATTTTCGTTTTTTTTTTCGCCTGAATTTGAGATAAAAAAGGGTACTGAAGATGCATGCACAGATCGCTACTGGGACCCAAAAATATCAAATTTTCGGGTGTTTTAAGCCTGCTTTGAGATATAAACGGGTACAGAAGATGCATGCACATATTGATTTAGGGCACTTACAATATCGATTTTTAACTTGTTTTGGACATGTATTTTGAAAATATTCTAACACTGAGTAGGCATGTACAGATCGCTCCTTGAACACAAAAATATCGAATTTTCGTGTGTTTTGATCTCAAATTTAAGATGTAAACGGGTAAAGAAGATGCATGCACATAACGACTTTCGGCACAAAAAATATTGATTTTTAGCATGTTTTTGCCCTATATTTTGATAATATTCTAGTACTAAGTAGGCATGTACAGATCGCTTCTGGGACCAAAAAAATTCGAATTTTCGGGTGTTTTGAGTCTGAATTTGAGACATAAACGGGTACTTATGAGGCATGCACATATCGACATTAAGCACCTAAAATATCGATTTTTCAGCATGTTTTGGGCCTGTATTTTAAAAATATTCTGTCACTGAGTAGACATGTACAGATCGCTTCTGGGTCCCAAAAATATCAAATTTTCGGGTATTTTGAGATTGAATTTAAGATATAAACGGGTACAGAAGATGCATGCACATATCATCCTTGGGCAACAAAATAATCGATTTTTAGCATGTTTTGGGCGTATATTACGATAATATTCTAGCAAGGAGTAGGCATGTACAGATCGCTTCTGGGACCCCAAAATATCGAAATTTCGGGTGTTTTGAGCCTGAATTTGAAATATAAACGAGTACTGAAGATGCATTCACATTTTGACATTTGGCACCAAAAATATCGTTTTTTAGCATGTTTTGGACATGTATCTTAAAAATATTCTAAAACTGAGTAGGCATGTACAGATCGCTTCTGGGACCCAAAACTATCAAATTTTCGGGTGTTTTGAGCCTGAATTTGAGATATAAACGGGTACAGAAGATGCATGCTCATATCTTTTTAGGGCACCTAAAATATCGATTTTCAACTTGTTTTGTGCCTGTATTTGAAAATATTCTAACACTAAGTAGGCATGTACAGATCGCTCATTGAATCCAAAAAAATCGAATATTCGTGTGTTTTAATCACGAATTTGAGATATAAACGGGTAGAGAAGATGAATGAATATATCGACTTCGGACACTCAAAATATCGATTTTTAGCATGTTTTGGGCCTATATTTTGAAAACATTGAAGCACTGAGTAGGCATATACAGATCGCTACTGGGACCCCAAAATATCGGATTTTCGGGTGTTTTGAGCCTGAATTTGAGATATAAACGGGTACTGAAGATGTATTCATCGATTGACTTTTTGCACCTACAATATCGATTTTCAGGTATGTTTTGGGCCTGTATCTTGAAAGCATTCTAGCACTGAGTAGGCATCTACAGATCGCTTCTGGGACCAAAAAATATCGAATTTTCGTTTTTTTTTTCGCCTGAATTTGAGATAAAAAAGGGTACTGAAGATGCATGCACAGATCGCTACTGGGACCCAAAAATATCAAATTTTCGGGTGTTTTGAGCCTGCTTTGAGATATAAACGGGTACAGAAGATGCATGCACATATTGATTTAGGGCACTTACAATATCGATTTTTAACTTGTTTTGGACATGTATTTTGAAAATATTCTAACACTGAGTAGGCATGTACAGATCGCTCCTTGAACACAAAAATATCGAATTTTCGTGTGTTTTGATCTCAAATTTAAGATGTAAACGGGTAAAGAAGATGCATGCACATAACGACTTTCGGCACAAAAAATATTGATTTTTAGCATGTTTTTGCCCTATATTTTGATAATATTCTAGTACTAAGTAGGCATGTACAGATCACTTCTGGGACCAAAAAAATTCGAATTTTCGGGTGTTTTGAGTCTGAATTTGAGACATAAACGGGTACTTATGAGGCATGCACATATCGACATTAAGCACCTAAAATATCGATTTTTCAGCATGTTTTGGGCCTGTATTTTAAAAATATTCTGTCACTGAGTAGACATGTACAGATCGCTTCTGGGTCCCAAAAATATCAAATTTTCGGGTATTTTGAGATTGAATTTAAGATATAAACGGGTACAGAAGATGCATGCACATATCATCCTTGGGCAACAAAATAATCGATTTTTAGCATGTTTTGGGCGTATATTACGATAATATTCTAGCAAGGAGTAAGCATGTACAGATCGCTTCTGGGACCCCAAAATATCGAAATTTCGGGTGTTTTGAGCCTGAATTTGAAATATAAACGAGTACTGAAGATGCATTCACATTTTGACATTTGGCACCAAAAATATCGTTTTTTAGCATGTTTTGGACATGTATCTTAAAAATATTCTAAAACTGAGTAGGCATGTACAGATCGCTTCTGGGACCCAAAACTATCAAATTTTCGGGTGTTTTGAGCCTGAATTTGAGATATAAACGGGTACAGAAGATGCATGCTCATATCTTTTTAGGGCACCTAAAATATCGATTTTCAACTTGTTTTGTGCCTGTATTTGAAAATATTCTAACACTAAGTAGGCATGTACAGATCGCTCATTGAATCCAAAAAAATCGAATATTCGTGTGTTTTAATCACGAATTTGAGATATAAACGGGTACAGAAGATGCATGAATATAACGACTTTGGACACCCAAAATATCGATTTTTAGCATGTTTCGGGCCTATATTTTGAAAACATTGAAGCACTTAGTAGGCATGTACATATCGCTTTTGGGACCCCAAAATATCGGATTTTTGGGTGTTTTGAGCCTGAATTTGAGATAAAAAAGGGTACTGAAGATGCATGCACAGATCGCTACTGGGACCCAAAAATATCAAATTTTCGGGTGTTTTGAGACTGAATTTGAGATATAAACGGGTACAGAAGATGCATGCACATATTGATTTAGGGCACTTATAATATCGATTTTGAACTTGTTTTGTACGTGTATTTTGAAAATATTCTAACACTGAGTAGGCATGTACAGATCGCTCCTTGAATCCAAAAATATCGAATTTTCGTGTGTTTTGATCTCAAATTTGAGATATAAACGGGTAAAGAAGATGCATGCACATATCGACTTTGGACACCCAAAATATCGATTTTTAGCATGTTTTTGCCCTATAATTTGAAAATATTCTAGTACTAAGTAGGAATGTACAGATCGCTTCTGGGACCCCAAAATATCGGATTTTCGGGTGTTTTGAGCCTGAATTTGAGATAAAAAATGGTACTGATGATGCATGCACAGATCGCTACTGGGACCCAAAAATATCAAATTTTCGGGTGTTTTGAGCCTGAATTTGAAATATAAACAGGTACAGAAGATGCATGCACATATTTATTTAGGGCACTTATAATATCGATTTTGAACTTGTTTTGTACCTGTATATTTTGAAAATATTCTAACACTGAGTAGGCATGTACAGATCGCTCCTTGAATCCAAAAATATCGAAGTTTCGTGTGTTTTGATCTCAAATTTGAGATATAAACGTGTAAAGAAGATGCATGCACATATCGACTTTGGGCACCAAAAATATCGATTTTTAGCATGTTTTTGCCCTATAATTTGATAATATTCTAGTACTAAGTAGGCATGTACAGATCGCTTCTGGGACAAAAAAAATTCGAATTTTCGGGTGTTTTGAGTCTGAATTTGAGACATAAACGGGTACTTATGAGGCATGCACATATCGACATTAGGCACTTAAAATATCGATTTTTAGCATGTTTTGGGCCTGTATTTTGAAAATATTCTGTCACTGAGTATACATGTACAGATCGCTTCTGGGACCCAAAAATATCGAATTTTCGGGTGTTTTGAGCCTGAATTTGAGATATAAACGGGTACAGAAGATGCATGCACATATCGTCTTTGGGCACCAAAAATATCGATTTTTAGCATGTTTTGGGCCTATATTTTGAAAATATTTAAGCATTGAGTAGGCATGTACAGATCGCTTCTGGGACCCAAAAATATGGAATTTTCGGGTGTTTTCAGCCTGAATTTAGAATGTAAACGGGTACAGAATATTCATACACATATTGACTTTGGGCAACTAAAATATCAATTTTCAGCATGTTTTGGGCCTGTATTCTGTTAAAAATTCTAACACTGAGTAGGCATGTACAGATCGATTCTGTAATTTACGAGTATTTTGAATTTTCGGGTGTTTTGAGACTGAATTTGAGATATAAACGGGTACAGAATATGCATACACATATCGACTTTGGGCAGATAAAATATTGATTTCAGCATGTTTTGGACATGTATCTTAAAAATATTCTAACACTGAGTAGGCATGTACAGATCGCTCCTTGAATCCAAAAATATCGAATTTTTGGGTGTTTTGATCTCAAATTTGCGATATAAACGGATAAAGAAGATGGATGCACATATCGACTTTGGGCACCAAAAATATCGATTTTTAGCATGTTTTTGCCCCATATTTTGATAATATTCTAGTACTAAGTAGGAATGTACAGATCGCTTCTGGGACCAAAAAAATTCGAATTTTCGGGTGTTTTGAGCATGAATTTGAGATATAAACAGGTACTGAAAATGTATGCATAGATCGACTTTTGCACCTACAATATCGATTTTCAAGATGTTATGGGCCTGTATCTTGAAAGCATTTTAGCACTGAGTAGGCATGTACAGATCGCTTCTGGGACGCAAAAATATCGAATTTTCGGGTGTTTTGAGCCTGAATTTGAGATATAAAAGAGTACTAAAGATGCATGCACAGATCGCTTCTGAGACCCAAAAATATCAAATTTTCGGTTGTTTTGAGCCTGAATTTCAGATATAAACGGGTACAGAAGATGCATGCACATATTGATTTAGGGCACATAAAATATCGATTTTGAACTTGTTTTGTGCCTGTATTTTGAAAATATTCTAACACTGAGTAGGCATGTACAGATCGCTCCTTGAACCCAAAAATATCGAATTTTCGGGTGTTTTGAGCCTGAATTTGAGATATAAACGGGTACAGAAGATGCATGCACATAACGTCTTTGGGCACCAAAAATATCGATTTTTAGCATGTTTTGGGCCTATATTTTGAAAATATTTAAGCACTGAGTAGGCATGTACAGATCGCTTCTGGGACCCAAAAATATGGAATTTTCGGGTGTTTTGAGCCTGAATTTGGGATATAAACGGGTACAGAATATTCATACACATATTGACTTTTTGCAACTAAAGTATCAATTTTCAGCATGTTTTGGGCTTGTATTTTGAAAATATTTTAGTACTGAGTAGGCATGTATAGATCGCTTCTGGGACCCCAAAATATCGAATTTTCGGGTGTTTTGAGCCTGAATTTGAGATGTATACGGGTAATAAAGATGTATGCATAGATCGACTTTTTGCACCTACAATATAGTATTTCAGCATGTTTTGGGCCTCTATCTTGAAAACATTATAGCACTGAGTAGGCATGTACAGATCGCTTCTGGGACCCCAAAATATCGAATTTTCGGGGGTTTTTAGCCTGAATTTGAGATATTAACGGGTACTGAAGATGCATGCACAGATCGCTTCTGGGACCCAAAAATATCGAATTTTTGGGTGTTTTGAGGCTGAATTTGAGATATAAACGAGTACTTAAGATGCATTCACATATCGACATTGGGCACCAAAAATATCGATTTTTAGCATGTTTTGGGCCTATATTTTGAAAATATTTTAGCACTGAGTAGGCATGTACACAACGCTTCTGGAACTCAAATATATAGAATTTTCGGGTGTTTTGAGCCTGAATTTGGGATATAATCGGGTACAGAATATGCATACACATATTGACTTTGGGCAACTAAAATATCAATTTTCAGCATGTTTTGGGCACGTATTTTGAAAATATTTTAGCACTAAGTAGTCATGTACAGATTGCTTCTGGGACCCAAAAATATCGAATTTTCGGGTGTTTTAAGCCTGAATTTGAGTTTTAAACGGGTACAGAAGATGCATGCACATATCGATTTAGGGCACTTATAATATCGATTTTGAACTTGTTTTGTACCTGTATTTTGAAAATATTCTAACACTGAGTAGGCATGTACAGATCGCTCCTTGAATCCAAAAATATCGAATTTTCGTGTGTTTTGATCTCAAATTTGAGATATAAACGGGTAAAGAAGATGCATGCACATATCGACTTTAGGCACCAAAAATATCGATTTTTAGCATGTTTTGCCCTATAATTTGATAATATTCTAGTACTAAATAGGAATGTACAGATCGATTCTGGGACCAAAAAAATTCGAATTTTCGAGTGTTTTGAGCATGAATTTGAGATATAAACAGGTACTGAAAATGTATGCATAGATCGACTTTTTGCACCTACAATATCGATTTTCAAGATGTTTTGGGCCTGTATCTTGAAAGCATTTTAGCACTGAGTAGGCATGTACAGATCGCTTCTGGGACGCAAAAATATCGAATTTTCGGGTGTTTTGAGCCTGAATTTGAGATATAAAAGAGTACTAAAGATGCATGCACAGATCGCTTCTGAGACCCAAAAATATCAAATTTTCGGTTGTTTTGAGCCTGAATTTCAGATATAAACGGGTACAGAAGATGCATGCACATATTGATTTAGGGCACATAAAATATCGATTTTGAACTTGTTTTGTGCCTGTATTTTGAAAATATTCTAACACTGAGTAGGCATGTACAGATCGCTCCTTGAACCCAAAAATATCGAATTTTCGGGTGTTTTGATCCTGAATTTGAGATATAAACGGGTACAGAAGATGCATGCACATATCGTCTTTGGGCACCAAAAATATCGATTTTTAGCATGTTTTGGGCCTATATTTTGAAAATATTTAAGCACTGAGTAGGCATGTACAGATCGCTTCTGGGACCCAAAAATATGGAATTTTCGGGTGTTTTGAGCCTGAATTTGGGATATAAACGGGTACAGAATATTCATACACATATTGACTTTTTGCAACTAAAGTATCAATTTTCAGCATGTTTTGGGCTTGTATTTTGAAAATATTTTAGTACTGAGTAGGCATGTATAGATCGCTTCTGGGACCCCAAAATATCGAATTTTCGGGTGTTTTGAGCCTGAATTTGAGATGTATACGGGTAATAAAGATGTATGCATAGATCGACTTTTTGCACCTACAATATAGTATTTCAGCATGTTTTGGGCCTCTATCTTGAAAACATTATAGCACTGAGTAGGCATGTACAGATCGCTTCTGGGACCCAAAAATATGGAATTTTCGGGGTTTTTTAGCCTGAATTTGAGATATTAACGGGTACTGAAGATGCATGCACAGATCGCTTCTGGGACCCAAAAATATCGAATTTTTGGGTGTTTTGAGGCTGAATTTGAGATATAAACGAGTACTTAAGATGCATTCACATATCGACATTGGGCACCAAAAATATCGATATTTAGCATGTTTTGGGCCTATATTTTGAAAATATTTTAGCACTGAGTAGGCATGTACACAACGCTTCTGGGACTCAAATATATAGAATTTTCGGGTGTTTTGAGCCTGAATTTGGGATATAATCGGGTACCGAATATGCATACACATATTGACTTTGGGCAACTAAAATATCATTTTTCAGCATGTTTTGGGCACGTATTTTGAAAATATTTTAGCACTAAGTAGTCATGTACAGATCGCTTCTGGGACCCAAAAATATCGAATTTTTGGGTGTTTTGAGCCTGAATTTGAGTTTTAAACGGGTACAGAAGATGCATGCACATATCGATTTAGGGCACCTAAAATATCGATTTTCAACTTGTTTTGTGCCTGTATATTGAAAATATTCTAACACTGAGTAGTCATGTACAGATCACTCCTTGAACCCAAAAATATCGAATTTTCGGGTTTTTTAACTCGAATTTGAGATATAAACGGGTACAGAAGATGCATGCACATATCGTCTTTGGGCACCAAAAATATCGATTTTTAGCATGTTTTGGACGTATATTATGACAATATTCTAGTACTGAGTAGGCATGTACAAATCGCTTCTGGGACCCAAAAATATAGAATTTTTGGGTGTTTTGAGCCTGAATTTGAGATATAAACGGGTACAGAAGATGCATGCATATATTGACTTTGGGCACCCAAAATATCGATTTTTTGCATGTGTAACATATACATGTATTTGTTATAATTATTGGATGCTGTATATTTAGTTTTGTTAAGATATGATTCGATGAATACATGGATCCATGTTCATGAATCTAATTTTCTGTGTTGTGAAAACTGTATGAAACTGTTTTCCTCAGTTTGAGACTTTTGGGGATGATTCATAACATATAATCCGAGGTGATGGAGGAGGAGAGAGTGAGTGTGGAAGGCAGTTCTGTTCTGGATCTCGCCCAGTCAAATACTGGTGGTGGTACAAGTCACTTCAAGTTCCTTCATTTATACCTTATTCTTGATTGTCATAGCTCTCAGTTAACGAGCTCTTTTCTACATATCCTCTTGACTTATCCAAGAAACCTTATACCGGTACTCGACTGGGTGACTGACTATTGGTGATAACCCATACTATTCTCGTGCCTCATTTCTTCACCTTGGGAGAACGAAGTGTCTGCAACCCTACAGCTAAGTGTCATTTTGAGAGTCTTTACAGGTGCTTCATTGACTTTATTCTCCCTAACATCCAACTTAGGTTATTCTTTTTGCTACTTGTTATAGTTACCAAACTGGCCATACTGACATACGTTTCCCGCTGAAGTCATATTGACTTTGGAATTTGTTTATGTATCTAAAGATTGATTTGGCACCCTAATAGTAACTTCTAAAATTTTAAACTTTAACCATAATATCCTTAGTGGCTAAGACAGTCGTAAGTGCCAAACCAAGGTTTGATAAGTAACAATTTTTTTTTAAGTATTAATTTTTTTTAAGTATTATTTTTTTAAGTAACAATTTTTTTTAAGTATTATTTTTTTTAAATATCATTTGTTTAAGTATTAAATTTTTTTTAAATATCAATTTTTTTAAGTGCTATTTTTTGTAATTATTATTTTTTTTTTCATTTTCTTTTTGTAAGTATTAATTTTTTTTAAGTATTAATTTTTTAATAAGTATTAATTTTTTTTAAGTATTATTTTTTTAAGTAATATTATTTTTTTATGTATTAATTTTTTTTAGTATTAATTTTTTTTAAGTATTATTATTTTTTTTTTTTTGTAAGTATTAAAAAAAAAATTGCCTCTTACATGGCAACACTGATTTCACGACACTGTCAATAATAACGTCAAAATCCATGATGGTCGCCAGTTTGTTTATATTGAGATGATGAATGTAAAAGTAATAATAATAACAATAATAATAACAATAGGAGTATTATAAAAAAAATGAAATATATTTGAATAAATACCAATGAATATTTAGAACCCAATAACTAGATAAATAAATAAATAAATAAATAATAATAATAATAATGATAATAATAATAGTGAACACTCATAATCCCTTTTATTTACACCAGCATTGCTAATTTCTTCAGTGTTGTCATTTCCAAGGTAATTACCCCAGATTACCATAGTTTGGTGCCATTTAAGCTAAAGTTTGGCCCATTACCGTTTTGTAGCAGTGTTACCACATCCGGCTAGGTCCCAGTATTCTGCCCCGGTCATTTCCTGTACTTTACCACAGTTATTTCCCGGTAGTTTGACCAGGTTAGATTCCGGTAGTTTACCCAGATTAGGTCCCTGTGGTCTGATGCGGTCTAGGTTAGGTTAGGTTAGGCTAGGCTAAGTTCAAAATGCCCCATTTGAATATGCCCTATCTTGGAAATGCCATAGAAGAAAATAGTCTTAGAATGGTCTAAATAAGTGGGTAATGAAGGTAGAAAAAACGTACATGATAACGGCAGTTGTTTCAATATTTACCGTATTTTGCCACGGTCCTTACCACGTTTAATTCCCGGTAGTTTGCCCAGGTTAGGTCCCGGTAGTTTACAGCAGTTTAGGTTAGGAGGGGAGACCACACTCTGACATGATAATTTTGGCCTAAATTTTGCATTTTTCAATTCCATGCTAAATATGTTCTTTGAGGTCCTACGCATCATGTAGTAGCAACCAAACTTGCTTATCAGCCTTCAAACCCCTCCAACCCCCCCCACCCCCCAACTACCCCCAAACACTCGAAATTCCATTTTTGTTTCCTATGTTATAAATGGTCATTGAATTAGTAATTTGATTAGTATTATTATGTTCCCCAACCCCATAAACCCCACCCCACAACCCCCAACCCCATAAACCCCACCCCAAAACCCCCAACCCACAATCCCCACCCCACAACCCCCACCCCACAATCCCCACCCCACAACCCACACCCCACAACCCCCAACCCCATAACCCCCACCCCACCCCACAACCCTCACCCCACAACCCCCAACCCAATAACCCACACCCCACAACCCCCACCCCACAACCCCCAACCCACAACCACCATCCCATAACCCCCACCCCATAACACCCACCCCATAAACCCCAACCCCATAAACCCCACCCCACAACCCCCAACCCCATAACCCCCACTCCACAACCCCCACCCCACAACCCCCACCCCACAACCCCCACCGCACAACCCCCACCCCATAATCCCCACCCCATAACCCCCACCCCATAACCCCCACCCCATAAACCCCAACCCCATGAACCCCACCCTACAACCCCCAACCCCATAACCCCCACCCCACAACCCCCACCCCACAACCCCCACCCCACAACCCCCACCCCACAACCCCCATCCCATAACCCCCATCCCATAACCCCCACCCCATAATCCCCACCTCATAACCCCCACCCCATAACCCCCACCTCATAACCCCCAACCCATAACCCCCAACCCCATAACCTCCAACCCCATAAACCCCATCCCATAACCCCCACCCCATAACCCTCAACCCATGATCCCCACCCCATAAACCCCACCCCATAACTCCCACCCCATAGCCCCCAACCCATAACCCCCAATCCCAAACCCCACCCCATATCCCCAACCACATAACCCCCAATCCCAAACCCCACCCCATAAACCCCAACCACATAACCCCCAGTCCCATAACCCCCACCCCATAACTCTCTCCCCCTAACTCCCAATCCCCAACCCCATAACCTCCAACCTTGTTCACTACCCATATCGCGACCCTTCTTCACACGGTCAACCACTGCTGATAAGGAGGCCTACCCCTGGCCTGGCTGCATTCAAATTATACGTAGATGTCTTCAATACACACTCTATTCATTTTCTGAACAGTCGTAGACTATATAACAAACCCATATACAAATACACATATATATGTGTGTGTGTGTTTTTTTTTTATGTAGAATACTCTATATGAAACTCACTGTGAATGATAAAAGGAAAAAAAACAGAAATGTAAAATGAAATTAGCCTTTACCCTCAAGTTGTCTCAAAGGATTCAGAACGCGACCATAAACAGCGCATCCTACCACTACCACTTTCCTTCACTTTTACTCCAGACTCTGTCGAGTATTATTGTACGAGCTCAAATCAAGCAAGCAAGCAATCTTTTTCTCAAGATGGGACCCAAGTCAAAGCTTAGAAAAAAGATGGCTGATATAGCGAGGAAGAAGAAGGAGAAGGCCCTGGCTGCTATTGCAGAAAAAGCAGGGGAGCAACCACAACCCCAGCAACAACCAGGACCATCATGGGAGCAACCACAACCCCAGCCACAACCAGGACCATCGGGGGAGCAACCACAACCCCAGCCACAACCAGGACCATCGGGGGAGCAACCACAACCACAAGAGGAGGGGACAACCCAAGTGTCACCAGCCGCTGTGAAGAGACGGCTGCGAGAAAGTATCGCTGTTCCTCTTGACAGAGTGAAAGACGAATATGTCATAATTTCGAAGAGAAAATTGTTCCAAAATTTCAAAACAAAATGTGAAAAGTGTAGAAATGTTGCATTGGGTATCCCCAGTGTAGGAAGGCGACTTGGTGCAGCGAACAAAATCGTGTGCGAGTGTAGTGTGTGTGGCGAGACGTCTGTTGCCTGGACCTCCTTCAGGTACGAACCACAGGGCAAGTATGATGTGAATATGAAGTTCGTAGAATTTGGCCTAGAAAACAATGGCTATAAAATACTTGAGGACATGGAAAAAGTGTTCGAGATGAAAATAATGTCAAGTACCAGGTTCTTTTACATTGCCCGAGAAATTGAGGCAAAAGGAATCCAAGATGGTGAAGTGAGTTTGAGACGAGCACGGGAACTCGTCCATGAATATCTTGAAAATGAACAACCAGGTTCTCCTGAAGTGAAGAATATAACAGTGGCATGTGATGGTTCCTGATCAAAGAGAGGGTTTGTGGCAAAGTTTTGTGTGGTACCAGTCATACACTTTGACACAGGACTTGTTGTGGACTATGAAGTATTGAGTAAATACTGTAGAATATGTGAGAAAAATAAAAAAACAGAAGGTGACTGGTATGCTGCACATCAGCCACAGTGCGTAAAAAACTTTGATGGAAGTTCTCCTGCAATGGAGACAGAGGGTTGGATGAAACTGTGGAAAAGGTCAGTGGAAAAATGTAACTTTCGATATACCACTGTAATTTCAGATGGTGACTTGAAGACCTACTCATCTGTAGTGAAAGAAAAAGTGTATGGAGATGTGGAAATTCGCAAAGATGAATGCATCAATCAAGTTGCAAAGAGAGTTGGGAAGGCATTGAGAGACGATGTACAAGAAAAGAGTAGGAAAGGAGAAGGTGTTGGAGGGAGGAGAAGAGGATCCCTGACCCAGGTTACTTTAGGGAAAATCCAGGATTTTTACAGGTATGCCATAATTCGTAACCTGGATGATGTGGAGAAGATGAAAAAGGCAATTTTTGCAATAATTGAACACTGTTGTAGCACCGATGACGATCCTTGCCACGAGCTGTGCCCAGAAGGAGTTGATTCCTGGTGCTTCTTCAACAAAGCTCGAGCTGAAGGAAAGCCTACTGGAAGCCATGACCAGCAAATTCACTACCCAATACGCCAAGATCTCAAGGGTGACCTGTACGACATAATGAGAAAGTACAGCACAGATGAACTCTTGTCAAGGTGCACTGGACGAACACAGAATGCCAATGAATGCCTGAATTCAGTCATATGGAGCAAGTGCTCTAAAACTGTGTTTTATCAAAAGGAGAGGGTGCATTACCTGTGTGCTAAGGCCATAACTGAGTTCAACTTTGGATTTGCGCGTTCTGGAGGCCTTGTGTCTTCTGGAAAAATAGGGAAGAAAATTGGAACAGGGCAGGACGTGAAAAAACACAAATTGTTTGAAAGCCGCCAAGAAAAGAAGGAAGAAAGATGATCAAAGAAACGAAAGGCAATGGAAAAAGAAGCAAAGAAAGTCATCAAAGAAGGCACCACATATGAAGCAGGAGCCTTCTAAGCAAGGACGTGAGTAAAAGGGTAGAAGTAGCTGAGGAGGAAAGGGAAGAGCCAATCCCTGGTAAAAATAAACCCCTTTTCGTTGAGTCAGCTACTTCCATAATCTCCCAGGGGTGAGACAAGTTACACTTGTCGGTAAAGGCTAATTATATAGGTAAATAAACAAATAAATAATGAATAAGTGAATGATCATACAAATAATTGCAGTGTAGGCACACACACACACACACACAAATTCAATAAGACCTCCCATACCCATCTCAAATCTCATTCTCCCTTCTCAGTCCATCATATGAACTGTTTATTATTCATAATGCATCATAATATTTTGCTATATAGCATAATATATCACAATATATCGTTATATGTATCATACTGTGCTGGTATATGTCAGTGATGAACGAGGAATTAAGATTCTCGTAGTTATATATGCAAAAATAATAGTTTACCATACATCAGACACATTCTCTATACTTGAGATATGATAGAGTACGTAAAGGAAACGGGGGATACTATTTTAGACTGCCCAACTTTCCTATATCACAAATTCGCAGTTTTCTCAGGACCCACTTTTTCAGGTGCAATTAATAACAGCTCGAACAGTGTTTATGTCATGTTCATGAAGCTTTTCACAAGTGATACACGTATATATGAGCATATTTTGTTGTTTCCATTTCCTTGATAAATTATTACCCTATTTTTGAGGAATTTTTTCATCTCAGGAATTTTATCTCCCTTTTCAAGCGATTTCAATTTCCCATTTCTAGCAGTGATATGGGGTTCTTGGCTCATGACAGTGTTGCTGTATCTAAGGAGAGTGTCCTCATAAAGTATGAGGAAGTTCTGAAAAAAAAAAAAAAAAAAAAAATTCCCTCAGTTGGTGAAAAAAATTGGGAAAAATAATATTTGATGTACGATTTCAATGAAAATTGGTTATTATACGTAAAAACACACGAGGAATACGATGGTAATGAGCTTTTGCCTCTACAGTAAAAAGGAGCAGAGTCAGATTGTGGTTTCCCCTAATTATGTCATGTAAGGTCATACTAATTTCAAAATTTGAATATGACCTAACTTGGAAATGGGGCATTTCCGAATAAAAGTGTTTTAGAATGTTATGAATTTGTGAATAAAGAAGATAAAAATATTGTAATAGAAAATGGCAATAGATTAGATAATTACCGGATGATTTTATTACTCATATTTCATAATGGTTTCCCTTGTCTATACAATGTTTTTTTTTGTAATTAAAAAATTGGGTACATTTTCTGAGCTACACGTGTGAAATTTTCAGACAAAATATTGCTTTTCTAAGATTTTTTCAAGTGATTAGTTCAATTTTTTTCAAGTGATTAGTTCAATTTTTACATCCATTTATTGTGCAAATGTCCTGTTTTTAGCCATACATACCTAACCTAACCTAACCTAATCTAATCCAACCTAACCCACCCCAACCAAACCCAACCCAACCCGACCCAACCCAATCTAACCTAATCTGGACCATTGCAGACTAGCGGGACCTAACCATAGCAGACTACCAAGACCTAACCTGAACAGCCTATACGGAGTTTCACAAGGTAAGACCTACGGTATATCAAACTTAGGGATGTTTGACATTAACAACTTATATCACGTTCATACAATATTCAGTTTAAAGCAGAAATATTTATACAATATTCAATTTAATTTAAAGCAGAAATATTCATGCACTATTCAATTTAATTTAAAGCAGAAATATTCATACAATATTCAATTTAATAAAGGCAGAAATATTGATACAATATCTGGAATAGTTTGGAGAAATCATTGCTCTAAATTTATCACCCATAACAATGTGCTATATGCCACCTTAAGGAAATCAACCTTTTGTGGTAAATTTGGAGTCAATGTAGTCCTCCAAACTCTCATTATTCAGTAATGTTTTCAGTAATTATTCAGTAAGTTTTCCTGTCTTCTTGTGTTGTTTCAGATTCCCCATCCGGATAATCTTTGGGCATATAATTAATACACCTATATTCATCATTAAAACACACCTGTACTCTTCTGATTAGACCAGCTCCCTCAGTGTCTATTTCTTCATTTTCATGGGAACAGTTTACTTTTCTTTTGATTGAATTACTATTAGGCCCTCTATTTATATTATCAAACCTTGCCATTAACTGTTTAAATAAAGAGTCAAAACCTGTTCCAACAAGTGTTCCATCAATTTCATCTAAAAACGATGCCGGATAAGTTTTAACAATTCTCTCAGCAATTACTGCCAGTGATTTCTTCCCTGGTCTTTCTGAGATTTTTGATATATCATCCACCAACACTCTCACCATCTCTCTTCTAGCAGAAGGCTTAAGTCTCTGTCCTTTTTCTAAGGAAACGAGCAAATTTGTCTTTGAAAATCTTTTCCAGGGTATTGTATAATCTTCAGCCCAATGTGATTGGTTGTAGCTTGGCACTGATTTCTCCATCATCTAGAGCTGAAACAGTTGGCTGATTTGAGTGTGTATCTTCCTGTGATGAGTGTGTATCTTCCTGTGGGGAGTGTGTATCTTCCTGTGATGATTGTATATCTTCCTGTGATGATTGTATATCTTCCTGTGATGAGTGTGCATCTTCCTGTGATGAGTGTGTATCTTCCTGTGATGAGTGTGCATCTTCCTGTGATGAGTGTGTATCTTCCTGTGGTGAGTGTGTATCTTCCTGTGATGAGTGTGTATCTTCCTGTGATGAGTGTGATAATTCATGTGATGAGTTAATTTATAAGAAACATAATTGAGAAGAAAATGAGACAACATTTCATCAAAAAGATGATGTATAAGTATTTTGTGGGTACATGGGAACAATAAGTTACATAACAAGCAACAGTGATACTCTGTTTTAATTGGACCTGCAGTTAAATGACAACCCACATCAAGTGTCTGAATATACAGTACTGTACCGGTACTGTAAAAAAAAAAAAAGATTGGCCAAGTTTGCTAGGACACAACTCATAAGCTAATATAGAATATTACCTGAGTCTTAAATGCAGGCAAGAACTGTACAGTAAGGTAAACTAATCTTAAAAAAATATGGCATGCATTATACTGTACCTTGTTTCCATTTATCAATAAGTTTACGTGCTTGAATCTCTTTCTACATGGGTGTAAGATGGGATGCCTTCACATAGTGAATATCATTAACAGTTTCTACACCAATGCTGATAAGGTGTTCACACACTTCCTCCAGTAACTGTGGAGGAAGGGTTGGAAGAATATTTTTTCAATGGTCTCCTTGATTTCCTCCATCTCCAGTCTCTGATCCCCCCCAACGGGAACCGCCTTGACATGGTAGGGGGCTTGTGTGTCTCTGAGACCTGGCGAGCTAGACTAGAGGGGGCTCCGGCCCCTCCTCTGCCCTGATTTCGGGGAGAGAGGGCTTCCCATGCTAGTAAGGTTGCCAGTGAGAGACCAAACTAAATGGTTCCCATGCATTAGGCTGCCAGTATGGGCCAACAGCGCTGCCCTCCATAGGGACTGCCCTCTAGGGGCCGTCCTATGTTGGATGGTTGGGTGTCTGGGCTGGGAGATGTTGGGGAAGGGGGTCTCAGCACCATCGTGGGCAAACTTTCGAGACATTGGGGCTGCTTTTTAAAACGAGTGGCCCAGTGGTCGCCCACAGCGACCAGCGCTCGGTCCCCTCATCTGCCCGGTAGGTAGTAGCTTTTGGCTCCTGGGGCCAAAAACATCAAATCAATGATATATGGATAAAGAAAAGCCCCAATCTCTTCCTCGAGCGGTGGTCGACCAGGCCCTCGAGACGTCACTCTCTGGTCGTGGTAATATGCAGAAAGCTGCAAATAAGACTAGACCTAGCAGGTTGGGTGTTGTGTCGAAGAACCTGTTAGCGATTTGGAGACGTTAATGTTAACGAATGTACTTGCATCCTTTTCCTATGGCGCTATCCACTCCATTTTTAAGTGTTTTGGAGTAGTTCTTCGAATCCGAATCACATATGACAGTAATTGTAGGTCTAATCGGTGCTATATTACTTTCAATACAAATGCTGCTGCCAAAGCAGCATTTGAGGCAAAAGATTCTCTGACGGTGGGGGATACTCATTGTAAAGTTCAGATGATGCGGTCCACCAATGTAGTTGACAGTGACAATGACTACTGCCCTAATATATTTGATGACTCTGTAGAGTATGTCCCAAAGGAATGTCGGGTTCCTACACCCTTTTGGTCTGTGGCTTACTACAGGGAGGGACGTGGTAACCTTATCCATGCTTGCCGGTATCTGGAGAAAGAAATTGGATTATTACCAATGGGCCACATAAAGAAATATAGTATGGGCATTTTAATCAGAGCCAAAGATCTTACACAGGCCATGATGCTCCTCAATCTCCCCTGTCCTTCTGATAGCATGTTTGAATCTATTAAACCACATCGAACATTTAATTATAGCAAGGGGCGTATATATAATGAGGACCTGTATGAATTCTCTGAAGAGGACATTCTCGCTATGTGCCCAGACAGTGTCCAACGGGTAACGAAGATGAAAGGCAGTAAAAATATGATCATCCTCACTTTCTATGGCTTGCATATCCCAGATCGCATTAACATTAACCCCACCTCATTTGAGGTAAAGCCTTTTGTTGAGCATCCCCTACAGTGTTTTTGTTGTTATGAGTTTGGTCATGGGAGGAGGAACTGCAACAACCGTTCCCGGTGTGGTAATTGTTCTGCTCTTGACTCACATCTTACTTCTGAGTGTCGGTCAGAGAGTTACTGCTTTTAATGCAGAGATGCTCACCCCTTGCGTTCTCGCCAATGTAAGATGTACCTCCTTGAGCAGGATATCCTCCACTTGGCTAATATTCAATTCATTAGCATAGGTAGTGCCAGACGGCAACTCAACTTCAGGCGACAGAAGGATGGTGGTGTGAAGACATACGCCTCCTCCCTTCGCCCTAAATTGGTTGCAGCACCATCTCAACCCTCTCAAGAGGCAGCTGCTTTCTGCTTTTTGCTCAAGTGAGAATGTTTCTAAGGTTACTCTACATAATAGTTTCTCTGTCTTGGAAACTTTACCAGACTCTCATTCTGTTGAACCTTCAACTGATGACAATTCTCAGATTTTAGCTAAAGGTGTCCATGTGGTTGAGGCTCACGCTGCCACACGCTCTCCAAAAAGGAAACTTAATTCACCTAAACTGCCACAGAGATGCCTTCGTGGTTCCTCTGAGGCACTTGACTCTATAGATATTCCACCTTGTAAGGCAACCATCTCTGTGGACTCATCCATAGTTTCCTCTCAATTTCACCAGAAGCGTTCTCGTGGGTCTGATGAATCTCTTGATTCAACAGAAGTTCCTCCTCGCAAGCTTCCTTCGGGATCATCAGAGGGGCGTGAAGTTAATGTGGATGCCACGGATGTTGTTACTTCAAAAGATTCAGTTTCTCTTCCGCTTGAGCAGCGGAGTGATTCTACCACCTGTATTATGGATGTTGATGTATCTGCCTGTGTCAGTGATACCACTGCTGTACAGGACAAAACCAATGTAATTGTTTCAAAGAATATCCCAGCTCATATACCTTCATCTTCTAACATATCAGATGCTTCAGGGACTCGTCTACGGGTCCCAATTACTGCCCCACATACTACTCCTCGGGTTCACTCTTCTTCTAGTGGCCTAGGATTAGACAAATCTTATTGTTTGAGTAAACCCTCAGGTCGAGGTGGTAGTGGGAAGTACCTCCGTGAGGCTTCCCAAAAATCAGTACTAAAGTAACACCGTTCAAGGTCCTTCAGTGGAATTGTGTCCTTCTGTGGGGTGACAGTTCGGTCAACCCCAGGGGTGTTTTATTGGCTTCTTTTATTGAGGATGAGGGATTAGGGGTTTTAAATACGGAAGATGTGACACATTTTAATAGCACTACTGGGACTTTTACCGCCATTGACATTTCCCTCTGCTCACCCAGTGCTCTGTTGGATTTTACTTGGAGAGTGTTGCCTGATTTATATGGCAGTGACCATTTCCCTATACTTTTAGAAGGTAACGGGTAAGAACCACAGTCTCGTCTTCCTAGGTGGAAATTAGAGAAGGCTGACTGGCAGTTTTTTTAGAGAGCTAACTTCTTCGGTCTCTTCTGTAACTGATTTTAGTAGCTCTGACGAGGCTGTAACATATTTCACTGATATGCTCCACTCTGCTGCTCTCAACTCTATCACTAGAACTTCTGGTTACTTTCCCAAACGTCCTGTCCCTTGGTGGTCATCAGTTTGCACCAACGCTGTGCGGGAGAAGCGCGCTGCTTTCTCTCGCCTTCGTCGCAATCGTGGGGACCCAACTCTTTAAGAGGACTTCCGACGGGCAAGGGCTCGGGCTAGACGAGTTTTAAAAGAGGCACGACGCGCATCATGGAAGGCCTATGTGTCTTCAATTAATACTAAAACTGCACTCACCCAAGTGTTCAGGAGAGTCCGTATGATGGCGGGGAAGTTTTCTCCTAGTTCTCCATCTGTACTTAAGGTCAATGGAATTAAGATCATGGATGGTTTGACAGTGGCCAATACCATGGCGGAGGCTTTTGCAAAAGTATCCAGCCGTGACTCTCGACCTCTGGCTGTCAGGCATGAGTTAAGAGTCAAGGAGCGTACTGTCCTGGATTTCTCAGGAAACGAGAATGAAAGTTATAACCATATATTCAACCTGAGAGACCTGCATTCTGCTCTCTCTCTCTGCGGCGACACTTCTCCTGGGCCAGACAACATCCCATATGCAATGTTACGACACTTGGGTGAGGAGGCGATCTCACTTCTTTTAGCTTTATATAACAGAATCTGGCTGGAGGGTGTCTTCCCTTCTGGGTGCAGGGTTGCTATCATCCTTCCTTTCCTCAAGCTGGGCAAGGACTCTGGTGTTGCCCTCAATTATCGACCAATTGCCTTGACCTCCTGTCTCTGTAAACTATTTGGAAAGATGGTGAATGTCAGACTGGTATACTTCTTAGAACGGGGTGATTTTCTGTCTCCGTCCCAGTCTGGCTTTCGTAAACACCGTTCCACTACAGATGCTCTGGTCAGGTTGGAAGCTGCTGCATGCGAGGCCTTTGCACGACATCAACACCTTGTCTGTGTATTCTTTGATTTAGAGAAAGCCTATGACACTACATGGCAATATGGCATCCTGCAGCAACTCCATTTATATGGCCTGCGGGGTAGCATTCCACGCTTAAGGAGTTTCTCAGTGGTCGCAGTTTTTTCTGTGAGGGTTGGTACCACCCACTCAGCATCTGTTGCACAGGAGGAGGGCATCCCCCAGGAAAGCGTCCTCAGTGTCACATTGTTTGCAGTAGCAATTATTGCCATTGCCTCATCCCTTCCAGACAGTATAGCTAACTCGATGTACGTTGACGACCTAGCAGTCTGGTTTGCTGCTTCCCGTATGTCAGTGGCAGAGCGGCGCATGCAGCTTGCCCTTGACAGGGTGTCACGTTGGACTGGTTCTCATGGGTTTCGATTTTCTCCTTCCAAGACAGTTGCTATGCACTTCTGCAGCATCCGAGGCGTCCACCCCGATCCGGACTTATTCATGTATGGTCATCGGATACGCTGTGTCGAGGAGACTCGCTTTTTGAGTCTCCTTTTTGACAAACTTTTGACTTGGGTGCCACACTTACGTACACTTAAGGTCTCTTGCCTCAAGGCTCTTAACCTGTTGAGGGCCCTGGGCCATACATCCTGGGGGGCTGATCAGGCCACCCTCCTCCGCCTATACCATGTTCTTATTAAGTCAAAACACGACTATGGGTGTGAGGTGTACTCTTCTGCCACCGATGCCCGTCTCAGAGTTTTAGACCCTGTTCATCATGCTGGAGTACGTCTGGCGACCGGAGCCTTCAGGTCGTCCCCAATCCCCAGTCTCCTGGTGAACGCTAATGAGCCACCTCTTGATCTCCGTCGCCAGTCCTTGATGGTTCGTTGTTGGCATCGATTACATCGACTTCCTGACTCCCTTCCCTGCTTGGCGGTGTCATCTGATATCATGTCTCAGTACTACCTTTTACATTCTCGTACACCATGGCCCTTTGGCTTCCAGGTCAGGAAGGCTATGGAGGAGATGGGCATTGATGACTTACAGATTTGTCCTGTGAGGGTCCCCAGGGTGGCTCCATGGCTTTTTCCAGAAGTTTTTCCCTGCACCTGCTTTACAGACAAGAAGGAATCTCTTTCTCCTCCAGTGGCTCGTTCCCTCTTTTTAGAACATGCCTTCACTCGTGTACACTGATGGGTCAAAGTCTGATGCTGGAGTTGGCTTTGGAGTTGTCTTTCCTGACTTTTGCCGTGGCGGCAGGCTCCCTTCTGTCATGTCAATTTTTACTGCTGAGCTCTCGGCTATTTTATATGCCCTCCAAGTAATTTTTACTCTCCCTCAGCCTCCGTTTACTATTTTTAGCGATTCCTGTAGTGCCTTGCAGGCCTTGTGTAATTTTAACTCTTCCCATCCTCTGGTGTTGGCCATTCTTGAGTGGCTTGTCCTCCTGGGTCGTCGTGGCCACAAAGTCACTTGTTGTTGGGTCCCGGCCCATGTGGGTGTTGATGGGAATGAGCGGGCTGACGCCCTGGCTAAGGCTGCGGTCTCCAATTCCCGGCCTCCTGCCAGGCATCATCCTGTTCCTGCAGTGGACCTTCGACCCTACATAGATGCTACTGTTTGTTCCTGCTGGCAGGACAGATGGGATGCCGTCGGGGCTAACAAGCTCCGCGACATCCGCCAGCACCTTGGTTTGTGGAGCTACAGTGGCCTGTCCCGCCGGTGGGAGACGGCTCTTGTCCGTCTGCGCATTGACCACACATTATTGACTCATGGCTTTTTAATGGAGAGGGCTCACCCTCCCTACTGTGATGATTGTCTGGTCCCTTTGACAGTGCGGCATCTTATTGTTGAGTGTCCCAGCCTTGGTGACCTTCGTCGTAGGCACCTTGTCACGGTGATGTGAGAATGATAGATAATGTATTTTATAATATGACAATTACAACTTACCTTGCCCTGTTAATTTATGATCTCGTTGGTTGGCTGCAGCGAAGAACAAAAAGTCGGGGATTAATTCCCCGTTTAGGCCTCAATCACCACGCACATAATAAATTTTTATGTTAAGGGGTTCTTCCCGATATATATGTATTTATATAGATAACAAATCTACTGGTGCATTTAAACAACCATTTGCAAATTTCTATATTTATTCAACTCCAGTATGCCAACATGAATAAATTAAATTTCACACACACACACACAACTCACGCTCACGCAACGCTAACTAGCTACTCGCTCTCGCTACCTCTCGTTCGTATACGTGACGATAGTCTAGGTTACGTTACACTGTAGTGATTCTATCAATTGTTACGCGAGTTGGAATATTTTCTAATGTCTCACACTTTAGAGTCTCACAACACACTCGTAATTTTCTTCAAAGATCCAACTCCCTTACCTTAATTCAGTTACTGAACCAGCGTCAATGCAACTAGTCAGTATACAACTGTAAAGCCTTGTGAATCGTGTAATATACAACGAATTCGGCGTCTACGTTGATCACTCCCCACTGCACGTGGAGGTAATTCAGGCAAGGGAAGCTGACGATACGAGTGTGTTCCCTTCTTCAAGTGTGTCTCCCAACTGACCCAATTCTTCCTCCTTAACTGGTTCAAAATTTCTCTGACTCCTCCTCCTATCTTTGTTCGTTTTTCCTAACTGGCTACGATTTACATTGTACCCACTTATACTTGAGTTATACCTGCAATTTCAATTTACCTATGGCGTGTTAATAATTCCCGATAATTCCCCTCCACTTCACGATCATTTACAATACCATAAATTACCCTGGTAGCATAATTTATCAATACAAGATGTACTTAATGTACGAACACCTATATGACTGAATGTGGCAATTCAGTTGAAACCCAGCCTTCCTGACCCTTTTCTAATTACCTGGTCTATTTTTGGATACTACCAGCGGATTAAGACTACCTGCAGATTAAGACTAGCTGCACCCATCAACCCACTCCTGTCTCCTTTGTCTCATGAATGGAATATTCCAGAACCTTCTCTAGAACATTCTATATTGACACCAGTATTGGAATTTTCCAACTCTCTGTAATTCAAATTACGTCACGAGTATTATGTCTGACTCGTGACACACCTCTCTGAGTACCAGGAGGGTGACGGTTCTTACAGTCTCTCTCAGGTCCTCGGGGAGGAGGCTTGTGGTGTGGGAGGGAACACCCTCTCGTATGTGGAGGAGGCTGGCCTTCTCCACAAATTGTGAATTTTATTGTATTTATGGCTATTTATTTTTTGGTAGTTAAAGTTTAATGTTTCTTTCGTTAATATTTCAATTCTTTTATATATCTAACTTAAGTAGGTTATTTCATTAATATATGATTTTTTGGAAGATGTGGGTTTTATTCATGCTGCTTTTCCCTTTCGAGGTAGTGAAAATTATTTAATCTTTTTACATATTTTATTAATGATGTAGATGACCATTTTATGTTGGGCGGTATATGACCATTGCTGTTGCGCCGCCAGATGCCTAATAGCATCAATAAATAAATCAATCAATCCAGTCTCTGATAATTAGAAAATAATTAGAAAATGAAACAGCTACTGCTAGATTAAACCCATAATGATCCAAAACAAGGAAGTAAGTTACCATAACTGCACATAGGCCTACCATATCTCATTAGAACAGTTTAACTTAGCTAGCTGAGCTCAGAGAAGTCGAACCCCAGTTTACAGAAGTCATTTAACCATTTTCATTTTACTTATGATTTTTGTGTAAAAAATTCAATGTAGAACACAATTAAAGGTAGAAAAGTGGAGTTACTTTAGTATGCTGTACATTACTCATATAAGCAGTTTTCATAATTACAGTGCATATGGTACAGTACTGTACTTTACCTGTCATGTAAATCACTGTCTCTCTACTACTTGTACTACAAGTATCACTATCACTGTCATCAGCTTCATAACCATCATGGTCCTTAGCTACAACCAATTCCAGTTCAGAATGTTTTAATCTTTTGTATGGAACTTTAACATTTAACTTCCATTTCAGTTCAACCTTTTGTCATTTTCTTGAAATCATGCCCCAGGGAAAGGAGATGAATATAATGTACTGTAGTACTGGTATACAGTACTGTACAGGAAATCTAATGGTCTACATGAATATAGAATTATAATCTTTAAATTACCTTTTCAATTTTCTTGGAAGTCTTATGCAGATATATTGTGTTTGAGTGGGATCAACAATTATTTTCCTCTTTTGTAGTCAACCAGTGGGTAATAATCTAGGAGTTTAGAAAATTCTGTACATTTAAAGGAAGAGCATAGGAAGGTGTTCAATACTGTAAATAATTGCAACTCCTTGGAAATTTGTTCTGTGAATTTTTTTACTAAAAAGTATGCTTGTGTACAGGAGTTCAATATTATGAACTGAATCTCACCTAACATTATACCCTGTTCACATTTACTTAACACCACATAGTGTCCCTTCTTGTATGGAGTCCCCATTATTGTCACTTCCAAGCTAACTTCTGCACCTTCAGTAATCTGACACATCATTAAGGCTTTTTTAATATCTGAACTTTATGTATCTGAGATTAACAAAATGTTTTTTACAACCTCTATATCAGTGGGAAAATATGAACTGGCCTGTTTGTATGCTTGTAATAACTGATGTTTTTCACTCATGGTCTGATACACATTCTTGAAGGAATGGGCACTTTTAATGCATCCTTTAAATTAGCAGTGCTTGCTTTCAAAGCGTAATGTCCACAACCGAATTAATGGGCCAAACAGCAAAATTAGGTTTGGATAATGTTTTAGAAAATGATGCTTTGGCCTCAGTTTGTCATTTGAAAAAATTCTTTGTCTGTCTTCTAAATATTCATTATTAAGTATTGCTAGATATGCTAGGTCAGAGTCGTCAAACTTTGGGGCACAGATTATTTCAGTAATGTTACGTAATAACAGGAACAACTGCCAAACAGGATCATTAGCATCAACTATTTTGCCATATAATATAACAGGCAACAGCTTGATTAAACACCAGTTTTGTGTAGCCTGACCACCTAATTTAGTACCTGAAGTATTTACTTGACATGGCATTGAGGCAGCATCTGTACCACGATAAAGAAACATAATTATACACTGATTAAGTTCTGCATAAGTTAGCCATCTCTTTTCATTTACTAAATTCTTCAATATCAGAGCAACGTTATAATCACCAACACCCTAAAAAATGTCATGACCCAGGCATGGTGGAAAACCTGCTTTGCAGACATGATAATATTTCAGTGCATTGAATGGATAATTAAATATAATACCTATGACATTATTTAAAATTTTGACAGTGTTCTCGTTTTTAAGTTGTTGTACTGCTAATGTATTACATTACACCAACATGCACAGGGTCAGTAAGAAATTCTTTTAGGGTTATGTTACAATATCTACAAAAATTTTCTGTAAAAGCACCAATGCCATGAGACCCCAAGTTATCCCAAGTAATGCAATATAGTGTCCCCTTCAAATTATCATTATTAATTTGAATGCCGTTGTTCTCAAGTTCCTTCAAGTCTTCAATTAATTTTGAAAATATTTTATCAAAACCAAAATGTTTAGATGGACTTATTTGCACCACCCCATTAATGACTGTTGATAATTACAGTCCAAGCACTGTAATGACACCCACACACCCACCACCTCATGAATGACTGTTGATATTTACAGTCCAAGCACTGTAATGACACTCACACACCCAGAATCCCATGAATGACTGTTGATATTTACAGCCCAAGCACTGTAATGAAACCCACACACCCACCACACTATGAATGACTGTTGATATTTACAGTCCAAGAACTGTAATGACACTCACACACCCACCACCCCATGAATGACTGTTGATATTTACAGTCCAAGCACTGTAATGACACCGACACACCCACCACCTCATGAATGAGTGTTGATATTTACAGTCCAAGCTCTGTAAAGACACCCACACAACCCATGAATGACTGTTGATATTTACAGTCCAAGAACTGTAATGCCACCCACCACCCCATGAATGACTGTTGATATTTACAGTCCAAGCACTAATGACACACACAAACCCACCACCCCATTAATGACATGATATTTACAGTCCAAGCACTGTAATGACACCCACACACCCACCACCCCATGAATGACTGGTAATATTTACAGTCCAAACACTATAATGACACCCACACACCCACCAACCCATGAATGACTGTTGATATTTACAGTCCAAGCACTGTAATGTCACCCTCACATGCACGACCCCATGAATGACTGTTGATATTTACAGTCAAAGCACTGTAATGACACCCCGACACCCACTGCCCCATGAATTATGGTTGATATTTACAGTCCAACCACTGTAATTACACCCACACACCCACCAACCCATCAATGACTGTTGATATTTACAGTCCAAGCACTCTAATGACACCCACCACCCTATGAAAGACTGTTGATATTTACAATCAAAATACTGTATTGACACCCACACACCCACCATCCCATGAATAACTGTTGATATTTACAGTCCAAGCACTGTAATGACACCCACACACACCACCCCATGAATGACTGTTGATATTTACAGTCCAAGCTCTGTAATGACACTCACACAGACACAACCACATGAATGACTGTTGATATTTACAGTCAAAGCACTGTAATGACACCCACACACCCACCACCCCATGAATGGCTGTTAATATTTATAGTTCAAGCACTGCAATGACACCCACACACTCACCACCCCATGAATGACTGTTGATATTTACAGTCCAAGCACTGTCATGACACCCACACACCCACCACCCCATGAATGAATGTTGATATTTACAGTCCAAGCACTCTAATGACACCCTCACAACCCATGAATGACTGTTGATATTTCCAGTTCAAGCACTCTAATGACACCCACCACCCTATTAATGACTGTTGATATTTACAATCCAACCACTGTAATGACACCCACACACCCACCACCCCATGAATGACTGTTGATATTTACAGTTCAAGCACTGTATTAACACCCACACACCCACCACCCCATAAATGACTGTTTATATTTACAGTCTATGAACTGTAATGACACACACACACCCACAACCCCATTAATGACTTGATATTTACAGTCCAAGCACTATAATGACACCCACAAACCCACCACCCCATGAATGACTGTTGATATTTACAATCCAAGCACTGTAATGACACCCAAAAATTCACCAACCCATGAATGACTGTTGATATTCACAGTCCATGCACTAATGCCACACACACACACACCACCCCATGAATGACTTGATATTTACAGTCCAAGCACTGTAAAGACAGCCACATGCCCACCACCCAATAAATGACTGTTGATATTTACAGTCTAAGCACTGTAATGACACCTACGCACCCACCACCCCAAGAATGACTTTTGATGTTTACAGTCCAAACACTGTAATGATAACAACACACCCACCACCCTATGAATGACTGTTGATATTTACAGTCCAAGCACTGTAATGAAACCCACACACAACACCACCCCATAAATGACGGTTGATATTTATAGTCCAAGCACTGTAATGACACCCTCACACCCACCACCCCATGAATGACTGTTGATATTTTGAGTCCAAGCACTGTAATGACATCCACACACCCTTTCCCACATGAATGACTGTTAATATTTATAGTCTGAGCACTGTAATGACACCCACACACCCACAACCCAATGAATGATGGTTGATATTAACAGTCCAAGAACTGCAATGACACCCACACACTCACCACCCCATGAATGACTGTTGATATTTACAGTCCAAGCACTGTCATGACACGCACAGACCCACCACCCCATGAATGACTGTTGATATTTACAGTCCGAACACTCTAATGACACCCACAACCCAATAAATGACTGTTGATATTTACAGTCAAATCACTGTAATGACACCCTCACACTCACAACCCCATGAATTACTGTTGATATTTACTGTCCAAGCACTGCAATGACACCCACACACACACCACCTCATGATTGACTGTTGATATTTACAGTCCAAGCACTGTAATGACCCCCAAAAACCCAACAACCCAAAAATGACTGTTGATGTTTACAGTCCAAGCACTGTAATGACACCCACAGACCAATCACCCCATAAATGACTGTTGATATTAACAGTCCAAGCACTATAATGCCACCAACCACCCCATGAATCACTGTTGATATTTACAGTTCAAGCACTAAAGACACACACACACCCACCACCCTATGAATGACTTAATATTTACAGTCTAAGCATTGTAATGACACCCACACACCCACAACACCATGAATGACTGTTGATATTTACAGTTCAAGCACTATAATGAAACCCACATACCCACAACCCCATGAGTTGTTAATGATATTTACCGTCCAAGCACTGTAATGACACCCTCACCCCCACCACCCCATGAATGACTGTTGATATTTACACTCAAATCACTATAATGACGCCCCACACCTACCATCCCATGCATTATGGTTGATATTTACAGTCGAAGCACTGTAATGACACCAACACACGCGCCACTCCATGAATGACTGTTGATATTTACAGTCCAAGCACTCTAATGACACCCACCACCATATAAATGACTGTTGTTATTTACAATAAAAACACTTTAATGACACCCACACACCCACCACCCCATGAATGACTGTTTATATTTACAGTTCAAGCTCTGCAATGACACCCACATACACACCACCCCATGATTGACTGTTGATATTTACAGTCCAAGAACTATAATGACAGCCAAACACCTACCACCCCATAAATGACTGTTGATACTTAAAGTCTAAGCACTGTAAAGACACCTACACACACACAACCCCATGAATGACTGTTGATATTTACAGTCCAAGCTCTGTAATGACACTCAAACACCCACCACTCTATGTATGACTGTTGATTTTTTCAGTCCAAGAACAGTAATGATACCCACACACCCACAACCCCATAAATGACTGTTAATATTTACAGTCCAAGAACGATAATGACACCCCACACCCACCACCCCATGAATTATGGTAGACATTTACAGTCCAATCACTGTAATGACACCAACACACACACCACTCCATGAATGACTGTTGATATTTACAGTCCAAGCACTCTAATGACACCCACCACCTTGTAAATGACTGTTGATATGTACAATCAAAACACTGTAATGACACCCACACAACCAGCACACCATGAATGACTGTTGATATTTACAATCCAAGCACTGTAATGACACCCACATACCCACCACCCCATGATTGACTGTTGATATTTATAGTCCAAGCACTGTAATGACACCCACACACCCACCACCCCAAGAATGAATTTTGATATTTACAGTCCAAGCACTGTAATGACACCTACACACCCACAACCCCATGAATGACTGTTGATATTTACAGTACAAGCTCTGTAATGACACTCACACACCCACCACCCTATGTATGACTGTTGATATTTACAGTCCAAGAACTGTAATGACACCCACACACCCACAACCCCATAAAAGATGGTTGATAATTATAGTCCAAGCACTGTAATAACACCCACACACCCATCACCCCATGAATGACTGTTAATATTTACAGTCTAAGCACTGTAATGACACCCACAATCCCACCACCTAATGAATGATGGTTGATATTTATAATCGAAGAACTGTAATGACACCCACACACTCAACACCCCATAAATGAATGTTGATATTTACAGTCCAAGCACTGTAATGACACCTAAACACCCAACACCCCATAAATGACTGCTGATATTTACAGTCAAAGCACTGTAATGACACCCTCACCCCCACCACCCCATGAATGACTGTTGATATTTATAGTCAAAGCACTGTAATGATGCCCCACACCCACCACTACATAAATGACTGTTGATATTTATAGTCTAAGCACTCTAATGACACCCACGACTTTATAAATGACTGTTGTTATTTACAATCAAAACACTGTAATGACTCCCACACACCCACCACCCCATGAATGACTGTTGATATTTCAGTCCAAGCACTGTAATGACACCCACACACCCACCACCCCATGAATGACTTGATATTTACAGTTCAAGCACTGTAATGACACCCACACACCCACCACCCCATGAATGACTGTTAATATTTACAGTCAAAGCACTGTAATGACACTCCCACACCCACCAACCCATGAATTATGGCTGATATTTACAGTCCAAGCACTCTAATGACACCCACCACCCTATGAATGACTGTTGATATTTACAATCAAAACACTGTAATGACACCCACACACCCTCTACCCCATGAATGACTGTTGATATTTACAGTCCAAGCACTATAATGACACTCACACAGCCACCACCCCATTGATGACTGCTGATATTTACAGTCCAAGCACTGTAATAACAGCCAAACACCCACCACCTCATGAATGACTGTTGGTATTTACAGTCTAAGCACTGTAATGACACCCACACACCCACCATCCCAAGAATGACTGTTGATATTTACAGTCCAAGCACTCTAATGACACCCACCACCCTATGAATGACTGTTGATATTTACAATCAAAACACTGTAATGACACCCACACACCCTCTACCCCATGAATGACTGTTGATATTTACAGTCCAAGCACTATAATGACACTCACACAGCCACCACCCCATTGATGACTGCTGATATTTACAGTCCAAGCACTGTAATAACAGCCAAACACCCACCACCTCATGAATGACTGTTGATATTTACAGTCCAAGCACTCTAATGACACCCACCACCCTATGAATGACTGTTGATATTTACAATCAAAACACTGTAATGACACCCACACACCCTCTACCCCATGAATGACTGTTGATATTTACAGTCCAAGCACTATAATGACACTCACACAGCCACCACCCCATTGATGACTGCTGATATTTACAGTCCAAGCACTGTAATAACAGCCAAACACCCACCACCTCATGAATGACTGTTGGTATTTACAGTCTAAGCACTGTAATGACACCCACACACCCACCATCCCAAGAATGACTGTTGATTTTTACAGTTCAATTACTGTAATGACACCCACACACCCACCACCCCATTAATGACTGTTGATATTTACAGTCCAAGCTTTGTAATAACACCCATAGGCCCACCACCCCATGAATGACTGTTGATATTTACATTCCAAGCTTTGTAATGACACTCACACACCCACCACCCTATAAATGACTGTTGATATTTACAGTCCAAGCACTGTAATGAAACCCACACACAACACCACCCCATAAATGACGTTTGATATTATAGTCCAAGCACTGTAATGACACCCTCACACCCACCACCCCATGAATGACTGTTGATATTTACATTCCAAGCACTCTAATGACACCCTCACAACCCATGAATGACTGTTGATATTTCCAGTTCAAGCACTCTAATGACACCCACCACCCTATTAATGACTGTTGATATTTACAATCCAACCACTGTAATGACATCAACACACCCACCACCCCATGAATGACTGTTGATATTTACAGTTCAAGCACTGTATTAACACCCACACACCCACCACCCCATGAATGACTGTTGATATTTACAGTTCAAGCACTATAATGACACCCATATACCCACAACCCCATGAATTGGTAATGATATTTACCGTCCAAGCACTGTAATGACACCCTCACCCCCACCACCCCATGAATGACTGTTGATATTTATAGTCAAAGCACTGTAATGATGCCCCACACCCACCACTACATAAATGACTGTTGATATTTATAGTCTAAGCACTCTAATGACACCCACGACTTTATAAATGACTGTTGTTATTTACAATCAAAACACTGTAATGACTCCCACACACCCACCACCCCATGAATGACTGTTGATATTTCAGTCCAAGCACTGTAATGACACCCACACACCCACCACCCCATGAATGACTTGATATTTACAGTTCAAGCACTGTAATGACACCCACACACCCACCACCCCATGAATGACTGTTAATATTTACAGTCAAAGCACTGTAATGACACTCCCACACCCACCAACCCATGAATTATGGCTGATATTTACAGTCCAAGCACTCTAATGACACCCACCACCCTATGAATGACTGTTGATATTTACAATCAAAACACTGTAATGACACCCACACACCCTCTACCCCATGAATGACTGTTGATATTTACAGTCCAAGCACTATAATGACACTCACACAGCCACCACCCCATTGATGACTGCTGATATTTACAGTCCAAGCACTGTAATAACAGCCAAACACCCACCACCTCATGAATGACTGTTGGTATTTACAGTCTAAGCACTGTAATGACACCCACACACCCACCATCCCAAGAATGACTGTTGATTTTTACAGTTCAATTACTGTAATGACACCCACACACCCACCACCCCATTAATGACTGTTGATATTTACAGTCCAAGCTTTGTAATAACACCCATAGGCCCACCACCCCATGAATGACTGTTGATATTTACATTCCAAGCTTTGTAATGACACTCACACACCCACCACCCTATAAATGACTGTTGATATTTACAGTCCAAGCACTGTAATGAAACCCACACACAACACCACCCCATAAATGACGTTTGATATTATAGTCCAAGCACTGTAATGACACCCTCACACCCACCACCCCATGAATGACTGTTGATATTTACATTCCAAGCACTCTAATGACACCCTCACAACCCATGAATGACTGTTGATATTTCCAGTTCAAGCACTCTAATGACACCCACCACCCTATTAATGACTGTTGATATTTACAATCCAACCACTGTAATGACATCAACACACCCACCACCCCATGAATGACTGTTGATATTTACAGTTCAAGCACTGTATTAACACCCACACACCCACCACCCCATGAATGACTGTTGATATTTACAGTTCAAGCACTATAATGACACCCATATACCCACAACCCCATGAATTGGTAATGATATTTACCGTCCAAGCACTGTAATGACACCCTCACCCCCACCACCCCATGAATGACTGTTGATATTTATAGTCAAAGCACTGTAATGATGCCCCACACCCACCACTACATAAATGACTGTTGATATTTATAGTCTAAGCACTCTAATGACACCCACGACTTTATAAATGACTGTTGTTATTTACAATCAAAACACTGTAATGACTCCCACACACCCACCACCCCATGAATGACTGTTGATATTTCAGTCCAAGCACTGTAATGACACCCACACACCCACCACCCCATGAATGACTTGATATTTACAGTTCAAGCACTGTAATGACACCCACACACCCACCACCCCATGAATGACTGTTAATATTTACAGTCAAAGCACTGTAATGACACTCCCACACCCACCAACCCATGAATTATGGCTGATATTTACAGTCCAAGCACTCTAATGACACCCACCACCCTATGAATGACTGTTGATATTTACAATCAAAACACTGTAATGACACCCACACACCCTCTACCCCATGAATGACTGTTGATATTTACAGTCCAAGCACTATAATGACACTCACACAGCCACCACCCCATTGATGACTGCTGATATTTACAGTCCAAGCACTGTAATAACAGCCAAACACCCACCACCTCATGAATGACTGTTGGTATTTACAGTCTAAGCACTGTAATGACACCCACACACCCACCATCCCAAGAATGACTGTTGATATTTACAGTCCAAGCACTCTAATGACACCCACCACCCTATGAATGACTGTTGATATTTACAATCAAAACACTGTAATGACACCCACACACCCTCTACCCCATGAATGACTGTTGATATTTACAGTCCAAGCACTATAATGACACTCACACAGCCACCACCCCATTGATGACTGCTGATATTTACAGTCCAAGCACTGTAATAACAGCCAAACACCCACCACCTCATGAATGACTGTTGATATTTACAGTCCAAGCACTCTAATGACACCCACCACCCTATGAATGACTGTTGATATTTACAATCAAAACACTGTAATGACACCCACACACCCTCTACCCCATGAATGACTGTTGATATTTACAGTCCAAGCACTATAATGACACTCACACAGCCACCACCCCATTGATGACTGCTGATATTTACAGTCCAAGCACTGTAATAACAGCCAAACACCCACCACCTCATGAATGACTGTTGGTATTTACAGTCTAAGCACTGTAATGACACCCACACACCCACCATCCCAAGAATGACTGTTGATTTTTACAGTTCAATTACTGTAATGACACCCACACACCCACCACCCCATTAATGACTGTTGATATTTACAGTCCAAGCTTTGTAATAACACCCATAGGCCCACCACCCCATGAATGACTGTTGATATTTACATTCCAAGCTTTGTAATGACACTCACACACCCACCACCCTATAAATGACTGTTGATATTTACAGTCCAAGCACTGTAATGAAACCCACACACAACACCACCCCATAAATGACGTTTGATATTATAGTCCAAGCACTGTAATGACACCCTCACACCCACCACCCCATGAATGACTGTTGATATTTACATTCCAAGCACTCTAATGACACCCTCACAACCCATGAATGACTGTTGATATTTCCAGTTCAAGCACTCTAATGACACCCACCACCCTATTAATGACTGTTGATATTTACAATCCAACCACTGTAATGACATCAACACACCCACCACCCCATGAATGACTGTTGATATTTACAGTTCAAGCACTGTATTAACACCCACAAACCAACCACCCCATAAATGACTGTTGATATTTACAGTCCAAGCACTGTCATGACACGCACAGACCCACCACCAAATGAATGACTGTTGATATTTACAGTCCAAGCACTCTAATGACACACACAACACAATAAATGACTGATGATATTTACAGTCAAATCACTGTAATGACACCAACACACCCACAACCCCATGATTGACTGTTGATATTTACAGTCTAAGCACTGTAATGACCCCTAAACACCCAACACCCTAAAAATGACTCTTGATAATTACAGTCCAAGCACTGTAATGACACCCACAGACCCATCACCCCATAAATGACTGTTGATATTAACAGTCCAAGCACTATAATGCCACCAACCACCCCATGAATCACTGTTGATATTTACAGTTCAAGCACTAAAGACACACACACACCCACCACCTTATGAATGACTTGATATTTAAAGTCCAAGCACTGTAATGACACCCACACACCCACCACCACATGAATGACTGTTGATATTTACAGTTCAAGCACTATAATGACACCCACATACCCAAAACCCCATGAGTTGTTACAGATATTTACCGTCCAAGCACTGTAATGACACCCTCACCCCCACCCCCCCATGAATGACTGTTGATATTTACAGTCAAATCACTGTAATGACGCCCCACACCTACCATCCCATGCATTATGGTTGATATTTAAAGTCCAAGCACTGTAATGACAACAAACACACCCACCACTCCATGAATGACTGTTTATATTTACAGTTCAAGCACTGCAATGACACCCACATACCCACCACCCCATGATTGACTGTTGATATTTACAGTCCAAGAACTATAATGACAGCCACACACCCACCACCCCATAAATGACTGTTGATACTTAAAGTCTAAGCACTATAAAGACACCTACACACACACAACCCCATGAATGACTGTTGATATTTACAGTCCAAGCTCTGTAATGACACTCACACACCCACCACCCTATGAATGACTGTTGATTTTTTCAGTCCAAGAACAGTAATGACACCCACACACCCACAACCCCATAAATGACTGTTAATATTTACAGTCTGAGCACTGTAATGACTCCCACAAACCGACCACCTAATCAATGATGGTTGATATTTACAGTCCAAGAACGGTAATGACACCCCACACCCACCACCCCATGAATTATGGTTGATATTTACAGTCCAAACACTGTAATGACACCAACACACACCACTCCATGAATGACTGTTGATATTTACAGTCCAAGCACTCTAATGACACCCACCACCTTGTAAATGACTGTTGATATGTACAATCAAAACACTGTAATGACACCCACACACCCAGCACAACATGAATGACTGTTGATATTTACAGTCCAAGCACTGTAATGACACCCACATACCCACCACCCCATGATTGATTGTTGATATTTATAGTCCAAGCACTGTAATGACACCCACATACCCACCACCCCAAGAATGACTTTTGATATTTACAGTCCAAGCACTGTAATGACACCTACACACCCACAACCCCATGAATGACCGTTGATATTTACAGTACAAGCTCTGTAATGACACTCACACACCCACCACCCTATGTATGACTGTTGATATTTAGAGTCCAAAAACTGTAATGACACCCACACACCCACAACCCCATAAATGATTGTTGATATTTATAGTCCAAGCAGTGTAATGACACCCACACACCCACCACCCCATGAATGACTGTTAATATTTACAGTCTAAGCACTGTAATGACACCCACAAACCCACCACCTAATAAATGATGGTTGATATTTATAATCCAAGAACTGTAATGACACCCACACACTCAACACCCCACGAATGACTGTTGATATTTACAGTCCAAGCTCTGTAATAACACCCATAGGCCCAACACCCCATGATTGACTGTTGATATTTACAGTCCAAGCACTGTAAAGACAGCCACACGCCCACCACCCAATAAATGACTGTTGATATTTACAGTCTAAGCACTGTAATGACACCTATGCACCCACCACCCCAAGAATGACTTTTGATGTTTACAGTCCAAACACTGTAATGATAACAACACACCCACCACCTCATGAATGACTGTTGATATTTACATTCCAAGCTCTGTAATGACACTCTCACACCCACCACCCTATAAATGACTGTTGATATTTACAGTCCAAGCACTGTAATGAAACCCACACACAACACCACCCCATAAATGACGGTTGATATTTATAGTCCAAGCACTGTAATGACACCCTCACACCCACCACCCCATGAATGACAGTTGATATTTTCAGTCCAAGCACTGTAATGACATCCACACACCCTTCACCACATGAATGACTGTTAATATTTATAGTCTAAGCACTGTAATGACACCCACACACCTACAGCCCAATGAATGATGGTTGATATTTACAGTCCAAGAACTGCAATGACACCCACACACTCACCACCCCATGAATGACTGTTGATTTTAACAGTTCAATTACTGTAATGACACTCACACACCCACCAACCCATGAATTATAGTTGATATTTACAGTCCAAACACTGTAATGACACCCACACACCAACCACCCAAATGATGACCTTTGATATTTACAGTCCAAGATCTCTAATGACGCCCACCACCCTATGAATGACTGTTGATATTTACAATCAAAACACTGTAATGACACCCACACACCCTCTACCCCATGAATGACTGTTGATATTTACAGTCCAAGCACTATAATGACACTCACACAGCCACCACCCCATTGATGACTGTTGATATTTACAGTCCAAGCACTGTAATAACAGCCAAACGCCCACCACCTCATGAATGACTGTTGGTATTTACAGTCTAAGCACTGTAATGACACCAACACACCCACAACCCCAAGAATGACTGTTGATTTTTACAGTTGAATTACTGTAATGACACTCACACACCCACCACCCCATTAATGACTGTTGATATTTACAGTCCAAGCTCTGTAATAACACCCATAGGCCCAAACCCCATGATTGACTGTTGATATTTACAGTCCAAGCACTGTAAAGAGAGCCACACGCCCACCACCCAATAAATGACTGTTGATATTTACAGTCTAAGCACTGTAATGACACCTACGCACCCACCACCCCAAGAATGACTTTTGATGTTTACAGTCCAAACACTGTAATGATAACAACATACCCACCACCTCATGAATGACTATTGATATTTATATTCCAAGATCTGTAATGACTCTCACACACCCACCACCCTATGAATGACTGTTGATATTTACAGTCCAAGCACTGTAATGACATCCACACACCCTTCCCCACATGAATGACTGTTAATATTTATAGTCAGAGCACTGTAATGACACCCACACACCCACAGCCCAATGAATGATGGTTGATATTTACAGTACAAGAACTGCAATGACACCCACACACTCACAACTCCATGAATGACTGTTGATATTTACAGTCCAAGCACTGTCATGACACGCACAGACCCACCACCCAATGAATGACTGTTGATATTTACAGTCCAAGCACTCTAATGACACCCACAACCCAATAAATGACTGTTGATATTTACAGTCAAATCACTGTAATGACACACACACACCCACAACCCCATGAATGACTGTTGATATATACTGTCCAAGCACTGCAATGACACCCACACACCCACCACCTCATGATTGACTGTTGATATTTACAGTCCAAGCACTGTAATGACCCCTAAACACCCAACACCCCAAAAATGACTGTTGATATTACAGTCCAAGCACTATAATGCCACCAACCACCCCATGAATTACTGTTGATATTTACAGTTCAAACACTAAAGACACACACACACCCATCACCCTATGAATGACTTGATATTTACAGTCCAAGCACTGTAATGACACCCACATACCCACAACCCCATGAGTTGTTACTGATATTTACCGTCCAAGCACTGTAATGACACCCTCACCCCCACCACCCCATGAATGACTGTTGATATTTACAGTCAAATCACTGTAATGATGCCCCACACCTACCATCCCATGCATTATGGTTGATATTTACAGTCCAAGCACTGTAATGAAACCAACACACCCACCACTCCATGAATGACTGTTGATATTTACAGTCCAAACACTCTAATGACACCCTTCACCATATAAATGACTGTTGTTATTTACAATAAAAACACTTTATTGACACCCACACACCCACCACCCCATGAATGACTGTTTATATTTACAGTTCAAGCACTGCAATGACACCCACATACCCACCACCCCATGATTGACTGTTGATATTTACAGTCCAAGAACTATAATGACAGCCACACACCCACCACCCCGTAAATGACCGTTGATACTTAAAGTCTAAGCACTGTAAAGACACCTACACACACACAACCCCATGAATGACTGTTGATATTTACAGTCCAAGCTCTGTAATGACACTCACACACCCACCACCCTATGAATGACTGTTGATTTTTTTTAGTCCAAGAACAGTAATGACACCCACACACCCACAACCCCATAAATGACTGTTAATATTTACAGTCTTAGCACTGTAATGACACCCACAAACCCACCACCTAATGAATGATGGTTGATATTTACAGTCCAAACACTGTAATGACACCAACACACACACCACTCCATGAATGACTGTTGATATTTCCAGTCCAAGCACTCTAATGACACCCACCACCTTGTAAATGACTGTTGATATGAACAATCAAAACACTGTAATGACACCCACACACCCAGCACACCATGAATGACTGTTGATATTTACAGTCCAAGCACTGTAATGACACCCACATACCCACCACCCCATGATTGACTGTTGATATTTATAGTCCAAGCACTGTAATGACACCCACACACCCACCACCCCAAGAATGACTTTTGATATTTACAGTCCAAGCACTGTAATGACACCTACACACCCACAACCCCATAATTGACTGTTGATATTTACAGTACAAGCTCTGTAATGACACACACACCCACCACCCTATGTATGACTGTTGATATTTACAGTCCAAGAACTGTAATGACACCCACACACCCACAACCCCATAAATGATGGTTGATATTTATAGTCCAAGCACTGCAATAACACCCACACACCCACCACCCCATAAATGACTGTTAATATTTACAGTCTAAGCACTGTAATGACACCCACAAACCCACCACCTAATGAATGATGGTTGATATTTATAATACAAGAACTGTAATGACACCCACACACTCAACACCCCATGAATGACTGTTAATATTTACAGTCCAAACAATGTAATGACACCCAGACACCCAACACCCCATAAATGACTGCTGATATTTACAGTCAAACCACTGTAATGACTCCCACACACCCATCACCCTATGAATGACTGTTGATATTTACAGTCCAAGCACTGTAATGCCACCAACCACCCCATGAATCACTGTTGATATTTACAGTCTAAGCACTAATGACACACACACACCCACAACCCCATGAATGACTTGATATTTACAGTACAAGCACTGTAATGACACCCACACACCCACCACCCCATGAATGACTGTTGATATTTATAGTTCAAGCACTATAATGACACCCATATACCCACAACCCCATGAATTGTTACTGATATTTACCGTCCAAGCAGTGTAATGACACCCTCACCCCCACCACCCCATGAATGACTGTTGATATTTACAGTCAAAGCACGGTAATGATGCCCCACACCCACCACTACTTGAATGACTGTTGATATTTACAGTCCAAGGACTCTAATTACACCCACGCCCTTATAAATGACTGTTGTTATTTACAATCAAAACACTGTAATGACACCCACACACCCACCACCCCATGAATGACTGTTGATATTTCAGTCCAAGCACTGTAATGACACCCACATACCCACCACCCCATGATTGACTGTTGATATTTACAGTCCAAGCACTATAATGACAGCCACACACTTACCACCCCATAAATGACTGTTGATATTTACAGTCCAAGCACTGTAATGCCCCCCACCACCCCATGAATGACTGTTGATATTTACAGTCCATGCACTAATGACATACACACACCCACCACCCCATGAATGACTTGATATTTACAGTCCAAGCACTGTAATGACACCCACACACCCACCACCCCATGAATGACTGTTCATATTTACAGTCCAAGCACTATAATGACACACACACCCACCACCACATGAATGACTCTCAATGTTTACAGTCCAAGCACTGTAATGACGCCCTCACACCAACCACCCCATGAATGACTGTTGATATTTACAGTCGAAGCACTGTAATGACACCCCCACACCCACCAACCCATGAATTATGGTTGATATTTACATTCCAAACACTGTAATGACACCCACACACCAACAACCCAAACGATGACTGTTGATATTTACAGTCCAAGCACACTAATGACACCCACCACCCTATGAATGACTGTTGATATTTACAATCAAAACACTGTAATGACACCCACACACCCTCTACCCCATGAATGACTGTTGATATTTACAGTCCAAGCACTATAATGACACTCACACAGCTACCACCCCATTGATGACTGTTGATATTTACAGTCCAAGCACTGTAATAACAGCCAAACACCCACCACCTCATGAATGACTGTTGGTATTTACAGTCTAAGCACTGTAATGACACTCACACACCCACCACCCCAAGAATGACTGTTGATTTTTACAGTTCAATTACTGTAATGACACCCACACACCCACCACCCCATTAATGACTGTTGATATTTACAGTCCAAGCACTGTAAAAACAGCCACACGCCCACCACTCAATAAAAGACTGTTGATATTCACAGTCTAAGCTCTGTAATGACACCTACGCACCCACCACCCCAAGAATGACTTTTGATGCTTACAGTCCAAACACTGTAATGATAACAACACACCCACCACCTTATAAATGACTGTTGATATTTACATTCCAAGCTCTGTAATGACACTAACACACCCACCACCCTATGATTGACTGTTGATATTTACAGTCCAAGCAATGTAATGAAACCCACACACAACACCACCCCATAAATGATGGTTGATATTTATATCCCAAGCACTGTAATGACACCCTCACACCAACCACCCCATGAATGACTGTTGATATTTTCAGTCCAAGCACTGTAATGACCCCCAAACACCCAACACCCCAAAAATGACTGTTGATATTTACAGTCCAAGCACTGTAATGACACCCACATACCCATCACCCCATAAATGACTATTGATATTTACAGTCCAAGCACTGTAATGACACCTACACACCCACCACCCCATGAATAACTGTTGATAATTACAGTCCAAGCACTGTAATGACACCCACACACCCACCACCCCATAAATGACTTTTAATATTTATAGGCCAAGCACTGCCATGACACCCACACCTGCACCACCCCATGAATAACTGTTGATATTTACAGTCCTAGTACTGTAATGACACCCACACAACGACCACCCCATGATTGACTGTTGATATTTATAGTCCAAGCACTGTAATGACACCCACACACCCACCACCCAATAAATGACTGTTGATATTTACAGTCCAAGCACTCTAATGACACCCAACATTCCATGATTGACTGTTTATATTTACAGTCCAAGCACTGTAATGACACCAACCACCCCATGAATGACTGTTGATATTTACAGTCTAAGCACTAATGACACACACACACCAACCACACCATGAATGACTTGATATTTATGGTCCAAGCACTGTAATGACACCCACACACCCACCACCCCATGAATGACTGTTGATATTTACAGTTCAAGCACTATAATGACACCCACATACCCACCACCACATGAATGACTGTTGATATTTACAGTCCAAGCACTGTAATGACACCCTCACCCCCACAACCCCATGAATGACTGTTGATATTTACAGTCAAAGCACTGTAATGACACCCCCACACCCACCATCCCATGCATGAATGTTGATATTTACAGTCCAAGCACTGTAATGACATCCACACACCCACCACCCCATGATTGACTGATAATATTTACAGTCTGAGCACTGTAATAACACCCACACACCCACCAACCAATGAATGATGGTTGATATATACAGTCCAAGAACTGTAATAACACCCACACACTTACCACCCAATGAATGACTGTTGATATTTACTGTCCAAGCAGTGTCATGACACCCACACACCCACCACCCCTTGAATACTGTTGATATTTACAGTCCAAGCACTCTACTGAAAACCCACCACCCAATAAATGACTGTTGATGTTTATAGTTAAAACACTGTAATGACCCCCACACACCCACCACCCCATGAATGACTGTTTATATTTACAGTCCAAGCAATGTAATGACACCCACACACCCACCACCCCACGATTGACTGTTGATATTTACAGTCCAAGCACTGCATAGACACCCAAACACCTACATCCCCATGAATAACTGTTTATATTTACAGTCCAAGCACTTTAATGACACCCACACACCCATCACCCCATAAATGACTTTTGATATTAGAGTCTAAACACTGTAATGCCACCCAACACCCCATGAATGACTGTTGATATTCACAGTCCAAGCACTAATGACACTCAGACACCCACCATCCCATGAATGACTTGATATTTACAGTCCAAGCAATGTAATAACACCCACACACCCACCACCCCATGAATGATTGTATATATTTACAGTACAAACACTATAATGACACCCACACACCCACCACCCCATGAGTGATTGTTAATATATACAGTCCAAGCACTGTAATGACACCCTAACCCCCACCACCCCATGAATGGCTGTTGATATTTACAGTCAAAGCACTGTTATGATACCCCCACACCCATCACAACACGAATGACTGTTGATATTTACAGTCCAAGCACTCTAATGACACCCACCACCTTATTAATGACTGTTTATATTTACAATCAAAATACTGTAATGACACGCACACACCCACCACCCTATAAATGACTGTTGATATTTACAGTCCAAGCACTGTAATGACAGCCACACACCAACCACCCCATAAATGACTGTTGATATTTACAGTCCATGCTCTGTAATGACACTCAAACACCCACCACCCTATAAATGACTGTTGATATTTATAGTCCTAGCACTGTAATGACACCCACACACCCACCACTCCATAAATGATGGTTAATATTTATAGGCCAAGCTCTGTAATGACACCCACACGCCCACCACCCCAAGAATGACTGTTGATATTTCCAGTCCAAGCAATGTAATGACATCCAAACACCCACCACCTAATGAATGATGGTTTATATTTACAGTCCAGGAACTGTAATGACACCCACATACTCACCACCCCATGAATTACTGTTGATATTTACAGTCCATGCACTCTCATGACACCCACACATGCACCACCCCATGAATGACTGTTCATATTTACAGTCCAAGCACTCTAATGAAAACCCACCACCCAATAAATGAATGTTGATATTTATATTTGAAACACTGTAATGACACCCACACACCCACCACCCCATGAATGACTGTTTATATTTACAGTCCAAGCAATGTAATGACAACCATACACCCACCACCCAATAAATGACTGTTGATATTTACAGTCTAAGCACTGTAATGACACCCACACACCCATAAACCCATGAAGGACTGTTGATATTTAGAGTCCAAACAATGTAATGACACCCACATACCCACAACACCATGATTGACTGTTGATAGTTACAGTCCAAGCACTCTAATGAAAACCCACCACCTAATAAATAAATGTTGATATTTATAGTTAAAACACTGTAATGACACCCACACACCCACCACCCCATGAATGACTGTTTATATTTACAGTCCAAGCAATGTAATGACACCCACACACCCACCACCCAATAAATGACTGTTGATATTTACAGTCAAAGCACTGTAATGACACCCACACACCCACCACCCCATGAATGACTGTTGATATTTACAGTCTAAGCACTGTAATGACATCATCACACCCACCACCTCATGAATGACTGTTAATATTTACAGTCTGAGCACTGTAATGACACCCACAAACCCACCACCTAATAAATAAGGGTTGATATTTATAGTCCAAGAACTGTAATGACACCCACACACTTACCACCCCATGAATGACTGTGGATATTTACAGTTCAAGCACTGTCATGACACCAACACACGCACCACCCCATGAATGACTGTTGATATTTACAGTCCAAGCACTGTAATGACACCCACACACCGACCACCCCGTGATTGACTGTTGATATTTACAGTCCAAGCACTGTAATGACACCCACACACCCACCACCCAATTAATGACTGTTGATATTTACAGTTTAAGCAATGTAATGACACCCACACACCCACCACACCATAAATGACTGTTGATGTTTACTGTCCAAGCACTGTAATGAATTCCACACACCCACCACTCCATGAATGACTGTTGATATTTACAGTCCAAGCTCTGTAATGACACTCACACACCCAGCACTTTATTAATGAGTGTTGATATTTACAGTCCAACCATTGTAATAACACCCACACACCCACCACCCTATAAATGATGGTTAATATTTTCAGTCCGAGCACTGTAATGACATCCACACACCAAGCACCCCATGAATAACTGTTAATATTTACAGTCCAAGCACTGTAATGTCACACACACACCCACCACCCAATAAATGATGGTTGATATATACAGTCCAAAAACTGTAATAACACCCACACGCTCACCACCCCATAAATAACTGTTGATATTTACTGTCCAAGCAGTGTCATGACACCCACACACGGACCACCCCTTGAATAACTGTTGATATTTACAGTCCAAGTACTGTAATGACCCCCAAAACCCTATGAATGACTGTTGATATTTACAGTCAAAACACTGTAATGACACCCACAAACCCACCACCCCATGAATGACTGTTAATATTTACAGTCCAAGCACTCTAATGACGCCCACGCACCCACCACCCCACGATTGACTGTTGATATTTACAGTCCAAGCACTGCATAGACACCCAAACACCCACATCCCCATGAATAACTGTTTATATTTACAGTCCAAGCACTGACATGACACCCACACACCCATCACCCCATGAATGACTTTTGATATTAGAGTCTAAGCACTGTAATGCCTCCCACCACCCCATAAATGACTGTTGATATTCACAGTCCAAGCACTAATGACACACAGACACCCACCATCCCATGAATGACTTGATATTTACAGTCCAAGCAATGCAATGACACCTACACACCCACCACCCCATGAAAAACTGTTGATATTTACAGTCCAAACACTATAATGACACCCACACACCCACCACCCCATGAATGATTGTTGATATATACAGTCCAAGCATTGTAATGACACCCCGAACCCCCACCACCCCATGAATGACTGTTGATATTTACAGTCAAAGCACTGTAATGACATCCCCACACCAACCACCCCATGAATGACTGTTGATATTTACAGTCCAAGCACTCTAATGACACCCACCACCTTATTAATGACTGTTGATATTCACAAGCAAAACACTGTAATGACACCCACACACCCACCACCCCATGAATGACTGTTGATATTTACAGTCAAAGCACTGTAATGACACCCACACACCTACAACCCCATGATTGACTGTTGATATTTACAGTCCAAGCACTGTAATGACAACCACACACCCACCACCATATAAATGACTGTAGATATTTACAGTACAAGCTCTGTAATGACACTCAAACATCCACCACCCTATGAATGACTGTTGATATTTACAGTCAATGCACTATCATGACACCCACACATGCACCACCCCATGAATGACTGTTGATATTTACAGTCCAAGCACTCTAATGAAAACCCACCACCCAATAAATGAATGTTGATATTTATAGTTAAAGCACTGTAATGACACCCACACACCCACCACCCCATGAATGACTGTTTATATTTACAGTCCAAGCAATGTAATGACACCCACACACCAACCACCCAATAAATGACTGATGATATTTACAGTCTAAGCACTATAATTACACCCACACACCCACCAACCCATGAAGGACTGTTGATATTTACAGTCCAATCACTGTAATGACACCCACATACCCACCACACCATGATTGACTGTTGATATTTACAGTCCAAGCACTCTAAAGAAAACCCACCACCCAATAAATAAATGTTGATATTTATAGTTAAAACACTGTAATGACACCCACACACCCACCACCCAATGAATGACTGTTTATATTTAAAGTCCAAGCAATGTAATAACACCCAAACACCCACCACCCAATAAATGACTGTTGATATTTACAGTCCAAGCACTGCTATGACACCCACCCACACACCACCCCATTAATGACTATTGATATTTAAAGTCCAAGCACTCTAATGACACCCAACATTCCATAATAGACTGTTGATATTTACAGTCCAAGCACTAATGACACCCACACACCCACCACACCATGAATGACTTGATATTTATAGTCCAAGCACTGTAATGACGCCCACACACCTACCACCCAATGAATGACTGTTGATATTTACAGTTCAAGCACTATAATGACACCCACATACCCACCACCCCCTGAATGACTGTTGATATTTACTGTCAAAGCACTGCAATGACACCCCCACACCCCTCACCCCATGAATGACTGTTGATATTTACAGTCCAAGCACTCTAATGACACCCACCACCTTATTAATGACTGTTGATATTCACAATCAAAACACTGTAATGACACCCACACAACCACCACCCTATGAATGAAAGTTGATATTTTTAGTCCAATCACTGTAATGACATCCACACACCCACCTCCCCATGAATGACTGATAATATTTACAGTCTGAGCACTGTAATAACACCCACACACCCACCAACCAATGAATGATGGTTGATATATACAGTCCAAGAACTGTAATAACACCCACACACTCACCACCCTATGAATGACTGTTGATATTTACTGTCCAAGCAGTGTCATGACACCCACACACCCACCACCCCTTGAATAACTGTTGATATTTACAGTCCAAGCACTGTAATGACACCCAACACCCTATGAATGACTGTTGATATTTTCAGTCAAAACACTGTAATGACACCCATAAACCCACCATCCCATGAATGACTGTTAATATTTACAGTCCAAGCACTCTAATGACACCCACACACCCACCACCCCATGAATGATTGTTGATATATACAGTCCAAGTACTGTAATGACACCCCCACACCCACCACCCCATTAATTATGGTTGATATTTACAGTCCAAGCACTCTAATGACACCCACCACCCTATGAATGACTGTTGATATTTACAATCAAAACACTGTAATGACACCCACACACCCACCACCCCATGAATCACTGTTGATATTTACAGTACAATCACTGTAATGACATCCAGACACCCACAACTCCATGATTGACTGTTGATATTTACAGTCCAAGCACTGCATAGACACCCAAACACCCAAAACCCCATGAATGACTGTTGATATTTATAGTCCAAACACTCTAATGACACCCAACACCCCATGATTGACTGTTGATATTTACATTCCAAGAACTGTAATGATACCAACCACCCCATGAATGACTGTTGATATTTACAGTCCAAGCACTAATGACACCTCCACCCCCACCACACCACGAATGACTAGATATTTTTAGTCCAAGCACTGTAATGACACCCACACACCCACCACCCCACGAATGACTGTTGATATTTACAGTCAAAGCACTGTAATGACACCCACACACCCACCACCCCATGATTGACTGTTGATATTTACAGTCCGAGCACTGTAATGACATCCACACACCAACCACTTCATAAATGACTGTTGATATTTACAGTCTAAGCACTGTAATGACACCCACACACCGACCACCCCAAGAATGACTTTTGATATTTACAGTCCAAGCACTGTAATGACACCTACACACCCACCACCCCATGAATAACTGTTGATATTTACAGTCCGAGCACTGTAATGACAGCCACACACCCACCACCTTATAAATGACTTGATATTTACAGTCCAAGCACTGTAATGACACCCACACACCCCCCACCCCATAAATGACGGTTAATATTTATAGGCAAAGCAATGTAATGACACCCACACACCCACTACCCCAAGAATGACTGTTGATATTTTCAGTTCAAGCACTCTAAGGAAATCCACACACCCACCACCCTATGAATGACTATTAATATTTACAGTCTCAGCACTGTAATGACACCCACACACCCACCACCTAATAATTGATGGTTTATATTTACAGTCCAGGAACTGTAATGACACCCACACACTCACCACCCCATAAATGACTGTTGATATTTACAGTCCAAGCACTGTCATGACACCCACACTGGCATCACCCCATGAATGACTGTTGATATTTACAGTCCAAGCACTGTAATGACACCCACACACCCACCACCAAATAAATGACTGTTGATATTTACAGTCCAAGCACTCTAATGACACCGTACATTCCATGATTGACTGTTGATATTTACAGTCCAAGCACTGTAATGACACCAACCACCCCATGAATGACTGTTAATATTTACAGTCCAAGCACTAATGACACACACACACCTAGCACACCATGAATGACTTAATATTTATAGTCCAAGCACTGTAATGACACCCATACACCCACCACCCCATTCATGACTGTTGATATTTACAGTTCAAGCACTATAATGACACCCACATACCCACCACCCCATGAATGACTGTTGATATTTACAGTAAAAACACTGTAATGACACCCCCACACCCACCACCCCATGAATGACTGTTGATATTTACAGTCCAAGCACTCTAATGACACCCACCACCTTATTAATGACTGTTGATATTCACAATCAAAACACTGTAATGACACCCACACACCCACCACCACGTGAATGACTGTTGATATTTACAGTCAAAGCCCTGTAATGACACACACACACCCACAACCCCATGATTGACTGTTGATATTTACAGTCCAAGCTCTGTAATGACACTCAAACACCCACCACCTCATAAATGATTGTTGATATTTACAGTCAAAGCACTGTAATGACACCCACACACCCACAAACCCATAAAGGACTGTTGATATTTACAGTCCAAGCACTGTAATGAAACCCACATACCCACCACACTATGATTGACTGTTGATATCTACAGTCCAAGCACTATAATGACAGCCACACACCCACCACCCAATAAATGACTGTTGATATTTACAGTCCAAGCTCTGTTATGACACTTACACACCTACCACCCTATGTATGACTGTTGATATTTACAGTCCAAGAACTGTAATGACACCCACACACCCACAACCCCATAAATGACGGTTGATATTTATAGTCCAAAAACAGTAATGACAAACACACACCCACCACCCCATAAATGACTGTTGATATTTTCAGTCTAAGCACTGTAATGACACCCACAAACCCACCACCTAATGAATGATGGTTGATATTTATAGTCCAAGAACTGTAATGACACCCTCATCCCCACCACCCCATGAATGACTGTTGATATTTACAGTCAAAGCACTGTAATAACGCCCCACTCCCACCACCCTATGCATTGTGGTTGATATTTACAGTCCAAGCACTCTAATGACACCAACACACCCACCACTCCATGAATGACTGTTGATATTTACAGTCCAAGCACTCTAATGACACCCACCACCTTATAAATGACTGTTGTTATTTACAATCAAAACATTGTAATGACACCCACACACCCACCACCTCACGAATGACTGTTGATATTTACAGTCAAAGCACTGTAATGACACCCACACACTCACCATCCCATGAATGATTGTTGATATTTACAGTCCAAGCACTGTCATGACACCCACACATGCACTACCCTATGAATGTCTGTTGATATTTACAGTCCAAGCACTCTAATGACACCAACCACCCAATAAATGAATGTTGATATTTATAGTTAAAGCACTGTAAAGACACCCACACACCCACCACCCAATAAATGACTGTTGATATTTACAGTCCAAGCATTCTAATGACACCCAACATTCCATGATTGACTGTTGATATTTACAGTCCAAGCACTGTAATGACACCAACCACCCCATGAATGACTGTTGATATTTACAGTCCAAGCACTAATGACGCACACACCCACCACACCATGAATAATTTGATATTTATAGTCCAAGCACTGCAATGACACCCACATACCCACCACCCCATGAATGACTGTTGATATTTACAGTCCAAGCACTGTAATGACACCCTCACCCTCACCACCTCATGAATGACTGTTGATATTTACAGTCAAAGCACTGTATGGAAAACCCAACACCCACCACGGCATAAATGACTGTTGATATTTACAGGGCAAGCACTCTAATGACACCCACCACCTTATTAATGACTGTTGATATTTACAATCAAAACACTGTAATGACACCCACACACCCACCACACCATGTATGACTGTTAATATTTACCGTCAAAGTACTGTAATGACACCCACACACCGACCACCCCATGATTGACTGTTGATATTTACAGTCCAAGCACTGTAATGACACCCACACACCCACCACCCTATAAATGACTGTTGATATTTACAGTCCAAGCTCTGTAATGACACTCAAACACCCACCACCCTTCTAATGACTGTTGATATTTACAGTCCAAGCATTGTAATGACACCCACACACCCACCACCCCATAAATGACGGTTAATATTTATAGGCCAAGCACTGTAATGACACCCACACACCCACCACCCCAAGAATGACTGTTGATATTTTCAGTCCAAGCACTGTAATGACATCCAAACACTCACCACCTGATGAATGATGGTTTATATTTACAGTCCAGGAACTGTAATGACACCCACACACTTACCACCCAATAAATGACTGTTGATATTTACAGTCTAAGCTCTGTAATGACACCCACACACCCACCAACCCATAAAGGACTGTTGATATTTACAGTCCAAGAACTGTAATGACACCCACATACCCACCACACTATGATTGACTGTTGATATTTACAGTCCAAGCACTATAATGACAGCCACACACCCACCACCCCATAAATTACTGTTTATATTTAGAGTCTATGCACTGTTATGATACCCACACACCCACCACCCCAAGAATGAATTTTGATATTTACAGTCCAAGCACTGTAATGACACCTACACACCCACAACCCCATGAATGACTGACAATATTTACAGTCCATGCACTGTAATGACATCCACACACCCACCCCCACATGAATGACTGTTAATATTTACAGTCTAAGCACTGTAATGACACACACAAACCCACAACCTAATGAATGATGGTTGATATTTATAGTCCAAGAACTGTAATGACACTCTCACCCCCACCACCCCATGAATGACTGTTGATATTTACAGTCAAAGCACTGTAATAATGCCCCACTCCCACCACCCTATGCATTATGGTTGATATTTACAGTCCAAGCACTGTAATGACACCAACACACCCACCACTCCATGAATGACTGTTGATATTTACAGTCCAAGCACTGTAATGACACGCTCACACCCACCACCCTATAAATGACTGTTGATATTTACAGTCTAAGCTCTGTAATGACACCCACACATCCACCAACCCATGAAGGACTGTTGATATTTACAGTCCAAGAACTGTAATGACACCCACATACCCACCACACTATGATTGACTGTTGATATTTACAGTCCAAGCACTATAATGACATCCACACACCCACCACCCCATAAATTACTGTTGATATTTAGAGTCTAAGCACTGTAATGACACCCACAAACCCACCACCTAATGAATGATGGTTGATATTTATAGTCCAAGAACTGTAATGACACCCTCACCCCCACCACCCCATGAATGACTGTTGATATTTACAGTCAAAGCACTGTAATAACGCCCCACTCCCACCACCCTATGCATTATGGTTGATATTTACAGTCCAAGCACTGTAATGACACCAACACACCCAACACTTCATGAATGACTGTTGATATTTACAGTCCAAGCACTCTAATGACACCCACCACCTTATAAATGACTGTTGTTATTTACAATCAAAACATTGTAATGACACCCACACACTTACCACCCCATGAATGACTGTTGATATTTACAGTCCAAGCACTGTCATGACACCCACACATGCACCACCCCATGAATGACTGTTGATATTTACAGTCCAAGCACTCTAATGAAAACCCACCACCCAATAATTGAATGTTAATATTTATAGTTAAAACACTGTAATGATACCCACACACCCACCACCCCATGAATGACTGTTGATATTTACAGTCTAAGCTCTGTAATGACACCCACACACCCACCAACCCATAAAGGACTGTTGATATTTACAGTCCAAGAACTGTAATGACACCCACATACCCACCACACTATGATTGACTGTTGATATTTACAGTCCAAGCACTATAATGACAGCCACACACCCACCACCTCATAAATTACTGTTTATATTTAGAGTCTATGCACTGTTATGATACCCACACACCCACCACCCCAAGAATGAATTTTGATATTTACAGTCCAAGCACTGTAATGACACCTACACACCCACAACCCCATGAATGACTGACAATATTTACAGTCCATGCACTGTAATGACATCCACACACCCACCCCCACATGAATGACTGTTAATATTTACAGTCTAAGCACTGTAATGACACACACAAACCCACAACCTAATGAATGATGGTTGATATTTATAGTCCAAGAACTGTAATGACACTCTCACCCCCACCACCCCATGAATGACTGTTGATATTTACAGTCAAAGCACTGTAATAATGCCCCACTCCCACCACCCTATGCATTATGGTTGATATTTACAGTCCAAGCACTGTAATGACACCAACACACCCAACACTCCATGAATGACTGTTGATATTTACAGTCCAAGCACTCTAATGACACCCACCACCTTATAAATGACTGTTGTTATTTACAATCAAAATATTGTAATGACACCCACACACCCACCACCCCATGAATGACTGTTGATATTTACAGTCCAAGCACTGTAATGACACCCACATACCCACAACCCCATGATTGACTGTTGATATTTACAGTCCATGCACTATAATGACAGCCACACACCCACCACCCTATAAATGACTGTTGATACTTACAGTCTAAGCACTGTAATGATACCTACACACACACAACCCCATGAATGACTGTTGATATTTACAGTCCAAGCACTGTAATGACACCCTCACCCCCATTACCCCATGAATGACTGTTGATATTTACAGTCAAAGCACTGTAATGACACCCCAACACCCACCACCCAATGAATGACTGTTGATATTTACAGTCCAAGCACTTTAATGACACCTACCACCTTATAAATGACTGTTGATATTTACAATCAAAAGACTGTAATGACACCCACACACACAAAACCCTATGAATGACTGTTGATATTTACAGTCCAAGCACTCTAATGACACCAACCACCCAATAAATGAATGTTGATATTTATAGTTAAAGCACTGTAAAGACACCCACACACCGACCACCCCATGATTGACTGTTGATATTTACAGACCAAGCACTGTAATGACACCCACACACCCACCACCCAATAAATGACTGTTGATATTTACAGTCCAAGCATTCTAATGACACCCAACATTCCATGATTGACTGTTGATATTTACAGTCCAAGCACTGTAATGACACCAACCACCCCATGAATGACTGTTGATATTTACAGTCCAAGCACTAATGACACACACACCCACCACACCATGAATGAATTGATATTTATAGTCCAAGCACTGTAATGACACCCACATACCCACCACCCCATGAATGACTGTTGATATTTACAGTTCAAGCACTGTAATGACACCCTCACCCTCACCACCCCATGAATGACTGTTGATATTTACAGTCAAAGCACTGTATGGAAAACCCAACACCCACCACCCCATGAATGACTGTTGATATTTACAGGGCAAGCACTCTAATGACACCCACCACCTTATTAATGACTGTTGATATTTACAATCAAAACACTGTAATGACACCCACACACCCACAACCCCATGTATGACTGTTGATATTTACCGTCAAAGCACTGTAATAACACCCACACACCCACCACCCCATGATTGACTGTTGATATTTACAGTCCAAGCACTGTAATGACACCCACACACCCACCACCCTATAAATGACTGTTTATATTTACAGTCCAAGCACTGTAATGACACCCTCACACCCACCACCCAATAAATGACTGTTGATATTTACAGTGTAAGCTATGTAATGACACCCACACACCCACCAACCCATGAAGGACTGTTGATATTTACAGTCCAAGAACTGTAATGACACCCACATACCCACCACACTATGATTGACTGTTGATATTTACAGTCCAAGCACTATAATGACAGCCACACACCCACCACCCCTTAAATGACTGTTGATATTTAGAGTCTAAGCACTGTAATGATACCCACACACCCACCACCCCAAGAATGGATTTTGATATTTACAGTCCAAGCACTGTAATGACACCTACACACCCACAACCCCATGAATGACTGACAATATTTACAGTCCATGCACTGTAATGACACTCACACACCGACAACCCCATAAATGAAGGTAATATTTATAGTCCAAGCACTGTAATGACACCCACATACCCACCACTCCATGAATGACTGTTGATATTTTCAGTCTAAGCACTGTAATGACATCCACACACCCACCACCCCATGAATGACTGTTAATATTTACAGTCTAAGCACTGTAATGACACCCACAAACCCACCACCTAATGAATGATGGTTGATATTTATAGTCCAAGAACTGTAATGACACCCTCACCCCCACCACCCCATGAATGACTGTTGATATTTACAGTCAAAGTACTGTAATGACGTCCCACACCCACCACCCCATGCATTATGGTTGATATTTACCGTCCAAGCACTGTAATGACACCAACACACCCACCAATCCATGAATGGCTGTTGATATTTACAGTCCAAGCACTCTAATGACACCCACCACCTTATAAATGACTGTTGTTATTTACAATCAAAACACTGTAATGACACCCACACACCCACCACCCCATGAATGACTGTTGATATTTACAGTCCAAGCACTGTAATGACACCCACATACCCACCACCCCAAGATTGACTGTTGATATTTACAGTCCAAGCACTATAATGACAGCCACACACCCACCACCCCATAAATGACTTTTGATACTTACAGTCTAAGCACTGTAATGACACCTACACACACACAACCCCATGAATGACTGTTGATATTTACACTCCAAGCACTGTAATGACACCCTCACCCCCATTACCCCATAAATGACTGTTGATATTTACAGTCAAAGCACTGTAATGACACCCCAACACCCACCACCCCATGAATGACTGTTGATATTTACAGTCCAAGCACTGTAATGACACCCACCACCTTATAAATGACTGTTGATATTTACAATCAAAAGACTGTAATGACACCCACACACCCACCACCCCACGAATGACTGTTGATATTTACAGTCAAAGCACTGTAATGACACCCACACACTCACCACCTTATGAATGACTGTTGATATTTTCAGTCCAAGCACTGTCATTACACCCACACATGCACCACCCTATGAATGACTGTTGATATTTACAGTCCAAGCATTCTAATGACACCCACCACCCAATAAATGAACGTTGATATTTATAGTTAAAGCACTGTAATGACACCCACACACCGACCACCCCATGATTGACTGTTGATATTTACAGTCCAAGCACTATAATGACACCCACACACCCACCACCCAATAAATGACTGTTAATATTTACAGTCTAAGCATTCTAATGACACCCAACATTCCATGATTGACTGTTGATATTTACAGTCCAAACACTGTAATGACACCAACCACCCCATGAATGACTTGTAATATTTACAGTCCAAGCACTAATGACACACACACCCACCACACCATGAATTAATTGATATTTATAGTCCAAGCACTGTAATGACACCCACACACCCACCACCCCATGAATGACTGTTGATATTTATAATCAAAACACTGTAATGACACCCACACACCAACCACCCCATGAATGACTGTTGATATTTACAGTCAAAGCACTGTAATGACACCCACACACCCACCACCCCATGATTGACTGTTGATATTTACAGTCCAAGCAGTGTAATGACACCTACACACCCACAACCACATGAATGACTGATTATATTTACAGTCCATGCATTGTAATGACACCAACACACCCACAACCCCATAAATGACGGTTATGTTTATAGTCCAAGCACTGTAATGACACCCACACACCCACCACCCCATGAATGACTGTTGATATTTACAGTCTAAGCACTGTAAAGACATCCACACACCCACCACCCAATGAATGACTGTTAACATTTACAGTCTGAGCACTGTAATGACACCCACACACCCACCACCTGATGAATGATAGTTTATGTTTACAGTCCAGGAACTGTAATGACACCAACACACTCACCACCCCATGATTGACTGTTGATATTTACAGTCCAAGCACTGTCATGACACCCACACATGCATCACCCCATGAATGACTGTTGATATTTACAGTCCAAGCACTCTAATGAAAACCCACCACCCAATAAATAAATGTTAATATTTATAGTTAAAACAATGTAATGACACCCACACACCCACCACCCCATAAATGACTGTTTATATTTACAGTCCAAGCACTGTAATCACACCCACACACCCACCACCCAATAAATGACTGTTGATATTTACAGTCTAAGCACTGTAATGACACCCACACACCCACCAACCCATAAAGGACTGTAGATATTTACAGTCCAAGCACTGTAATGAAACCCACATACCCACCACACTATGATTGACTGTTGATATTTACAGTCTAAGCACTATAATGACAGCCACACACCCACCACCCCATAAATGACTGTTGATATTTTCAGTCTAAGCACTGTAATGATACCCACACACCCACCACCCAAAGAATTAATTTTGATATTTACAGTCCAAGCACTGTAATAACACCTACACACCCACAACCACATGAATGAATGATTATATTTACAGTCCATGCATTGTAATGACACCCACACACCCACAACCCCATAAATGACGGTTATGTTTATAGTCCAAGCACTGTAATGACACCCACACACCCACCACCCCATGAATGACTGTTGATATTTACAGTCTAAGCACTGTAAAGACATCCACACACCCACCACCACATGAATGACTGTTAACATTTACAGTCTGAGCACTGTAATGACACCCACAAACCCACCACCTAATGAATAAGGGTTGATATTTATAGTCCAAGAACTGTAATGACACCCACACACTTACCACCCCATGAATGACTGTTGATATTTACAGTCCAAGCAATGTCATGACACCAATACACGCACCCCCCCTTGAATGAGTGTTGATATTTACAGTCCAAGCACTGTAATGACACCCACACACCGACCACCCCATGATTGACTGTTGATATTTACAGTTCAAACACTGTAATGACACCCACACACCCACAACCCAATTAATGACTGTTGATATTTACAGTCTAAGCACTGTAATGACACCCACAAACCCTAACCCCATGAATGAATGTTGATATTTACAGTCCAAGCACTGTAATGACACCCACACACCCACCACTCCATTAATGACTGTTGATATTTACAGTCCAAGCTCTGTAATGACACTCACACACCCAGCACTTTATGAATGACTGTTGATATTTACAGTCCAACCACTGTAATAACACCCACACACCCACCACCCTATAAATGACAATTACTATTTTAAGTCCGAGCACTGTAATGACATCCACACACCCACCACCCCATGAATAACTGTTAATATTTACAGTCCAAGCACTGTAATGACACCCACACACCCATCACCCTATGAATGACTGTTGATATTTACAGTCAAAACACTGTAATGACAAACACACACCTACCACCCCATGAATGACTGTTAATATCTACAGTCCAAGCACTCTAATGACACCCACACACCCACCACTCCATGATTGACTGTTGATATTTACAGTCCAAGCACTGCATAGACACACACCACCACATGAATGACTGTTAATATTCACAGTCCAAGCACTAATGACACATAGACACCCACCATCCCATAAATGACTTGATATTTACAGTCCAAACACTATAATGACACCCACACACCCACGACCCCATGAATGATTGTTGATATATACAGTCTAAGCACTGTAATGACACCCTCACACCCACCACCCCATGAATGACTATTGATATTTACAGTCTAAGCACTGTTATGACACCCACACACCCACCACCCCATGAATGACTGTTGATATTTACAGTCCAAGCACTCTAATGACACCCACCACCCTATGAATGACTGTTGATATTTACAATCAAAACACTGTAATGACACCCACACACCCACCACCCCATGACTCACTGTTGATATTTACAGTCCAAGCACTGTAATGACACCCAGAAATCCACCACCCCATGATTGACTGTTGATATTTACAGTCCAAGCACTACATAGACACCCAAACACCCAAAACCCCATGAATGACTGTTGATATTTAGAGTCCAAACACTCTAATGACTACCAACACCCCATGATTGACTGTTGATATTTACAGTCCAAGCACTGTAATGACACAAAGCACCCCATGAATGACCGTTGATATTTACAGTCCAAGCACTAATGACACACACACACACCCACCACACCATGAATGACTTAATATTTATAGTCCATGCACTGTAATGACAACCACACACCCACCACCCCATGAATGACTGTTGATATTTACATTAGAAGCATTATAATGACACCCACACACCCACCACCCCATGAATGACTGTTGATATTTACAGTCCAAGCACTGTAATGACACCCTCACCCCCACAACCCCATGAATGACTGTTGATATTTACAGTCAAAACACTGTAATGACACCCTCACACCAACCACCTTATGAATGACTGTTGATATTTACAGTCCAAGCACTCTAATGACACCCATAACCTTATAAATGACTGTTGATATTTACAAACAAAACACTCTAATGAAACCCACACACCCACCACCCCATGAATGTCTGTTGATATTTACAGTCAAAGAACTGTAATGACACCCGCACACCCACCACCCCATGATTGACTGTTGATATTTACATTCCAAGCACTGTAATGACAGCAACACACTTACCACCCCATAAATGACTGTTAATATTTAAAGTCTAAGCACTGTAATGACACCCACACACCCACCACCTGATGAATGATCGTTTATGTTTACAGTCCAGGAACTGTAATGACACCAACACACTCACCACCCCATGATTGACTGTTGATATTTACAGTCCAAGCACTGTCATGACACCCACACATGCATCACCCCATGAATGACTGTTGATATTTACAGTCCAAGCACTCTAATGAAAACCCATCACCCAAAAAATGAATGTTAATATTTATAGTTAAAACACTGTAATGACACCCACACACCCACCACCCCATAAATGACTGTTTATATTTACAGTCCAAGCACTGTAATGACACCCACACACCCACCACCAAATAAATGACTGTTGATATTTACAGTCTAAGCACTGTAATGACACCCACACACCCACCACCAAATAAAGGACTGTAGATATTTACAGTCCAAGCACTGTAATGACACCCACACACCCACCACCAAATAAATGACTGTTGATATTTACAGTCTAAGCACTGTAATGACACCCACACACCCACCAACCCATAAAGGACTGTAGATATTTACAGTCCAAGCACTGTAATGAAACCCACATACCCACCACACTATGATTGACTGTTGATATTTACAGTCTAAGCACTATAATGACAGCCACACACCCACCACCCCATAAATGACTGTTGATATTTTCAGTCTAAGCACTGTAATGATACCCACACAACCACCACCCAAAGAATTAATTTTGATATTTACAGTCCAAGCACTGTAATGACACCTACACACCCACAACCACATGAATTACTGATTATATTTACAGTCCATGCATTGTAATGACACCCAGACACCCACAACCCTATAAATGACGGTTATGTTTATAGTCCAAGCACTGTAATGACACCCACCCACCCTCCACCCCATGAATGACTGTTGATATTTACAGTCTAAGCACTGTAAAGACATCCACACACCCACCACCCCATGAATGACTGTTAACATTTACAGTCTGAGCACTGTAATGACACCCACAAACCCACCACCTAATGAATAAGGGTTGATATTTATAGTCCAAGAACTGTAATGACACCCACACACTTACCACCCCATGAATGACTGTTGATATTTACAGTCCAAGCAATGTCATGACACCAATACACTCACCACCCCATGAATAACTGTTGATATTTACAGTCCAAGGACTGTAATGACACCCACACACCGACCAGCCCATGATTGACTGTTGATATTTACAGTTCAAACACTGTAATGACACCCACACACCCACCACCCAATTAATGACTGTTGATATTTACAGTCTAAGCACTGTAATGACACCCACAAACCCTAACCCCATGAATGACTGTTGATATTTACAGTCCAAGCATTTTAATGACACCCACACACCCACCATCCCATAAATGACTTGATATTTACAGTCCAAACACTATAATGACACCCACACACCCACGACCCCATGAATAATTGTTGATATATACAGTCTAAGCACTGTAATGACACCCTCACACCCACCACCCCATGAATGACTATTGATATTTACAGTCTAAGCACTGTTATGACACCCACACACCCACCACCCCATGAATGACTGTTGATATTTACAGTCCAAGCACTCTAATGACACCCACCACCCTATGAATGACTCTTGATATTTACAATCAAAACACTGTAATGACACCCACACACCCACCACCCCATGACTCACTGTTGATATTTACAATCCAAGCACTGTAATGACACCCAGAAACCCACCACCCCATGATTGACTGTTGATATTTACAGTCCAAGCACTGCATAGACACCCAAACACCCAAAACCCCATGAATGACTGTTGATATTTACAGTCCAAGCACTGTAATGACACAAAGCACCCCATGAATGACTGTTGATATTTACAGTCCAAGCACTAATGACACACACACACACACCCACCACACCATGAATGACTTAATATATATAGTCCATGCACTGTAATGACAACCACACACCCACCACCCCATGAATGACTGTTGATATTTACATTTGAAGCATTATAATGACACCCACACACCCACCACCCCATGAATGACTGTTGATATTTACAGTCCAAGCACTGTAATGACACCATCACCCCCACAACCCCATGAATGACTGTTGATATTTACAGTCAAAACACTGTAATGACACCCTCACACTAACCACCTTATGAATGACTGTTGATATTTACAGTCCAAGTACTCTAATGACACCCATAACCTTATAAATGACTGTTGATATTTACAAACAAAACACTGTAATGAAACCCACACACCAACCACCCCATGAATGACTGTTGATATTTACAGTCAAAGAACTGTAATGACACCCGCACACCCACCACCCCATGATTGACTGTTGATATTTACAGTCCAAGCACTGTAATGACAGCCACACACCCACCACCCCATAAATGACTGTTAATATTTAAAGTCTAAGCACTGTAATGACACCCACAAACCCACCACCCCATAAATGACTGTTAATATTTACAGTCTAAGCACTGTAATGACACCCACAAACCCACCACCCCATAAATGACTGTTAATATTTACAGTCTAAGCACTGTAATGACACCCACACACCGACCACCCCAAAAATGACTTTTGATATTTACAGTCCAAGCACTGTAATGACACCCACACACCGACCAGCCCATGATTGACTGTTGATATTTACAGTTCAAACACTGTAATGACACCCACACACCCACCACCCAATTAATGACTGTTGATATTTACAGTCTAAGCACTGTAATGACACCCACAAACCCTAACCCCATGAATGACTGTTGATATTTACAGTCCAAGCATTTTAATGACACCCACACACCCACCACTCCATTAATGACTGTTGATATTTACAGTCCAAGCTCTGTAATGACACTCACACACCCAGCACTTTATGAATGACTGTTGATATTTACAGTCCAACCACTGTAATAACACCCACACACCCACCACCCTATAAATGACAATTAATATTTTAAGTCCGAGCACTGTAATGACATCCACACACCCACCACCCCATGAATAACTGTAAATATTTACAGTCCAAGCACTCTAATGACACCCAGACAACCATCACCCTATGAATGACTGTTGATATTTACAGTCAAAACATTGTAATGACAAACACACACCCACCACCCCATGAATGACTGTTAATATTTACAGTCCAAGCACTCTAATGACACCCACACACCCACCACTCCATGATTGACTGTTGATATTTACAGTCCAAGCACTGCATAGACACCCACCACCACATGAATGACTGTTAATATTCACAGTCCAAGCACTAATGACACACAGACACCCACCATCCCATAAATGACTTGATATTTACAGTCCAAACACTATAATGACACCCACACACCCACGACCCCATGAATAATTGTTGATATATACAGTCTAAGCACTGTAATGACACCCTCACACCCACCACCCCATGAATGACTATTGATATTTACAGTCTAAGCACTGTTATGACACCCACACACCCACCACCCCATGAATGACTGTTGATATTTACAGTCCAAGCACTCTAATGACACCCACCACCCTATGAATGACTCTTGATATTTACAATCAAAACACTGTAATGACACCCACACACCCACCACCCCATGACTCACTGTTGATATTTACAATCCAAGCACTGTAATGACACCCAGAAACCCACCACCCCATGATTGACTGTTGATATTTACAGTCCAAGCACTGCATAGACACCCAAACATCCAAAACCCCATGAATGACTGTTGATATTTACAGTCCAAGCACTGTAATGACACAAAGCACCCCATGAATGACTGTTGATATTTACAGTCCAAGCACTAATGACACACACACACACACCCACCACACCATGAATGACTTAATATTTATAGTCCATGCACTGTAATGACAACCACACACCCACCACCCCATGAATGACTGTTGATATTTACATTTGAAGCATTATAATGACACCCACACACCCACCACCCCATGAATGACTGTTGATATTTACAGTCCAAGCACTGTAATGACACCATCACCCCCACAACCCCATGAATGACTGTTGATATTTACAGTCAAAACACTGTAATGACACCCTCACACTAACCACCTTATGAATGACTGTTGATATTTACAGTCCAAGCACTCTAATGACACCCATAACCTTATAAATGACTGTTGATATTTACAAACAAAACACTGTAATGAAACCCACACACCAACCACCCCATGAATGTCTGTTGATATTTACAGTCAAAGAACTGTAATGACACCCGCACACCCACCACCCCATGATTGACTGTTGATATTTACAGTCCAAGCACTGTAATGACAGCCACACACCCACCACCCCATAAATGACTGTTAATATTTAAAGTCTAAGCACTGTAATGACACCCACAAACCCACCACCCCATAAATGACTGTTAATATTTACAGTCTAAGCACTGTAATGACACCCACAAACCCACCACCCCATAAATGACTGTTAATATTTACAGTCTAAGCACTGTAATGACACCCACACACCGACCACCCCAAAAATGACTTTTGATATTTACAGTCCAAGCACTGTTATGACACCCACACACTCACTACCCCATAAATGAGGGTTAATATTTATTGGCCAAGCACTGTAATAACACCCACACACCCACCACCCCAAGAATGACTGTTGATATTTTCAGTCCAAGCACTGTAATGACATCCACACACCCACCACCCCATTAATGACTGTTGATATTTACAGTCCAAGCACTGTAATGACACCCACACACCAACCACCTAATGTATGATGGTTTATATTTACAGTCCAGGAACTGTAATGACACCCACACACGCACCACCCCATGAATGACTGTTGATATTTACAGTCCAAGCACTGTCATGACACCCACACATGCACCACCCCTTGTATTACTATTATTTTTTACAGTCCATGCACTCTAATGACACCCACCACCCAATAAATGAATGTTGATATTTATAGATAAAACACTGTAATGACACCCACACACCCACAACCTCATGAATGACTGTTGATATTTACAGTCCAAGCACTGTAATGACACCCACACACTGATCATCTTATGATTGACTATTGATATTTACAGTCCAAGCACTGTAATGACACCAACACACCCACCACCCAAAAAATGACTGTGTATATTTACAGTCTAAGCTCTGTAATGACACCCACACACCCACCAACCCATGAAGGATGGTTGATAATTACAGTCTAAGCATTGTAATGACACCCACACACCCACCACCCCATGATTGACTGTTGATATTTACAGTCCAAGCACTGTAATGACACCAACACACCCACCACCCCATAAATGACGGTTAATATTTATAGTCCAAGCACTGTAATGACACCAACACACCTACCACCCCAGGAATGACTGTTAATATTTACAGTCTGAGCTCTGTTATGAAACCCACACATTAATGACTGTTGATATTTACAGTCCAAGTACTGTCATGACACCCACACACGCACCACCCCATAAATGACGGTTGATATTTACAGTCCAAGCACTGTAATGACACCCACACACCCACCACCCCATGATTGACTGTTGATATTTACAGTCCAAGCACTGTAATGACAGCCACACACCCACCACTCTCTAAATGACTGTTGATATTTACAGTCATAGCACTGTAATGACACCCACCACCCAATAAATGAATGTTGATATTTATAGTTAAAACACTGTAATGACACCCACACACACACCACCCCATGAATGACTGTTGATAATTACAGTCCCAGCACTGTAATGACACCCACACACCAACCACCCCATGATTGACTGTTGATATTTACAGTCCAAGCACTGTAATGACACCCACACACCCACCACCCAATAACTGACTGTTGATATTTACAGTCTAAGCACTGTAATGACACCCACACACCCACCACCCCATGAATAACTGTTGATATTTACAGTCCAAGCTCTGCAATGACACTCACACACCCACCACCCTATGAATGACTGTTGATATTTACAGTCCAGGAACTGTAATGACACCCACACAAACACCACCCCATAAATGATGGTTGATATTTACAGTCCAAGCACTGTAATGACACCCACACACCTACCACCCCATGAATGACTGTTGATATTTACAGTCCAAACACTCTAATGACACCCACCACCCTATGAATGACTATTGATATTTACAATTAAAACATTGTAATGACACCCACACACCCACCACCCCATGAATGACTGTTGATATTTACAGTCCAAACACTATAATGACTCCCACACACCCACCACCCTATGAATGATTGTTGATATATACAGTGTAAGCACTGTAATGACACCCTCACACCCACCACCCCATGAATGACTGTTAATATTTATAGTCCAAGCACTGTAATAACACCCTCACCCCCACCACCCCATGAATGACTGTTGATATTTACAGTCAAAACAATGTAATGACACCCCCACACCCACCACCTTATGAATGACTGTTGATATTTACAGTCCAATCACTCTAATGACACTTACAACCTTATAAATGACAGTTGATATTTACAAACAAAACACTGTAATGACACCCACACACACACCACCCCATGAATGTCTGTTGATATTTACAGTCAAATCAATGTAATGACACCCACACACCTACCACCCCATGATTGACTGTTGATATTTACAGTCCAAGCACTGTAATGACAGCCACACACCCACCACCCTATAAATGACTGTTAATATTTACAGTCTAAGCACTGTAATGACACCCACACTCCGACCACCCCAAGAATGACTTTTGATATTTACAGTCCAAGCACTATAATGACACCTACACACCCACCACCCCATGAATGACTGTTGATATTTACAGTCCAAGTTCTGTAATGACACTCACACACCCACCACCCTATGAATGACTGTTGATATTTACAGTCCAAGCACTGTAATGACACCCACACACCTACCACCCCATACATGATGGTTAATATTTATTGGCCAAACACTGTAATGACATCCACACACCCACCACCCCAAGAATGACTGTTGATATTTTCAGTCCAAGCACTGTAATGACATCCACACACCCACCACCCCATGAATGACTGTTGATATTTACAGTCCAAGTACTGTAATGACACCCACACACCCACCACCGAATGTATGATGGTTTATATTTACAGTCCAAGAACCGTAATGACACCCACACACTCTTACTTACTTATGTTACTTATGTGATGGCTTCTAGGGACTTTCAGCCGTTGCCAGCTCTCCAAGTCCCTTCGTAGATCAACTAAAGCCGGAAACTTTGTCTCATTTCTTCATTTATGAGGTTGTAAGACTCGGTGAAGAGGTGTGTCTTCAGTCTGTTTTTGAATAGAGCAGCTGTTTCTGCTGCCCTAACGAAGCTCGGAAGGTTGTTGTAGAGGCGAGGAGCACTATTTGCGAACGCTCTTTTTCCACATTCCCTTCTGAATCTTGGTTCCAGAAGCCTATTCACCTCGCTGCTATGTCGCAATTCTACATTGGTATCCACATGAAAGTCCAGGAGCATATCTCGCATGTAAACTGGTTTGCCAAAATTTAACGCTTGATGAACCATAACACACTGCTTGTAAACGATACGTGCCTTAATAGGAAGCCAATGTAGTTGTATGAGTGCTGGCGTTATTCGATCTCTTCTTGACAGACCTTGTATCAATCTCGCAGCTCTGTTCGTGATCATCTGGAGTTTTTTCAATAGATAATCAGGCAAGCCGTAATATAGGGAATTACAGTAATCCAATTTACTTAGAACATGATTGTAAACCAGTTTCGTCATCACACTCTGATCAAGGTATTTCCTTACGAAAGCCAAATTCCTCAAGTGGTATCCAGCAATTTGAACCACATGACCAATCTGATCTCTCATCATTAGCTCTCTGTCCAACATCACACCGAGACTCTTCACACATTTGTTGATTGTGATTTCCCTATCATTCACTTTCAGTTTACGTACTCCCAAGCTGTCGAAGTCAGTTCTACGACCGACATACAGACATTCTGTTTTATCTTGATTTAATTTAAGCTGCCTGGAATTCATCCATTGCTTAATGTCAGTAAGGACAGAGCTCAAATGAGTTTCTGAATCGTGTATATTTGTGAATGACATGTAAATCCCCTGGCTAGTACAGTGGTAACGCGCCTGCCTCGCATCCGTGAGGTCGGCAGATCGAGCCTCGCCCAGGCCCGAGAGTTTAAAACTGTTTACTGGGGGGTTACTGCCATGGCTGGGCACCATGGTGGGGAGTTGGGCTTGCCTGGCTGACGTTCAGGAGAGTATCTCATCAGAGATAGATACCAGAACTAAAACCCTGCAACTTTAACTTTAAAACTGCGTGTCATCCGCAAAAAGCTTGAATCTGACTTCGTACTTTTTAAGTAGTACAGAAAAATCTGTAGTATATAAACAGAAGAGTATTGGGCCTAAAACACTACCCTGAGGCACACCTCTTGTTAATGGTATTGCGTCAGAAAATTCATTTCCTATTTTTACACAGTAGTTGCGGCCAGTCAGGTAACTCTTCAGGTACGAGAGAGCAGCACCTATTATACCAATATGTTCACAGACACTCAGTAAGACACTGTGCACTACTGTGTCGAATGCAGCACTCAAATCCAGTAATACCAACAGACCACATTTTCCATCATCCATCAAAGTGCGCATGTCACTTACGATAGAACACAGAGCAGTCTCCGTGGAATACAGACGACGGTAGGCTGACTGGTTATCATGAATTGCACCAACCATATCCAAATAATCCATCAATTGAGTTAAAATTACCTTTTCCAAAATCTTGGATTGAAAAGTTAAATTGGATACAGGACGAAATGAGCTGAAAGATTGGGGGTCAAGATTCCCCTTCAATGTGGGTGTTACAATAGCTTGCTTTTCAGAGTTTGGGAACACACTATTAGCAATACTCACATTTACCATTTTTGTGATAACGCTGACCAGACGATCAAACCTTTTGTTTCTATTAAACAGCTTGAACGGCATAGGGTCGATTGCAGAGTACGTAGGTTTTGCCTTCTTGATCATCTCACTAACAGTCAATTCACTCACAATTCGGAACTCACTCAGTTTAATATCAGAAGTTTGTTCACTCATAACCATATGCGAACTATCACTCACAAACGTCGATATAATATTCTTGATCTTATTATCGAAAAAATATACAAAATCATTGGCCAACTTGCTATCCGAACAGCTCTCTGGCAACTTATGCTTCCTCTTATCACCAGTCAGGCAGTCAAGTATCTTGTAGAGCTCGTGTATATTCGATCCCGCCAATTCAGTTTTCTCTTTGTAATAACTGCACTTTCTCTTGGTGACAAGCCTTAATTCGTAGTTTCGTGCTTGAGTGTATGCATGTCTACATTCCTCAGTACGATACTTGCGCCACCGTCTTTCCATCTTTTTTTTATTAATTTTCACTTTATTTATGTCATTGTTTAACCACGGAGATTCATCTTTCACTATTATTTTCTTCTCAACTATAGGACACATTTTGTCGTATTCAGACTTCAGCGTGTAATTGTATAGATTGTACAAACAGTCATGACACTCTCCTTTCACTGCCCACCCATGATTGCACGAATCACCGTATTGCTCGACTATCTTATTACAAACGAGTGATAGTAGACCATCACTATTAAAATTTCTTCTGGACCGAAAAGAAATATTCTTTACTTGCCTTTTACTCAACAACAGGTTCAGATTAAACACCACAAGTTTGTGTACCGGTGAAAGGGAGCATACATCGTCCTCCTGAAGGTTACGTACCAGGTCTCCAGATGTGTCCACCAAGACCAAATCAATAATATGGCCACAAATCGATGTGGGCTTGTTCACTACATTGACTAGGTTAAACGTTGCTAACATATCTGTAAATCGCTGAACATAGTGGGCTCCTGGAGTATCAAGCCAAAAATTAAAATCTCCCAACACAATGACATTAGAGCTAATCATGTCAACCGTCTCGAGGTACAGCTCAAGCTCATCAATGAATAAACCAGGGCTAGTAGCAGGGGGTCTATATATTGTTATAAACGTTACTTTGCTTCCACCAGCTTGACACTCAACCTGAAGGAGTTCGAAACTTTCAAACCCCGGCGACTTGCATACCTTCACCTTCTTTATAGAATTTGAAACAAATAGACCAACACCTCCGCCTCGACCCGTACACCTCGGTTTATGTAAAAAAGAATGAGTCACCGGAGTCATTTCCTGGATACAGCTGAGTCAAATTTCGTTAACCACGTCTCAGTAATGGCATAAAAATCTAAACAGCCATCAACAATCGTCTGGCGTATCTCAAATGTTTTATTTTTAGCAGACTGCACGTTCAATAGTCCACAATTAACACTTTGCATATTAAAAGCCATGGTTAGTGTTGAGTCTGATCCTATTTACCTCCGAGGTGAAAATGGGGCGAGACAAACTACTTACAGAGTGTTCGCTTTGACGTTTTGAAGCAGCACAGTTGAAGCATTTTCTCACATCAGACTGGCAAGAGCGACCTTCATGCTGACCTGCACACTTATAGCAGTGGGGTGCATGACCTTTGACCTTGGATTGGCAACTATCCGACTTGTGACCGAATTTCAGGCAGTGGTAACACAGTAGTGGAAAATAACGATCGTATACCTGATGAACGCCCCACTTCAGCTTCAGCTTGTCATTCATCCCGTGAATTCTTGCACGTACCTCTGGATCACACTTCAGTACATAATGTACAGTCCCTCCTGCAGCTGGTCTTTCAGAAACAATTATCATTTTATTCATAACTCCGTCAATCGATTCCAAATTATTCCTTACAATAATTTCTTCAATGAGCGATTCCTTGTCCTCATTCCGAGCCACATTACATACCATAATTTTGGGGTCCCATCGCTTCCCATTGGAAACAATTAAATTCCCCACCTCGTGTAACTTATTTTGTGCAGCATTTCTCTTCTCTTCAGATTCAAGATTTATAACAATATTTCCCTTGTTAGTGAATTTGGAGTCCATAATTTGAACATCCGACAACAATTCTTCGACCTCTTTCTTCATATCAACTGCTTTTTCGCTACCCTTTGCTTTAATAATAAGAAGATTCTTATTTTTCTGTGTGCGTTTCCGTTTCCTGCTTCTCGACACCACCTCAGCCCAGTTCATGCCATCTTTTTCCACCTGGCCCGATTAAGCTGACTAAGCCTCTTCCACAGCCAGTGTGACCCTGTCAGTCAGAGCCGGCAAAGCAGCCATTACACTATTCTGAAGATTTTCGGGTAGTCTTATATCCTTCAGCATATTCTTGATTTCAATAATATCACTTTTCATTACATTAATCTCCTCTCGAAGGTGAACTTCACTCTTTATCACTAGAGCACAAGGATCACAAACCCAATTTACTTCCGAAGCATTTGATTTCAAACCAGTCATTCTCGTACAAGTGCTATGGCCGCCCAATTTGCACTTGAGACATTTCAGCCACTTGACCTTTCCATCATCTCGCTCATGACAGACAAGGCACAGCTCGTCAACTGGAGAACCCATGCTGGACGTGCCAAAACATATACAGGCGCACTAGCACTGCACTGTTAATGTAAATACTAGCACTGTTTATACATGTCACGGAGCTAACGAGACACGTACTTTCACCACCGCAATCTCCCTTACACCCCATGAATGACTGTTGATATTTACAGTCCAAGCACTGTCATGACACCCACACATGCACCACCCCATGTATGACTGTTGATATTTACAGTCCAAGCACTCTAATGACACCAACCACCCAATAAATGAATGTTGATATTTATAGTTAAAACACTGTAATGACACCCACACACCCACCACCTCATGAATGACTGTTGATATTTACAGTCCAAGCACTGTAATGACACCCACACACTGACCATCCCATGACTGACTATTGATATTTACAGTCCAAGCACTGTAATGACACCCACACACCCACCACCCAAAAAATGACTGTTGATATTTACAGTCTAAGCACTGTAATAACACCCACACACCCACAAACCCATGAAGGACTGTTGATAATTACAGTCTAAGCACTGTAATGACACCCACACACCCACCACCCCATGATTGTCTGTTGATATTTACAGTCCAAGCACTGTAATGACAGCCACACACCCACCACTCTATGAATGACTGTTGATATTTACAGTCCATGCACTGTAATGACACCCACACACCCACCACCCCATAAATGACGGTTCATATTTATAGTCCAAGCACTGTAATGACACCAACACACCCACCACCCCAGGAATAACTGTTAATATTTATAGTCTAAGCTCTGTAATGACACCCACACATTAATGATGGTTGATATTTACACTCCAAGAACTGTAATGACACCCACACACTCACCACCTCATTAATGACTGTTGATATTTACAGTCCAAGTACTGTCATGACACCCACACATGCACCACCCCATGAATGACTGTTGATATTTATAGTCAAAGCACTGTAATGACACCCAACAAACAATAAATGAATGTTGATATTTATAGTTAAAACACTGTAATGACACCAACACACACACCACCCCATGAATGACTGTTGATAATTACAGTCCCAGCACTGTAATGACACCCACACACCGACCACCCCATGGTTGACTGTTAATATTTACAGTCCAAGCACTGTAATGACACCCACACACCCACCACCCAATAACTGACTGTTGATATTTACAGTCTAAGCACTGTAATGACACCCACACACCCACCACCCTATGAATGACTGTTGATATTTGCAGTCCAGGAACTGTAATGACACCCACACAAACACCACCCCATAAATGACAGTTGATATTTACAGTCCAAACAATGTAATGACACCCACACACCCACCATCCCATGAATGACTGTTGATATTTACAGTCAAAGCACTGCATAGACACCCAAACACCAAAACCCCGTGAATGACTGTTGATATTTACAGTCCAAGCATTTTAATGACACCCAACACCCCATGATTGACAGTTGATATTTACAGTCCAAGCACTGTAATGACACCAACCACCCCATGATTGACTGTTGATATTTACAGTCCAAGCACTAATGACACACACACACACACCACACCATGAATGACTTGATATTTATAGTCCAAGCACTGTAATGACACCCACACACCCACCACCCCATGAATGACTGTTGATATTTACAGTTCAAGCACTATAATGAAACCCACACACCCACCACCCCATGAATGACAGTTGATATTTACAGTTCTAGCACTGTAATGACACCCTCACCCCCACCACCCCATGAATGACTGTTGATATTTACAGTCAAAGCACTGTAATGACACCCCCACACCTACCACCTTATAAATTACTGTTGATATTTACAGTTCAAGCACTCTAATGACACCCACCACCTTTTAAATGGCTGTTGATATTTACAATCAAAACACTGTAATGACACCCACACACCCACCGCCCCAAGAATGACTGTTGATATTTACAGTCAAAGCACTGTAATGACACCCACACACCCACCACCCCATGATTGACTGTTGATATTTACAGTCCAAGCAATGTAATGACAGCCACACACCCACCACCCCAAAAATGACTGTTGATATTTACAGTCTAAGCACTGTAATGACACCCACACACCGACCACCCCAAGAATGACTTTTGATATTTACAGTCCAAGCACTGTAATGACACCTACACACCCACCACCCCATGAATGTCTGTTGATATATACAGTCCAAGCTCTGTAATTACACTCACACACCCACCACCCTATGAATGACTGTTGATATTTACAATCAAAACATTGTGATGACACCCACAATACCACCACCCCATAAATAACTGTCGATATTTACAGTCCAAGCACTGTAATGCCACCCACCACACCTTGAATGACTGTTGATATTTACAGTCCAATCACTAATGACACACAGACACCCACCACCCCATGAGTGACTGTTGATATTTACAGTCCAAGCACTATAATGACATCCACACACCCACCACCACATAAATGACTGTTGATTATTACAGTCTAAGCACTGTAATGACACCCTCACACCCACCAATCCATGAAGGACTGTTGATAAATACAGTCCAACCACTGTAATGACACCCACACACCCACCACCCCATGAATGACTGTTGATATTTACAGTCCAAGCACTAATGACACACATACCCACCACCCCATGAGTGACTGTTGATATTTACAGTTCAAGCACTATAATGACACCCACACACCCACCACCCCATGAATGACTGTTGATATTTACAGTCCAAGCACTCTAATAACACCCACCACCCTATGAAAGACTGTTGATATTTACAATCAAAACATTGTAATGACACCCACAATACCACCACCCCATAAATAACTGTCGATATTTACAGTCCAAGCACTGTAATGCCACCCACCACACCTTGAATGACTGTTGATATTTACAGTCCAAGCACTAATGACACACAGACAACCACCACCCCATGAGTGACTGTTGATATTTACAGTCCAAGCACTATAATGACACCCACACACCCACCACCACATAAATGACTGTTGATAATTACAGTCTAAGCACTGTAATGTCACCCTCACACCCATCACCCTATGAATGACTGTTGATATTTACAGTCAAAGCACTGTAATGACACCCGCACACCCACCACCCCATGAATTATGGTTGATATTTACAGTCCACGCAATGTAATGTCACCCACACACCCACCACCCAATAAATGACTGTTGATATTTACAGTCCAAGCACTCTAATGACACCAACCAACCTATAATTGAATGTTGATATTTACAATCAAAACACTGTAATGACACTCACACACCCACCACCTATAAATGACTTTTGATATTTACAGTCAAAACACTGTAATGACACCCGCACACCCACCACCCTATGATTGACTGTTGATATTTACAGTCCAAGCACTGTAATGACAGCCACACACCCACCACCCCATAAATGACTGTTGATATTTACAGTCTAAGCACTGTAATGACACCCACACACCCACCACCCCATAAATGACTGTTGATATTTACAGTCTAAGCATTATAATGACACCCACACACTCACCACCCCAAGAATGACTTTTGATATTTACAGTCCAAACACTGTAATGACACCTACACACCCACCACCCCATATCTCACAGTTAATATTTACAGTCCAAGCACAGTAATGACACCCACACACCCAACACCCAATGAATGGCCGTTGATATTTTCAGTCCAAGCACTGTAATGACACCAACACACCCACCTCCCCATGATTGACTGTTGATATTTACAGTCCAAGCACTGTAATGACAACCACACACCCACCACCCAATAAATGTTTGTTGATATTTAAAGTCTAAGCAATGTAATGACACCCACACACCCACAACCCCAAGAATGACTTTTGATATTTACAGTCCAAGCACTGTAATGACACCTAAACACCAACCACCCCCTGAATGACTGTTGATATTTACAGTCCAAGCTCTGTAATGATACTCACACACTCACCACCCTATGAATGACTGTTGATATTTACAGTCCAAGCTCTGTAATGACACCCACACACCCACCACCCAATAAATGACTGTTAATATTTACAGTCTAAGCACTGTAATGACACCCACACACACACCACCCCATGAATGACTGTTGATATTTATAGTCAAAGCTCTGTAATGACACTCACACACCCACCACTCTATGAATGACTGTTGATATTTAGAGCCCAAGCACTGTAATGCCACCCACAACCCCTTGAATGACTGTTGATATTTACAGTCCAAGCACTAATGACACACAGACACCCACCACCCCATGAGTGACTGTTTATATTTACAGTCCAAGCACTATAATGACAGCCACACACCCACCACCACATGAATGACTGTTGATAATTAAAGTCTAAGCACTGTAATGACACCCTCACACCCATCATCCTATGAATGACTGTTGATATTTACAGTCAAAGCACTGTAATGACACCCGCACACCCACCACCCCATGAAATATGATTGATATTTACAGTCCATGCAATGTAATGTCACCCACACATCCACCACCCCATGAATGACTGTTGATATTTACAGTCCAAGCACTCTAATGACACCAACCAACCTATAATTGACTGTTGATACTTACAATCAAAACACTGTAATGACACCAACACACCCACCACCTATGAATGACTTTTGATATTTACAGTCAAAACACTGTAATGACACCCGCATACCAACCACCCCCTAAATGACTGTTGGTATTTACAGTTCAAGCTCTGTAATGATACTAACACACCCACCACCCTATGAATGACTGTTGATATTTATGGTCCAAGCTCTGTAATGACACCCACACACCCACCACCCAAGAAATAACTGTTAATATTTACAGTTTAAGCACCCTAATGACACCCACAAACCCACCACCCCATGAATGACTGTTGATATTTAGAGTCCAAGCACTGTAATGACACCCACACACCCACCACTCCAAAAATGACTGTTGATATTTACAGTCCAAGCACTGTAATGACACCCACACACCCCTCACCATATAAATGACTGTTGATATTTACAGTCCAAGCACTGTAATGACACCCACACACCCACCACCCCTTGAATGACAGTTGATATTTTCCGTCCATGCAGTGTAATGACATCCACACACCCACCACCCCATGAATGACTGTTGATATTTACAGTCCAAGCACTCTAATGACACCAACTACCCTATAATTGACTGTTGATATTTACAATCAAAACACTGTAATGACACCCTCACACCACCCACCCATGAATGACTTTTGATATTTACAGTCAAAACACTGTAATGACACCCGCGCACCCACAAAACCATGATTGAATGTTGATATTTACAGTCCAAGCACTGTAATGACAGCCACACACCCACCACCCTATAAATGACTGTTGATAATTACAGTCTAAGCACTGTAATGACACCCACACACACACTACCCCATAAAAGACTGTTGATATTTACAGTCTAAGCATTGTAATGACACCCACACACTCACCACCCCAAGAATGACTTTTAATATTTACAGTCCAAACACTGTAATGACACCTACACACCCACCACCCCATAAATCACAGTTAATATTTACAGTCCATGCACTGTAATGACACCCACACACCCAACACCTCATGAATGACTGTTGATATTTACAATCCAAGCACTGTAATGACACCCACACACCCACCACCACATAAATGACTGTTGGTATTTACAGTATAAGCAATGTAATGGCACCCACTACCCTAAAAATGACATTTGATAGTTACAGTCTAAGCACTGTAATGACACCCACACACCCACCACCCATTGAATGATGATTGATATTTACAGTCCAAAAATTGTAATAACACCCACACACTCACCACCCCATGAATGACAGTTGATATTTTCAGGCCATGCACTGTAATGACATCCACACACCCACCACCCCATGAATGACTGTTAATATTTACAGTCTGAGCACTGTAATGACAGCCACACACCCACCACCCAATGAATGATGGTTGATATTTACAGTCCAAGAACTGTAATAACACCCATACACTCCCCACCCCATGAAAAACTGTTGATATTTACAGTCCAAGCACACTAATGACACCCACCACCCTATGAATGACTGTTGATATATACAGTCAAAACACTATAATGACACCCACACACCCACCACCCCATGAATAACTGTTGATATATACAGTCCAAGTACTGTAATGACACCACACACCCACCACCCCAAGATTAACTGTTGATATTTACAGTCCAAACAATGCATAGACACCCAAACACCCACAACCCCATGAATAACTGTTAATAATTACAGTCCAAGCACTGTAATGACACCCACACACCCATCACCCTATAAATTACTTTTGATATTTAGATTCCAATCACTGTAATGCCACCCACCATCCCATGAATGACTGTTGATATTTACAGTCCAAGCAATAATGGCACACACACACCCACTACCCAATGAATGACTTGATATTTACAGTCCAAGCAATGTAATGACACCCACATATCCACCACCCCATTAATGACTGTTGATATTTACAGTCCAAGCATTGCACAGACACCCAGACACCCACAACCCCATGAATGACTGTTGATATTTACAATCCACGCTCTGTAATGACACCCAAACACCCATCACCCCTTGAATGAATGTTGATATTTAGAGTCCAAGCACTGTAATGCCACCCACCACCCAATGAATGACTGTTGATATTTACAGTCCAAGCACAAATGACAAACACACACCCACCACCCTATTAATGACTTGATATTTACAGTCCAAGCAATGTAATGACACCCACGCACCCACCACCCCATGAATGACTGTTGATATTTACAGTTCAAGCACTATAATGACACCCACACATCCACCACCAAATTAATGACTGTTAATATTTACAGTCCAAACACTGTAATAACACACCCACACCAACCCCCCTATTAATTATGGTTGATATTTACAGTTCAAGGACTGTAATGACACCCACACACTTACCACCCCATTAATCACGGTTGATATTTACAGTCCAAGCAATGTAATGACACCCACACACCCACCACCCCATGAATGACAATTGATATTTTCAGTCCATGCACTGTAATGACATCCACACACCAACCACCCCATGAATGACTGTTGATATTTACAGTCAAAGCACTGTAATGACACCCCCACACCCACTACCCCATGAATTACTGTTAATATTTACAGTCCAAGCACTGTAATGACACCCACACACCCATCACCCCATGAATTACTGTTCATATTTAGAGTCCAATCACTGTAATGCCACCCACTACCCCATGAATGACTGTTGATATTTACAATCCAAGCACTAATGACACACACACAGCCACCACCCAATGAATGACTTGATATTTACAGTCCAAGCAATGTAAAGACACCCACACACCCCACACCTCATGATTGACTGTTGATATTTACAGTCCGTCCAAGCACTATAATGACACCCACACACCCACCACCCCATGAATGACTGTTGATATTTACAGTCAAAGCACTGTAATGACACCTTCACACCCACCACCCCATGAATTATGGTTGATATTTACAGTCCAAGCACTGTAATGACACCCACACACCAACCACCCCATGAATGACTGTTGATATTTACAGTCCAAGCACTCTAATGACACCCACCACACTATGAATGACTGTTGATATTTATAATCAAAACACTGTAATGACACCCACACACCCACCACCCCATGAATGACTGTTGATATTTACAGTCCAAGCTCTGTAATGACACTCACACACCCACCACCCCATGATTGACTGCTGATATTTACAGTCCAAGCACCGCACAGACACCCAGAAACCCACAACCCCATAAATGACTGTTGATATTTACAGTCCAAGCCCTGTAATGACACAAACACACTTATCACCCCATGAATGACTGTTGATATTTGGAGTCCAAGCACTGTAATGCCACCCACCACCCCATGAATGACTGTTGATATTTACAGTCCAAGCACTAATGACACACACACACACCCAACACCCCATGAATGACTTGATATTTAAAGTCCAAGCAATGTAATGACACCCACACACCCACCACACCATGAATGACTGTTGATATTAACAGTTCAAGAACTATAATGACACGCACACATCTACCATCTCATGAATGACCGTTGATATTTACAGTCCAAGCACTGTAATGACACCCTAACACCCACCACCCAATTAATTATGGTTGATATTTACAGTCCAAGCACTGTCATGACACCCACACACCCACCACCCCATAAAAAACTGTTGATATATACAGTCCAAGCACTTTAATGATACCCACCACCCTATGAATGACTGTAAATATTTACAGTCAAAAACTGTTATGACACCCACACACCCACCACCACATGAATGACTATTTATATTTACAGTCCAAGCACTGTAATGACACCCACACACCCACCACCCCATGATTTACTGTTGTTATTTACAGTCCAAGCAATGCATAGACACCCAAACACCCACAACCCCATGAATTACTGTTAATATTTACAGTCCAAGCACTGTAATGACACCCACACACCCATCACCCTATGAATTACTGCTGATATTTAGAGTCCAATCACTGTAAAGCCTCCCACTACCCCATGAATGACTTGATATTTACAGTCCAAGCACTAATGACACACACACACCCACCACCCAATGAATGACTTGATATTTACAGTCCAAGCAATGTAATGACACCCAAACACCCACCTTCCCATGAATGACTGTTGATATTTACAGTCCAAGCACTGTAGTAACAGCCACACACCCACCACCACATTAATTATGGTTGATATTTACAGTCCAAGCACTGTAATGACACTAACACACACACCAATCCATAAATGACTGTTGAAATTTACAGTCCAAGCACTCTAATGACACCCACTACCCCACAAATGACTGTTGATATATACAGTCTATGCACTGTAATGACACCCAAACACCCACCACCCCATAAATGATGGTTGATTTTTATAGTCCAAGCACTGTAATGACATCCACACACCCACCACCCCATAAATGACGGTTGATATTTAAAGTCCAAGCACTGTAATGACACCCACACACCTACTACCCCATGAATGACTGTTGTTATTTTCAGTCCAAGCACTTTAATGACATTCACACACCCACCAACCCATGAATGACTGTTTATATTTAGAGTCCAAGCACTGTAATGTCACCCACACACCCACCACCCATGAATGACAGTTGATATTTTCAGTCCAAGCACTGTAATGATACCCACACACCCACCACCCAATAAATGACTGTTTATATTTTCAGTCCAAGCACTGTAATGACACCCACAGACCCATCACCCTATAAATTACTGTTGATATTTAGAGTCCAAGCACTGTAATGACACCCACCACCCCATCAATGAATGTTTATATTCACAGTCCAAGCACTAATGACACACACACACACACCACATATTGAATGACTTGATATTTACAGTCCAAGCAATGTAATAACACCCACACACCCACTACCCCATGAATGACTGTTGATATTTACAGTCCAAGTACTATAATGACACCTACACACCCACCACCCCATGAATAGCTGTTAATATTTACAGTCCAAGCAATGTAATGTCACCCACACTCTCACGACCCAATGAATGATGGTTGATATTTACAGTCCAAGAACGGTAATGAAACCCACACACCCACCACCCCATGAATGACAGTTGATATTTACAGTCCAAGCACTGTAATGACATCTACACACCTACCACCCCATGAATGACTGTTAATATTTACAGTCCTAGCACTGTAATGTCACCCACATAATCCACCACCCAATGAATAATGGTTGATATTTACATTCCAAGGACTGTAATGATACCCACACACCCACCACCCAATAAATGACTGTTGATATTTTTAGTCAAAGCACTGTAATGACACCCACACACCCATCACCCTATGAATTACTGTTGATATTTAGAGTCCAAGCACTGTAATGCCACCCACCATCCCATGAATGACTGTTGATATTTATATTTCAAGCACTAATGACACACCCACACCCACCACACAATGAGTGACTTGATATTTTTAGTCCAATCAATGTAATGACACCCACACACCCACCACCCCATGAATGACTGTTGATATTTACAGTCCAAGCACTATAATAACACCTTCACACCCACCACCCCATGAATGACTGTTAATATTTACAGTCCAAGCAGTGTAATGTCACCCACACACCCACCACCCAATGAATGATGGTTGATATTTACAGTCCAAGAACTGTAATTAAACCCACACACCCACTACCCCATGAATTACTGTTAATATTTACAGTCCAAGCACTGTAATGACACCCACACACCCATCACCCTATGAATTACTGTTCATATTTAGAGTCCAATCACTGTAATGCCACCCACTACTCCATGAATGACTGTTGATATTTACAGTTCAAGCACTATAATGACACCCACACATCCACCACCAAATTAATGACTGTTAATATTTACAGTCCAAACACTGTAATAACACACCCACACCAACCCCCCTATTAATTATGGTTGATATTTACAGTTCAAGGACTGTAATGACACCCACACACTTACCACCCCATTAATCACGGTTGATATTTACAGTCCAAGCAATGTAATGACACCCACACACCCACCACCCCATGAATGACAATTGATATTTTCAGTCCATGCACTGTAATGACATCCACACACCAACCACCCCATGAATGACTGTTGATATTTACAGTCAAAGCACTGTAATGACACCCCCACACCCACTACCCCATGAATTACTGTTAATATTTACAGTCCAAGCACTGTAATGACACCCACACACCCATCACCCCATGAATTACTGTTCATATTTAGAGTCCAATCACTGTAATGCCACCCACTACCCCATGAATGACTGTTGATATTTACAATCCAAGCACTAATGACACACACACAGCCACCACCCAATGAATGACTTGATATTTACAGTCCAAGCAATGTAAAGACACCCACACACCCCACACCTCATGATTGACTGTTGATATTTACAGTCCGTCCAAGCACTATAATGACACCCACACACCCACCACCCCATGAATGACTGTTGATATTTACAGTCAAAGCACTGTAATGACACCTTCACACCCACCACCCCATGAATTATGGTTGATATTTACAGTCCAAGCACTGTAATGACACCCACACACCAACCACCCCATGAATGACTGTTGATATTTACAGTCCAAGCACTCTAATGACACCCACCACACTATGAATGACTGTTGATATTTATAATCAAAACACTGTAATGACACCCACACACCCACCACCCCATGAATGACTGTTGATATTTACAGTCCAAGCTCTGTAATGACACTCACACACCCACCACCCCATGATTGACTGCTGATATTTACAGTCCAAGCACCGCACAGACACCCAGAAACCCACAACCCCATAAATGACTGTTGATATTTACAGTCCAAGCCCTGTAATGACACAAACACACTTATCACCCCATGAATGACTGTTGATATTTGGAGTCCAAGCACTGTAATGCCACCCACCACCCCATGAATGACTGTTGATATTTACAGTCCAAGCACTAATGACACACACACACACCCAACACCCCATGAATGACTTGATATTTAAAGTCCAAGCAATGTAATGACACCCACACACCCACCACACCATGAATGACTGTTGATATTAACAGTTCAAGAACTATAATGACACGCACACATCTACCATCTCATGAATGACCGTTGATATTTACAGTCCAAGCACTGTAATGACACCCTAACACCCACCACCCAATTAATTATGGTTGATATTTACAGTCCAAGCACTGTCATGACACCCACACACCCACCACCCCATAAAAAACTGTTGATATATACAGTCCAAGCACTTTAATGATACCCACCACCCTATGAATGACTGTAAATATTTACAGTCAAAAACTGTTATGACACCCACACACCCACCACCACATGAATGACTATTTATATTTACAGTCCAAGCACTGTAATGACACCCACACACCCACCACCCCATGATTTACTGTTGTTATTTACAGTCCAAGCAATGCATAGACACCCAAACACCCACAACCCCATGAATTACTGTTAATATTTACAGTCCAAGCACTGTAATGACACCCACACACCCATCACCCTATGAATTACTGCTGATATTTAGAGTCCAATCACTGTAAAGCCTCCCACTACCCCATGAATGACTTGATATTTACAGTCCAAGCACTAATGACACACACACACCCACCACCCAATGAATGACTTGATATTTACAGTCCAAGCAATGTAATGACACCCAAACACCCACCTTCCCATGAATGACTGTTGATATTTACAGTCCAAGCACTGTAGTAACAGCCACACACCCACCACCACATTAATTATGGTTGATATTTACAGTCCAAGCACTGTAATGACACTAACACACACACCAATCCATAAATGACTGTTGAAATTTACAGTCCAAGCACTCTAATGACACCCACTACCCCACAAATGACTGTTGATATATACAGTCTATGCACTGTAATGACACCCAAACACCCACCACCCCATAAATGATGGTTGATTTTTATAGTCCAAGCACTGTAATGACATCCACACACCCACCACCCCATAAATGACGGTTGATATTTAAAGTCCAAGCACTGTAATGACACCCACACACCTACTACCCCATGAATGACTGTTGTTATTTTCAGTCCAAGCACTTTAATGACATTCACACACCCACCAACCCATGAATGACTGTTTATATTTAGAGTCCAAGCACTGTAATGTCACCCACACACCCACCACCCATGAATGACAGTTGATATTTTCAGTCCAAGCACTGTAATGATACCCACACACCCACCACCCAATAAATGACTGTTTATATTTTCAGTCCAAGCACTGTAATGACACCCACAGACCCATCACCCTATAAATTACTGTTGATATTTAGAGTCCAAGCACTGTAATGACACCCACCACCCCATCAATGAATGTTTATATTCACAGTCCAAGCACTAATGACACACACACACACACCACATATTGAATGACTTGATATTTACAGTCCAAGCAATGTAATAACACCCACACACCCACTACCCCATGAATGACTGTTGATATTTACAGTCCAAGTACTATAATGACACCTACACACCCACCACCCCATGAATAGCTGTTAATATTTACAGTCCAAGCAATGTAATGTCACCCACACTCTCACGACCCAATGAATGATGGTTGATATTTACAGTCCAAGAACGGTAATGAAACCCACACACCCACCACCCCATGAATGACAGTTGATATTTACAGTCCAAGCACTGTAATGACATCTACACACCTACCACCCCATGAATGACTGTTAATATTTACAGTCCTAGCACTGTAATGTCACCCACATAATCCACCACCCAATGAATAATGGTTGATATTTACATTCCAAGGACTGTAATGATACCCACACACCCACCACCCAATAAATGACTGTTGATATTTTTAGTCAAAGCACTGTAATGACACCCACACACCCATCACCCTATGAATTACTGTTGATATTTAGAGTCCAAGCACTGTAATGCCACCCACCATCCCATGAATGACTGTTGATATTTATATTTCAAGCACTAATGACACACCCACACCCACCACACAATGAGTGACTTGATATTTTTAGTCCAATCAATGTAATGACACCCACACACCCACCACCCCATGAATGACTGTTGATATTTACAGTCCAAGCACTATAATAACACCTTCACACCCACCACCCCATGAATGACTGTTAATATTTACAGTCCAAGCAGTGTAATGTCACCCACACACCCACCACCCAATGAATGATGGTTGATATTTACAGTCCAAGAACTGTAATTAAACCCACACACCCACTACCCCATGAATTACTGTTAATATTTACAGTCCAAGCACTGTAATGACACCCACACACCCATCACCCTATGAATTACTGTTCATATTTAGAGTCCAATCACTGTAATGCCACCCACTACTCCATGAATGACTGTTGATATTTACAATCCAAGCACTAATGACACACACACAGCAACCACCCAATGAATGACTTGATATTTACAGTCCAAGCTATGTAAAGACACCCACACACCCCACACCCCATGATTGACTGTTGATATTTACAGTTCAAGCACTATAATGACACCCACACACCCACCACCCCATGAATGACTGTTGATATTTACAGTCTAAGCACTGTAATGACACCCTCACACCCACCACCCCATAAATGACTGTTGATATTTACAGTCAAAGCACTGTAATGACACCTTCACACCCACCAACCCATGAATTATGGTTGATATTTACAGTCCAAGCACTGTAATGACACCCTCACACCCACCACCCCATAAATGACTGTTGATATTTACAGTCTAAGCACTGTAATGACACCCACACACCCACCAATCCATGAAGGACTGTTGATAATTACAGTCCAACCACTGTAATGACACTCACACACCCACCACCCAATGAATGACTGTTGATATTTACAGTCCAAGCACTCTAATGACACCAACCAACCTATAATTGGCTGTTAATATTTACAATCAAAACACTGTAATGACACTCACACACCCACCACCTATAAATGACTTTTGATATTTACAGTCAAAACACTGTAATGAGACCCGCACACTCACCACCCTATGATTGACTGTTGATATTTACAGTCCAAGCACTGTAATGACAGCCACACACCCACCACCCCATAAATGACTGTTGATATTTAAAGTCTAAGCACTGTAATGACACCCACACACCCACCACCCCATAAATGTTTGTTGATATTAACAGTCTAAGCAATGTAATGACACCCACACACCCACCACCCCATGAATTATGGTTGATATTTACAGTCCAAGCACTGTAATGACACCTACACACCAACCACCCCCTGAATGACTGTTGATATTTACAGTCCAAGCTCTGTAATGACACCCGCACACCAACCACCCAATAAATGACTGTTAATATTTACAGTCTAAGCACTGTAATGATACCCACACACACACCACCCCATGAATGACTGTTGATATTTAGAGTCCAAGCACTGTAATGACAACCACACACCCACCACCCCATGATTGACTGTTGATATTTACACTCCAAGCACTGCATAGACACCCAAAAACCCACAACCCCATGAATGACTGTTGATATTTATAGTCAAAGCTCTGTAATGACACTCACACACCCACCACTCTATGAATGACTGTTGATATTTAGAGTCCAAGCACTGTAATGCAACCCACCACCCCTTGAATGACTGTTGATATTTACAGTCCATGCACTAATGACACACAGACACCCACCACCCCATGAGTGACTGTTTATATTTGCAGTCCAAGCACTATAATGACAGCCACACACCCAACACCACATGAATGACTGTTGATAATTACAGTCTAAGCACTGTAATGACACCCTCACACACATTATCCTATGAATGACTGTTGATATTTACAGTCAAAGCACTGTAATGACACTTGCACACCCACCACCCCAAGAATTATGATTGATATTTACAGCCCACGCAATGTAATGTCACCCAAACACCCACCACTCCATGAATGACTGTTGATATTTACAGTCCAAGCACTCTAATGACACCAACCAACCTATAATTGACTGTTGATATTTAAAATAAAAAACTGTAATGACACCCACACACCCACCACCTATGAATGACTTTTGATATTTACAGTCAAAACACTGTAATGACACCCGCACACCCACCACCCCATGATTGACTGTTGATATTTACAGTCCAATCACTGTAATGACAGCCACACACCCACCACCCCATAAATGACTGTTGATATTTACTGTCTAAGCACTGTAATGACACCCACACACCCACCACCCTATAAATGACTGTTGATATTTACAGTCTAAGCATTGTAATGACACCCACACACTCACCACCCCAAGAATGACTTTTAATATTTACAGTCCAAACACTGTAATGACACCTACACACCCACCACCCCATAAATTACAGTTAATATTTACAGTCCAAGCACTGTAATGACACCCACACACCCAACACCCCATGAATGACTGTTGATATTTTCAGTCCAAGCACTGTAATGACACCAACACACCCACCACCCCATGATTGACTGTTGATATTTACAGTCCAAGCACTGTAATGACAGCCACACACCCACCATTCAATAAATGTTTGTTGATATTTACAGTCTAAGCAATGTAACGACACCCACACACCCACAACCCCAAGAATGACTTTTGATATTTACAGTCGAAGCTCTGTAATGACACCTACACACCAACCACCCCCTGAATGACTGTTGGTATTTACAGTCCAAGCTCTGTAATGATACTCACACACCCACCACCCTATGAATGACTGTTGATATTTACAGTCGAAGTTCAGTAATGACACCCACACACCCACCACCCAATACATGACTGTTAATATTTACAGTTTAAGCACTCTAATGACACCCACACACCCACCACCCCAAGAATGACTTTTGATATTTAGAGTCCAAACACTGTAATGACACATACACACCCACCACCCCATAAATCACAGTTAATATTTACAGTCCAAGCACAGTAATGACAACCACACACCCAACACCCAATGAATGACTGTTGATATTTTCAGTCCAAGCACAGTAATGACACCAACACACCCACCACCCCATGATTGACTGTTGATATTTACAGTCCAAGCACTGTAATGAGTGCCACACACCCACCACCCAATAAATGTTTGTTGATATTTACAGTCTAAGCAATGTAATGACACCCACACACCCACCACCCCATGAATTATGGTTGATATTTACAGTCCAAGCTCTGTAATGACACCTACACACCAACCACCCCCTGAATGACTGTTGATATTTAAAGTCCAAGCTCTGTAATGACACCCACACACCAACCACCCAATAAATGACTGTTAATATTTACAGTCTAAGCACTGTAATGATACCCACACACACACCACCCCATGAATGACTGTTGATATTTAGAGTACAAGCACTGTAATGACAACCACACACCCACCACCCCATGATTGACTGTTGATATTTACACTCCAAGCACTGCATAGACACCCAAAAACCCACAACCCCATGAATGACTGTTGATATTTATAGTCAAAGCTCTGTAATGACACTCACACACCCACCACTCTATGAATGACTGTTGATATTTAGAGTCCAAGCACTGTAATGCAACCCACCATCCCTTGAATGACTGTTGATATTTACAGTCCATGCACTAATGACACACAGACACCCACCACCCCATGAGTGACTGTTTATATTTACAGTCCAAGCACTATAATGACAGCCACACACCCAACACCACATGAATGACTGTTGATAATTACAGTCTAAGCACTGTAATGACACCCTCACACACATCATCCTATGAATGACTGTTGATATTTATAGTCAAAGCACTGTAATGACACTTGCACACCCACCACCCCATGAATTATGATTGATATTTACAGTCCACGCAATGTAATGTCACCCACACACCCACCACTCCATGAATGACTGTTGATATTTACAGTCCAAGCACTCTAATGACACCAACCAACTTATAATTGACTGTTGATATTTACAATCAAAACGCTGTAATGACACCCACACACCCACCACCTATGAATGACTTTTGATATTTACAGTCAAAACACTGTAATGACACCCGCACACCCACCACCCCATGATTGACTGTTGATATTTACAGTCCAATCACTGTAATGACAGCCACACACCCACCACCCTATGAATGACTGTTGATATTTACAGTCGAAGCTCAGTAATGACACCCACACACCCACCACCCAATACATGACTGTTAATATTTACAGTTTAAGCACTCTAATGACACCCACACACCCACCACCCCATGAATGACTGTTGATATATAGAGTCCAAGCACTGTAATGATACCCACACACCCACCACTCCATAAATGACTGTTGATATTTACAGTCCAAGCACTGTAATGACACCCACACACCCACCACCCCATAAATGATTGTTGATATTTACATTTTAAGCAATGTAATGGCACCCACTACCCTAAGAATGACATTTGATAGTTGCAGTCTAAGCACTGTAATGAAACCCACACACCCACCACCCCATAAATGACTGTTGATATTTACAGTCTAAGCATTATAATGACACCCACACACTCACAACCCCAAGAATGACTTTTGATATTTACAGTCCAAACACTGTAATGACACCTACACACCCACCACCCCATAAATCACAGTTAATATTTACAGTCCAAGCACAGTAATGACACCCACACACCCAACACCCAATGAATGACTGTTGATATTTTCAGTCCAAGCACTGTAATGACACCAACACACCCACCAACCCAAGATTGACTGTTGATATTTACAGTCCAAGCACTGTAATGACAGCCACACACCCACCACCCAATAAATGTTTGTTGATATTTACAGTCTAAGCAATGTAATGACACCCACACACCCACCACCCCATGAATAATGGTTGATATTTACAGTCCAAGCACTGTAATGACACCTACACACCAACCACCCCCTGAATGACTGTTGATATTTAAAGTCCAAGCTCTGTAATGATACTCACACACCCACTACCCTATGAATGACTGTTGATATTTACAGTCCTAGCTCTGTAATGACACCCACACCCCAACCACCCAATAAATGACTGTTAATATTTACAGTCTAAGCACTGTAATGATACCCACACACACACCACCCCATGAATGACTGTTGATATTTAGAGTCCAAGCACTGTAATGACAACCACACACCCACCACCCCATGATTGACTGTTGATATTTACACTCCAAGCACTGCATAGACACCCAAAAACCCACAACCCCATGAATGACTGTTGATATTTATAGTCAAAGCTCTGTAATGACACTCACACACCCACCACTCTATGAATGACTGTTGATATTTAGAGTCCAAGCACTGTAATGCCACCCACCACCCCTTAAATGACTGTTGATATTTACAGTCCATGCACTAATGACACACAGACACCCACCACCCCATGAGTGATTGTTTATATTTACAGTCCAAGCACTATAATGACAGCCACACACCCACCACCACATGAATGACTGTTGATAATTACAGTCTAAGCACTGTAATGACACCCTCACACCCATCATCCTATGAATGACTGTTGATTTTTACAGTCAAAGCACTGTAATGACACCCGCACACCCACCACCCCATGAATTATGATTGATATTTACAGTCCACGCAATGTAATGTCACCCACACACCCACCACCCCATGAATGACTGTTGATATTTACAGTCCAAGCACTCTAATGACACCAACCAACCTATAATTGAATGTTGATATTTACAATCAAAACACTGTAATGACACCCACACACCCACCACCTATGAATGACTTTTGATATTTACAGTCAAAACACTGTAATGAAACCCACACACCCACCACCCCATAAATGACTGTTGATATTTACAGTCTAAGCATTATAATGACACACACACACTCACCACCCCAAGAATGACTTTTGATATTTACAGTCCAAACACTGTAATGACACCTACACACCCACCACCCCATAAATCACAGTTAATATTTACAGTCCAAGCACAGTAATGAAACCCACACACCCACCACCCAATGAATGACTGTTGATATTTTCAGTCCAAGCACTGTAATGACACCAACACACCCACCACCCCATGATTGACTGTTGAAATTTACAGTCCAAGCACTGTAATGACAGCCACAAACCCACCACCCAATAAATGTTTGTTGATATTTACAGTCTAAGCAATGTAATGACACCCACACACCCACCACCCCATGAATTATGGTTGATATTTACTGTCCAAGCACTGTAATGACACCTACACACCAACCACCCCCTGAATGACTGTTGATATTTAAAGTCCAAGCTCTGTAATGATACTCACACACCCACTACCCTATGAATGACTGTTGATATTTACAGTCCTAGCTCTGTAATGACACCCACACCCCAACCACCCAATAAATGACTGTTAATATTTACAGTCTAAGCACTGTAATGATACCCACACACACACCACCCCATGAATGACTGTTGATATTTAGAGTCCAAGCACTGTAATGACAACCACACACCCACCACCCCATGATTGACTGTTAATATTTACACTCCAAGCACTGCATAGACACCCAAAAACCCACAACCCCATGAATGACTGTTGATATTTATAGTCAAAGCTCTGTAATGACACTCACACACCCACCACTCTATGAATGACTGTTGATATTTAGAGTCCAAGCACTGTAATGCCACCCACCACCCCTTAAATGACTGTTGATATTTACAGTCCATGCACTAATGACACACAGACACCCACCACCCCATGAGTGATTGTTTATATTTACAGTCCAAGCACTATAATGACAGCCACACACCCACCACCACATGAATGACTGTTGATAATTACAGTCTAAGCACTGTAATGACACCCTCACACCCATCATCCTATGAATGACTGTTGATTTTTACAGTCAAAGCACTGTAATGACACCCGCACACCCACCACCCCATGAATTATGATTGATATTTACAGTCCACGCAATGTAATGTCACCCACACACCCACCACCCCATGAATGACTGTTGATATTTACAGTCCAAGCACTCTAATGACACCAACCAACCTATAATTGAATGTTGATATTTACAATCAAAACACTGTAATGACACCCACACACCCACCACCTATGAATGACTTTTGATATTTACAGTCAAAACACTGTAATGAAACCCACACACCCACCACCCCATAAATGACTGTTGATATTTACAGTCTAAGCATTATAATGACACACACACACTCACCACCCCAAGAATGACTTTTGATATTTACAGTCCAAACACTGTAATGACACCTACACACCCACCACCCCATAAATCACAGTTAATATTTACAGTCCAAGCACAGTAATGAAACCCACACACCCACCACCCAATGAATGACTGTTGATATTTTCAGTCCAAGCACTGTAATGACACCAACACACCCACCACCCCATGATTGACTGTTGAAATTTACAGTCCAAGCACTGTAATGACAGCCACAAACCCACCACCCAATAAATGTTTGTTGATATTTACAGTCTAAGCAATGTAATGACACCCACACACCCACCACCCCATGAATTATGGTTGATATTTACTGTCCAAGCACTGTAATGACACCTACACACCAACCACCCCCTGAATGACTGTTGATATTTACAGTCCAAGCTCTGTAATGATACTCACACACCCACCACCCTATGAATGACTGTTGATATTTACAGTCCTAGCTCTGTAATGACACCCACACACCAACCACCAAATAAATGACTGTTAATATTTACAGTCTAAGCACTGTAATGAAACCCACACACACACCACCCCATGAATGACTGTTGATATTTAGAGTCCAAGCACTGTAATGACAACCACACATCCACCACCCCATGATTGACTGTTGATATTTACACTCCAAGTACTGCATAGACACCCAAAAACCCACAACCAAATGAATGACTGTTGATATTTATAGTCAAAGCTCTGTAATGACACTCACACACCCACCACTCTATGAATGACTGTTGATATTTAGAGTCCAAGCACTGTAATGCCACCCACCACCCCTTAAATGACTGTTGATATTTACAGTCCATGCACTAATGACACACAGACACCCACCACCCCATGAGTGACTGTTTATATTTACAGTCCAAGCACTATAATGACAGCCACACACCCACCACCACATGAATGACTGTTGATAATTACAGTCTAAGCACTGTAATGACACCCTCACACCCATCATCCTATGAATGACTGTTGATTTTTACAGTCAAAGCACTGTAATGACACCCGCACACCCACCACCCCATGAATTATGATTGATATTTACAGTCCACGCAATGTAATGTCACCCACACACCCACCACCCCATGAATGACTGTTGATATTTACAGTCCAAGCACTCTAATGACACCAACTAACCTATAATTGAATGTTGATATTTACAATCAAAACACTGTAATGACACCCACACACCCACCACCTATGAATGACTTTTGATATTTACAGTCAAAACACTGTAATGACACCCACACACCCACCACCCCATGATTGACTGTTGATATTTACAGTCCAATCACTGTAATGACAGCCACACACCCACCACCCCATAAATGACTGTTGATATTTACAATCTAAGCACTGTAATGACACCCACACACCCACCACCCCATAAATGACTGTTGATATTTACAGTGTAAGCATTGTAATGACACCCACACACTCACCACCCCAAGAATGACTTTTAATATTTACAGTCCAAACACTGTAATGACACCTACACACCCACCACCCCATAAATCACAGTTAATATTTACAGTCCAAGCACTGTAATGACACCCACACACCCAACACCCCATGAATGACTGTTGATATTTTCAGTCCAAGCACTGTAATGACACCAACACACCCACCACCCCATGATTGACTGTTGATATTTACAGTCCAAGCACTGTAATGACAGCCACACAACCACCACCCAATAAATGTTTGTTGATATTTACAGTCTAAGCAATGTAATGACACCCACACACCCACAACCCCAAGAATGACTTTTGATATTTACAGTCCAAGCACTGTAATGACACCTACACACCAACCACCCCCTGAATGACTGTTGGTATTTACAGTCCAAGCTCTGTAATGATACTCACACACCCACCACCCTATGAATGACTGTTGATATTTACAGTCGAAGCTCAGTAATGACACCCACACACCCACCACCCAATAAATGACTGTTAATATTTACAGTTTAAGCACTCTAAAGACACCCACAAACCCACAACCCCATGAATGACTGTTGATATATAGAGTCCAAGCACTATAATGACACCCACACACCCACCACTCCATAAATGACTGTTGATATTTACAGTCCAGGCACTGTAATGACACCAACACACCCACCACCCCATAAATGATTGTTGATATTTACATTCTAAGCAATGTAATGGCACCCACTACCCTAAGAATGACATTTGATAGTTGCAGTCTAAGCAATGTAATGAAACCCACACACCCACCACCCCATAAATGACTGTTGTTATTTACAGTCTAAGCATTATAATGACACCCACACACTCACCACCCCAAGAATGACTTTTGATATTTACAGTCCAAACACTGTAATGACACCTACACACCCACCACCCCATAAATCACAGTTAATATTTAAAGTCCAAGCACAGTAATGACACCCACACACCCAACACCCAATGAATGACTGTTGATATTTTCAGTCCAAGCACTGTAATGACACCAACACACCCACCACCCCATGATTGACTGTTGATATTTACAGTCCAAGCACTGTAATGACAGCCACACACCCACCACCCAATAAATGTTTGTTGATATTTACAGTCTAAGCAATGTAATGACACCCACACACCCACCACCCCATGAATTATGGTTGATATTTACAGTCCAAGCACTGTAATGACACCTACACACCAACCACCACCTTAATGACTGTTGATATTTACAGTCCAAGCTCTGTAATGATACTCACACACCCACCACCCTATGAATGACTGTTGATATTTACAGTCCTAGCTCTGTAATGACACCCACACACCAACCACCCAATAAATGACTGTTAATATTTACAGTCTAAGCACTGTAATGATACCCACACACACACCACCCCATGAATGACTGTTGATATTTAGAGTCCAAGCACTGTAATGCCACCCACCACCCCTTAAATGACTGTTGATATTTACAGTCCATGCACTAATGACACACAGACACCCACCACCCCATGAGTGACTGTTTATATTTACAGTCCAAGCACTATAATGACAGCCACACACCCACCACCACATGAATGACTGTTGATAATTACAGTCTAAGCACTGTAATGACACCCTCACACCCATCATCCTTTGAATGACTGTTGATATTTACAGTCAAAGCACTGTAATGACACCCGCACACCCACCACCCCATGAATTATGATTGATATTTACAGTCCACGCAATGTAATGTCACCCACACACCCACCACCCCATATATGACTGTTGATATTTACAGTCTAAGCACTCTAATGACACCAACTAACCTATAATTGAATGTTGATATTTACAATCAAAACACTGTAATGACACCCACACACCCACCACCTATGAATGACTTTTGATATTTACAGTCAAAACACTGTAATGACACCCACACACCCACCACCCCATGATTGACTGTTGATATTTACAGTCCAATCACTGTAATGACAGCCACACACCCACCACCCCATAAATGACTGTTGATATTTACAGTCTAAGCACTGTAATGACACCCACACACCCACCACCCCATAATTGACTGTTGATATTTACAGTCTAAGCATTGTAATGACACCCACACACACACCACCCCAAGAATGACTCTTAATATTTACAGTCCAAACATTGTAATGACACCTACACACCCACCACCCCATAAATCACAGTTAATATTTACAGTCCAAGCACTGTAATGACACCCACACACCCAACACCCCATGAATGACTGTTGATATTTTCAGTCCAAGCACTGTAATGACACCAACACACCCACCACCCCATGATTGACTGTTGATATTTACAGTCCAAGCACTGTAATGACAACCACACACCCACCACCCAATAAATGTTTGTTGATATTTACAGTTTAAGCAATGTAATGACACCCACACACCCACAACCCCAAGAATGACTTTTTATATTAACAGTCCAAGCACTGTAATGACACCTACACACCAACCACCCCCTGAATAACTGTTGGTATTTACAGTCCCAGCTCTGTAATGATACTCGCACACCCACCACCCTATGAATGACTGTTGATATTTACAGTCCAAGCTCTGTAATGACACCCACACACCCACCACCCAATAAATGACTGTTAATATTTACAGTTTAAGCACTCTAATGACACCCACACACCCACCACCCCATGAATGACTGTTGATATATAGAGTCCAAAAACTGTAATGACACCCACACACCCACCACTCCATAAATGACTGTTGATATTTACAGACCAAGCACTGTAATGACACCCACACACACACCACCCCATAAATGACTGTTGATATTTACAGTCTAAGCAATGTAATGGCACCCACTACCCTAAGAATGACATTTGATAGTTACAGTCTAAGCACTGTAATGAAATCCACACACCCACCACCCCAAAAATAATGGTTGATATTTACAGTCCAAGCACTGTAATGACACCCACACACCCACCACCCCTTGAATGACAGTTGATATTTTCCGTTCATGCACTGTAATGACATCCACACACCCACCACCCCATGAATAACTGTTAATATTTACAGAATGAGCACTGTAATGACACCCACACACCCACCACCCATTGAATGGTGATTGATATTTACAGACCAAGATTTGTAATACCACCCACACACTCACCACCCCATGAATGACAGTTGATATTTTCAGTCCATGCACTGTAATGACACCCTCACACCCATCATCCTATGAATGACTGTTGATATTTACAGTCAAAGCACTGTAATGACACCCGCACACCCACCACCCCATGAATTATGGTTGATATTAACAGTCCATGCAATGTAATGTCACCCACACACCCACCACCCCATGAATGACTGTTGATATTTACAGTCCAAGCACTCTAATGACACCAACCAACCTATAATTGACTGTTGATATTTACAATCAAAACACTGTAATGACACCCACACACCCACCACCTATGAATGACTTTTGATATTTATAGTCAAAACACTGTAATGACACCCGCACACCCACCACCCCATGATTGACTGTTGATATTTACAGTCCAAGCATTGTAATGACAGCCACACACCCACCACCCCATAAATGACTGTTGATAATTACAGTCTAAGCACTGTAATGTCACCCACACACCCACCACCCCTTAAATGACTGTTGATATTTACAGTCTAAGCATTGTAATGACACCCACACACTCACCACCCGAAGAATGACTTTTAATATTTACAGTCCAAACACTGTAATGACACCTACACACCCACCACCCCATAAATCACAGTTAATATTTACAGTCCAAGCACTGTAATGACACCCACACACCCAACATCCCATGAATGACTGTTGATATTTACAGTCCAAGCACTCTAATGACACCCACACACTCACCGCCCCATAAATGACTGTTGGTATTTACAGTCTAAGCAATTTAATGGCACCCACTACCCTAAAAATGACATTTGATAGTTACAGTCTAAGCACTGTAATGAAACCCACACACCCACCACCCCATAAATGAAGGTTGATATTTACAGTCCAAGCACTGTAATAACACCCACACACCCACCACCCCTTGAATGACAGTTGATATTTTCCGTCCATGCACTGTAATGACATCCACACACCCACCACCCCATGAAAAACTGTTAATATTTACAGTCTGAGCACTGTAATGACACCCACACACCAACCACCCATTGAATGATGATTGATATTTACAGTCCAAGAATTGTAATAACACCCACACACTCACCACCCCATGAATGACAGTTGATATTTTCAGTCCATGCACTGTAATGACATCCACACACCTACCACCCCATGAATGACTGTTAATATTTACAGTCTGAGCACTGTAATGACAGCCACACACCCACCACCCAATGAATGATGGTTGATATTTACAGTCCAAGAACTGTAATAACACCCATACACTCCCCACCCCATTAAAAACTGTTGATATTTACAGTCCAATCACACTAATGACACCCACCACCCTATGAATGACTGTTAATATATACAGTCAAAACACTGTAATGACACCCACACACCCACCACCCCATGAATAACTGTTGATATATACAGTCCAAGCACTGTAATGACACCACACACCCACCACCCCGTGATTAACTGTTAATATTTACAGTCCAAACAATGCATAGACACCCAAACACCCACAACCCCATGAATGACTGTTAATAATTACAGTCCAAGCTCTGTAATGACACCCACACACCTATCACCCCATGAATGACTTGATATTTAAAGTCCAAGCAATGTAATGACACCCACACCCCCACCACCCCATAAATGACTGTTGATATTTACAGTCCAAGCACTATAATGACACCCTAACACCAGCCCCCCTATTAATTATGGTTGATATTTACAGTCCATGCACTGTAATGACATCCACACACCCAACACCCCATGAATGACTGTTAATATTTAAAGTCTGAGCACTCTAATGACACCCACACACCCACCACCCAATGAATGATGGTTGATATTTACAGTCCAAAAATTGTAATAACACCCACACATTCACCACCCCATGAATGACTGTTGATATTTTCAGTCCAAGCACTGTAATGACACCCACACACCCAACACCCCATGATTGACTGTTGATATTTACAGTCCATGCAATGCATAGACACCCAAACACCCACAACCCCATGAATTACTGTTAATATTTACAGTCCAAGCACTGTAATGACACTCACACACCCATCACCCTATGAATTACTGTTGATATTTAGAGTCCAATCACTGTAATGCCACCCACTACCCCATGAATGACTGTTGATATTTACAATCCAATTACTAATGACACACACACAACCAGCACCCAATGAATGACTTTATATTTACAGTCCAAGCAATGTAATGACACCCAAACACCCCATACCCCATGATTGACTGTTGATATTTACAGTCCAAGCACTATAATGACACCCACACACCAACCACCCCATGAATGACTGTTGATATTTACAGTCTAAGCACTGTAATGACACCCTCACACCCACCACCCCATGAATGACTGTTGATATTTACAGTCAAAGCACTGTAATGACACCCCCACACCCTCCACCCCATGAATTATGGTTGATATTTTCAGTCCAAGCACTGTAATGACACCCACACACCAACCACCCCATGAATGACTGTTCATATTTACAGTCCAATCACTCTAATGACACCCACCACCCTATGAATGACTGTTGATATTTACAATCAAAACACTGTAATGACACCCACACACCCACCACCCCATAAATGACTTTTTATATTTACAGTCCAAGCTCTGTAATGACACCCACACACCCACCACCCCATGATTGACTGCTGATATTTACATTCCAAGCACTGCACAGACACCCAGACACCCACAACCCCATGAATGACTGTTGATATTTACAGTCCAATCTCTAATGACACAAACACACACAACACCTAATGAATGACTTGATATTTACAGTCCAAGCAATGTAATGACACCCACACACCCACCACCCCATGAATGACTGTTGATATTAACAGTTCAAGCACTATAATGACACCTACACATCCACCATCCCATGAATGATTGTTGATATTTACAGTCCAAGCACTGTAATGACACCCCCACACCCACCACCCCATAAATAACGGTTGATTTTTATAGTCATAGCACTGTAATGACACCCACACACCCACTACCTCATGAATAACTGTTGATATTTTCTGTCCAAGTACTGTAATTATATCCACACCCCAACCACACCATGAATGACTGTTAGTATTTACAGTCTGAGCACTGTAATCACACCCAAACACCCACCACCTAATGAATGATGGTTGATATTTACAGTCCAAGAATTGTAATAACACCCACACACTCACCACCCCATGAATGACAGTTAATATTTTCAGTCCATGCACTGTAATGACATCCACACACCCACCATCCCTTGAATAACTGTTAATATTTACAGTCCAAGCACTGTATTGACACCACACACCCACCACCCCATGATTAACTGTTGATATTTACAGTCCAAACAATGCATAGAAACCCAAACACCCACAACCCCATGAATGACTGTTAATAATTACAGTCCAAACACTGTAATGACACCCACACACCCATCACCCTATGAATTACTTTTGATATTTAGAGTCCAATCACTGTAATGCCACCCACCACCCCATGAATTACTGTTGATTTATACAGTCCAAGCAATAATGACACACACACACCCACCACCCAATGAATGACTTGATATTTACAGTCCAAGCAATGTAATGACACCCACACACCCACCACCCCATGAATGACTGTTGATATTTACAGTTCAAGCACTATAATGACACCCACACATCCACCACAAAATTAATGACTGTTAATATTTACAGTCCAAACACTGTAATAACACACCCACACCAACCCCCCTATTAATTATGGTTGATATTTACAGTCCAAGGACTGTAATGACACCCACACACTTACCACCCCATTAATAACGGTTGATATTTACAGTCCAAGCAATGTAATGACACCTACACACCCACCACCCCATGAATGACAATTGATATTTTCAGTCCATGCATTGTAATGATATCCACACACCAACCACCATATGAATGACTGTTGATATTTACAGTCAAAGCACTGTAATGACACCCCCACACCCACTACCCCATGAATTACTGTTAATATTTACAATCCAATCACTGTAATGCCACCCACTACCCCATGAATGACTGTTGATATTTACAATCCAAGCACTAATGACACACACACAGCCACCACCCAATGAATGACTTGATATTTACAGTCCAAGCAATGTAAAGACACTCACACACACCACACCCCATGATTGACTGTTGATATTTACAGTCCAAGCACTATAATGACACCCACACACCCACCACCCCTTGAATGACTGTTGATATTTACAGTCTAAGCACTGTAATGACACCCTCACACCCACCACCCAATAAATGACTGTTGATATTTACAGTCAAAGCACTGTAATGACACCTTCACATCCACCACCCCAAGAATTATGGTTGATATTTACAGTCCAAGCACTGTAATGACACCCACACACCAACCACCCCATGAATGACTGTTGATATTTACAGTCCAAGCACTCTAATGACACCCACCACCCTATGAATGACTGTTGATATTTACAATCAAAACACTGTAATGACACCCACACACCCACTTTCCCATGAATGACTGTTCATATTTACAGTTCAAGCTCTGTAATGACACCCACACACCCACCACCCCATGATTGACTGCTGATATTTACAGTCCAACCACTGCACAGACACCCAAACACCCACAACCCCATAAATGACTGTTGATATTTACAGTCCAAGCTCTGTAATGACACAAACACACCCATCACCCCATGAATGAATGTTGATATTTGGAGTCCAAGCACTGTAATGCCACCCACCACCCCATGAATGACTGTTGATATTTGGAGTCCAAGCACTGTAATGCCACCCACCACCCCATGAATGACTGTTAATATTTACAGTCCAAGCACTAATGACACACACACACACCCAACACCCCATGAATGACTTGATATTTAAAGTCCAAGCAATGTAATGACACCCACACACCCACCACACCATGAATGACTCTTAATATTAACAGTTCAAGCACTATAATGACACCCACACATCCACCATCTCATGAATGACTGTTGATATTTACAGTCCAAGCACTGTAATGACACCCTAACACCCACCACCACATTAATTATGGTTGATATTTACAGTCCAAGCACTGTAATGACACCCACACACCCATCACCCTATGAATTACTGTTGATATTTAGAGTCCAATCACTGTAATGCCTCCCACAACCCCATGAATGACCTGATATTTACAGTCCAAGCACTAATGACACACACACACCCACCACCCAATGAATGACTTGATATTTACAGTCCAAGCAACGTAATGACACCCACACACCCAACACCACATGATTGACAGTTGATATTTACAGTCCAAAAACTATAATGACACACACACACCCAACACTCCATGAATGACTTGATATTTACAGTCCAAGCACTGTAATGACACCCACCACCCCATGAATGAATGTTTATATTCACAGTCCAAGCACTAATGACACACACACACTCACCACATAATGAATGACTTGATATTTACAGTCCAAGCAATGTAATGACACCCACACATCCACCACCCCATAAGTGTCTGTTGATATTTACAGTCCAAGAACTATAATGACACCTACACACCCACCACCCCATGAATGGCTGTAAATATATACAGTCCAAGCAATGTAATGTCACCCACACACCCACGACCCAATGAATGAAGGTTGATATTTACAGTCCAAGAACTGTAATGAAACACACACACCCACCACCCCATGAATGACAGTTGTTATTATTAGTCCAAGCACTGTAATGACATCTACACACCTACCACCCCATGAATGACTGTTAATATTTACAGTCCTAGCACTGTAATGTCACCCACATAACCCACCACACAATGAATAATGGTTGATATTTACATTCCAAGGACTGTAATGATACCACACACCCACCACCCAATAAATGACTGTTTATATTTTCAGTCCAAGCACTGTAATGACAGCCACACACCCATCACCCTATGAATTACTGTTGATATTTAGAGTCCAAGCACTGTAATGCCACCCACCATCCCATGAATGACTGTTGATATTTATATTTCAAGCACTAATGACACACCCACACCCACCACCCAATGAGTGACTTGATATTTTTAGTCCAATCAATGTAATGACACCGACACACCCACCACCCCATGAATGACTGTTGATATTTACAGTCCAAGCACTATAATAACACCTACACACCCACCACCCCATGAATGACTGTTAATATTTACAGTCCAAGCACTGTAATGTCACCCACACACCCACCACCCAATGAGTGATGTTTGATATTTACAGTCCAAGAACTGTAATAAAACCCACACATCCACCAGCCTATATATGACTGTTGATATTTACAGTCCAAGCAATGTAATGACATCTACACACCTACCACCCCATGAACGACTGTTAATATTTACAGTCCAAGCACTGTAATGACACCCACACACCCACCACTCCATTAATCAATGTTGATATTTACAGTCCAAGCTCTGTAATGACACTCACACACCCACCACCCTATGAATGACTGTTGATATTTACAGTCCAAACACTGTAATGACACCCAAACACCAACCACCCCATAAATGACGGTTGATATTTATAGTCCAAGCACTGTAATGACACCCACACACCTACCACCCTATGAATGACTGTTGATATTTTCAGTACAAACACTGTAATGACATCGACACACCCACTATCCCATGAATGACTGTTAATATTTACAGTCCAAGCACTGTAATGTAACCCACACACCCACTACCGAATGAATAATAGTTGATATTTACAGTCCAAGAACTGTAATAAAACCCACACATCCACCAGCCTATAAATGACTGTTGATATTTACAGTCCAAGCAATGTAATGACACCCACACACCCAATACCCCATAAATGACAGTTGATATTTATAGTCCAAGCACTGTAATGACACCCACACACCCACCACCCCATGAATAACTTTTGATATTTTCAGTCCAAGCACTGTAATCACATCCACACGCCCACCACCCCATGAATGACTGTTAATATTTACAGTATGAGCACTGTAATAACACCCACACACCCACCACCCAATGAATGATGGTTGATATTTACAGTCCAAGAACTGTAATGACACCCACACAATCACCACCCCATAAATGACTGTTGATATTTACAGTCCAAGCACTCTAATGACACCCACCACCCAATAAATGACTGTTGATATTTATAGTCAAAACACTGTAATGACACCCACACACAAACCACCCCATAAATGACTGCTATTATTTATAGTTCAAGCACTGTAATGACACCCACAAGCCCACCACCCCAAGATTGACTGTTGATATTTACAGTCCAAGCACTGTAATGACACCTACACACCCACCAACCATTAAATGACTGTTGATATTTACAGTCTAAGCACTGTAATGACACCCACACACACACACCACCCAATGAATTACTCTATATATTTATAGTCCAATCACTGTAATGACACCACACACCCACCACTCCATGAATGACTCTTGATATTTACAGTCCAAGCTCTGTAATGACACTCACACACCCACCACCCTATGAATAACTGTTGATATTTACAGTCCAAGCACTGTAATGACACTCACACACCTTCTACCCCATAAATGACGGTTGATATTTACAGTCCAAGCTCTGTAATGACACTCACACACCCACCACCCTATGAATGACTGTTAATATTTACAGTCCAAGAAATCTAATGACACCCACTCATCCACCACCCCATTAATGACTGTTGATATTTTCAGTCCAAGCACTGTAATGACATACACACACCCACCACCCCATAAATGACTGTTGATATTTATAGTCCAAGCAGTGTCATATTACAGTTCAAGCACTATAATGACATCCACACACCAACCACCCCATGAATGACTGTTGATATTTACAGTCCAAGCACTGTAATGACACCCTCACTCCCACCACCCCATGAATGACTGTTGATATTTACAGTCAAAACACTGTAATGACACCCCCACACCAACCACCCAATGAATTATGGTTGATATTTACAGTCCAAGAAATGTAATGACAACTACACACCAACCACCCCATGAATGACTGTTGATATTTACAGTCCAAGCACTCTAATGACACCCACCACCTTATGATTGACTGTTGATATTTACAATTAAAACACTGTAACAGCACCCACAAACACTACACCCAATAATTGACTGTTGGTATTTACAGTCCAAGCACTGTAATGACAGCCACACACCCACCACCCCATAAATGACTGTTGATGTTTACAGTCAAAACACTGTAATGACACCCACACACCCACCACCCCATAAATGACTGTTGATATATACAGTCCAAGCTTTGTAATGACACTCACACACCCACCACCCTATGAATGACTGCTGATATTTACAGTCCAAGCACTGTAATGACACCAACACATCCACCAACCCATAAATGACTGTTATTATTTATAGTCCAAGCACTGTAATGACACCCACACACCCACCACCCAATGAATGACTGTTAATATTTACAATCTGAGCACTGTAATGACACCTACACACCCACCATCCCATAAATGACTGTTGATATTTACAGTCCACGCCCTGTAATGACACCCACACACCCACCAACTTATGATTGACTGTTGATATTTACAGTCCAAGCAATGTAATGACACCTACACACCCACCAACCAATAAATGACTGTTGATATTTACAGTCTAAGCATTGTAATGACACCCACACACCCAACACCCCAAGAATGACTTTTGATATTTACTGTCCAAGCACTGTAATGATACCCACACACCCACCACCCCATAAATGACTGTTGATATTTACAGTCTAAGCTCTGTAATGACACTCACACACACACCACCCTATGAATGATGGTTGATATTTACAGTCCAAGAACTGTAATGACACCCACACACCCACCACCCCATAAATGACGGTTGATATTTATATAGTCCAAGCACTGTAATGACACCCAAACACCAACCACCCCATGAATGACTGTTGATATTTTCAATCCAAGCACTGTAATGACATCCACACACCCACCACCCAATGAATGACTGTTGATATTTACAGTCCAAGCTCTGTAATGACACTCACACACCTACCACCCTATGAATGACTGTTAATATTTACAGTCTGAGCACTGTAATGACACCCACACACCCACCACCCAATAAATGATGGTTGATATATACAGTTCAAGCACTGTAATAACACCCACACACACACCACCCCATGAATGACTGTTGATAATTACAGTTCAAACACTATAATGACACTCACACACCAACCACCCCATGAATGACTGTTGATATTTACAGTCCAAGCACTGTAATGACACCCTCACCCCCCCCACCCCATCAATGACTGTTGATATTTACAGTCAAAGCACTGTAATGACACCCCCACACCAACCACCCATTAAATTATGGTTGATATTTACAGTCCAAGAACTGTAATGACACCTACACACCAACCACCCCATGAATGACTGTTGATATTTACAGTCCAAGCACTCTAATGACACACACCACCTTATGAATGACTGTTGATATTTACATTCAAAACACTGTAATGACACTCACACACCCACCACCCCATGAATGACCGTTGATATTTACAGTCCAAGCACAGTAATGAAACCCACAAACCCACCACCCAATAATTGACTGTTGATATTTACAATTCAAGCACTGTAATGACAGCCACACACCCAACACCCCATAAATGACTGTTGATATTTACATTTTAAGCACTGTAATGACACCCACACACCCACCACCCCAAGAATGACTTTTGATATTTACTCTCCAAGCATTGTAATGACACCCACACACCCACCACCCCATAAATGAATTTTGATATTTACAGTCCAAGCTCTGTAATGACACTCACACACCCACCACCCTATAAATGACTGTTGATATTTACAGTCCAAGCACTGTAATGACACCCACACACCCACCACTCCATGAATGACTGTTAATATTTATAGTCTGAGAACTGTAATGACACCAACACATCCACCACCCAATAAATGATGGTTGATATTTACAGTCCAAGAACTGTAATGACACCCGCCACCCTATGAATGAATGTTAATATTTACCGTCAAAACACTGTAATGACACCCACACACCCACCACCCCATGAATGACTGTTGATATTTACAGTCCAAGCACTGTAATGACACCAACACACCTACCACCTCATGATTGACTGTTGATATTTACAGTCCAAGCACTGCATAGACACCCAAACACCCACCACCCAATGAATGACTGTTGTTATTTACAGTTCAAGCACTCTAATGACACCCACACACCCACCACCCCATGACTGTTGATATTTACAATCAAAACACTGTAATGTCACCCACACACCCACCCTCTAGTGAATGACTGTTGATATTTACAGTCCAATCACTGTAATGAAACCCACACACCCACCACCTCATGATTGACTGTTAATATTTACAGTCCAAGCTCTGTAATGACACTCACGCACCCACCACTCTATATATGACGGTTGATATTTATAGTCCAAGCACTGTAATGACACACACACACCCACCACCCCATGAAAAACTGTTGATATTTACTGTCCAAGCACTGTAATGACATCCATAACCCCACCACCCCATAATTAACTGTTGATATTTACAGTCCAAGCACTGTAATGACAACCACACACCCACCACCCCATAAATGACAGTAGATATTTACAGTCCAAGCACTGTAATGACAGCCAAACACCCACCACCCCATAAATGACTGTTGATATTTACAGTCCAAGCACTGTAATGACATCCACACACCCACCACACTGTCAATGACACTTAATATTTACAGTCTGATCACTGTAATGACACCCACACACCCACCACCCAATGAATGATAGTTGATATTTACAGTCCAAGCACTGTAATGCCACCCACCACCTCATGAATGACTGTTGATATTTACAGTCCAAGCACTAATGACACACACACACCCACCACCCCGTGATTGACTTAATATTTATAGTTCAAGCACTTTAATGACACACACACACCCACCACCGAATTATTAATTGTTGATATTTACAGTCCAAGCACTGTAATAACACCCACAAACCCACCACCCCATGACTGACTGTTGATATTTACTGTCCAAACACTGTAATGACAGCCACACACCCACCACCCCATAAATGATTGTTGATATTTACAATCCAAGCACTGTCATGACCCCCACACACCCATCACCCTATGAATGACTGTTGATATTTACAGTCCAAGCACTAATGACACACACATACCCACCACCCCATAAATGACTTGATATTTACAGTCCAAGCCATGTAATGACACCCACACACCAACCACCCAGTAAAAGACTGTTGATATTAACAGTCCAAGCACTATAATGACACCCAAAGACCTACCACCCCATGAATAACTGTTGATATTTACAGTTTAAGCACTGTAATGACACCTTCATACCCACCACCCCATAAATGACTGTTGGTATTTATAGTCAAAGCACTGTAATGACACCCCCACACCCACCACCCCATGAATTATGGTTGATATTTACAGTCCAAGCATTCTAATGACAGCCACACACCCACCACCCAATAAATGACTGTTGATATTTACAGTCCAAGCACTGTAATGACATCCACACACCAACCACCCTATGACTGACTGTTGATATTTACAGTCCAAACACTGTAATGACAGCCACAAAACCCACCACCCCATTAATGACTGTTGATATTTACAGTCCAATCACTGTAATGACTTCCACACACCCACCACCCCATTACTGACTGTTGATATTGACAGTCCAAGCACTGTAATGCCACCAACCATCCCATGAATGACTGATGATATTTACAGTCCAAGCACTAATGACACACACATACCCACCACCCCATAAATGACTTGATATTTACAGTCCAAGCCATGTAATGACACCCAAACACCAACCACCCCATGAATGACTGTTGATATTTACAGTCCAAGCACTATAATGACACCCAAACACCTACCACCCCATGAATGACTGTTGATATTTACAGTTTAAGCACTGTAATGACACCCTCATACCCTCCACCCCATGAATGACTGTTGATATTTACAGTCAAAGCACTGTAATAACACCCCCACACATACCACCCCATGAAATATGGTTGATATATACAGTCCAAGCATTCTAATGACATCCACACACCCACCACCCCATAAATGACTGTTGATATTTACACTCCAAACACTGTAATGACAGCCACAAAACCCACCACCCCATTAATGACTGTTGATATTTACAGTCCAATCACTGTAATGACATCCACACACCCACAACCCCATGACTGACTGTTGATATTTACAGTCCAAACACTGTAATGAAAGCCACACACCCACCACCCCATAAATGACTGTTAATATTTACAGTCCATGCACTGTAATGACATCCACACACCCACCACCCAATGAATGACTATTGATATTTACAGTCCAAGCTCTGTAATGACACTCACACACCAACCACCCTATGAATGACTGTAAATATTCACAGTCCAAGCACTGTAATGCCACCCACAACCCCATAAATGACTGTTGATATTTACAGTCCGAGCACTAATTATACACACACACCCACCAACCCATGAATGACTGTTAATATTTATAGTCTGAGCACTGTAATGACACCCTCACACCCACCACCCCATGGATGATGGTTGATATTTACAGTCCAAGAACTGTAATGACACCCACCACCCTATGAATGACTGTTAATATTTACCGTCAAAACACTGTAATGACACCAACACACCCACCACCCCATGAATGACTGTTGATATTTACAGTCCAAGCATTGTAATGACATCAACACACCCACCACCTCATGATTGACTGTTGATATTTACAGTCCAAGCACTGCATAGACACCCAAACACACACCACCCAATGAATGACTGTTGATATTTACAGTCCAAGAACTCTAATGACACCCACACACCCACCACCCCATGACTGTTGATATTTACAATCAAAACACTGTAATGACACCCACACACCCACCATCCAATGAATGACTGTTGATATTTACAGTCCAATCACTGTAATGAAACCCACACACCCACCACCTCATGATTGACTGTTAATATTTACAGTCTAAGCTCTGTAATGACACTCACACACCCACCACCCTATATATGATGGTTGATATTTATAGTCCAAGCACTGTAATGACACACACATACACCCACCACCCCATGAATAACTGTTGATATTTACGGTCCAAGCACTGTAATGACATTCACAATCCCACCACCCCATAATTAACTGTTGATATTTACAGTCCAAGCACTGTAATGACATCCACACACCCAACACCCCATGACTGACTGTTGATATTTACAGTCCAAGCACTGTAATGCCACCCACCATCCCATGAATGAATGTTGATATTTACTGTCCAAGCACTAATGACACACACATACCCACCACCCCATAAATGACTTGATATTTACAGTCCAAGCCATGTAATGACACCCACACACCAACCACCCCATGAAGGACTGTTGATATTTGCTGTCCAAGCACTATAATGACACACAAACACCTACCACCCCATGAATGACTGTTGATATTTACAGTTTAAGCACTGAAATGACACCCTCATTCCCTCCACCCCATGAATGACTGTTGATATTTACAGTCAAAGCACTGTAATGACACCCCCACACCCACCACCCCATGAAATATGGTTGATATTTACAGTCCAAGCATTCTAATGACAGTCACACACCCACCACCCAATAAATGACTGTTGATTTTTACAGTCCAAGCACTGTAATGACATCCACACACCCACAACCCCATGACTGACTGTTGATATTTACAGTCCAAACACTGTAATGAAAGCCACACACCCACCACCCCATAAATGACTGTTGATATTTACAGTCCATGCACTGTAATGACATCCACACACCCACCACCCAATGAATGACTATTGATATTTGCTGTCCAAGCTCTGTAATGACACTCACACACCCACCACCCTATGAATGACTGTTAATATTTACCGTCAAAACACTGTAATGACACCCACACACCCACCACCCTATGAATGACTGTTGATATTTACAGTCCAAGCATTGTAATGACACCAACACACCCACCACCTCATGATTGACTGTCTATATTTACAGTCCAAGCACTGCATAGACACACAAACACCCACCACCCCAAAAATTATGGTTGATATTTACAGTCCAAGCACTCTAATGACACCCACACACCCACTACCCCATGACTGTTGATATTTACAATCAAAACACTGTAATGACACCCACACACCGACCATCCAATGAATGACTGTTGATATTTACAGTCCAATCACTGTAATGAAACCCACACACCCACTACCTCATGATTAACTGTTAATATTTACAGTCCAAGCTCTGTAATGACACTCACACACCCACCACCCTATATATGACGGTTGATATTTATAGTCCAAGCACTGTAATGACACCCACACACCCACCACCCCATGAAAAACTGTTGATATTTACAGTCCAAGTACTGTAATGACATCCACAACCCCACAACCCCATAATTAACTGTTGATATTTACAGTCCAAGCACTGTAATGACAGCCACACACCCACCACCCTATTAATGACAGTAGATATTTACAGTCCAAGCACTGTAATGAAAGCCACACACCCACCACTTCATAAATGACTGTTGATATTTACAGTCCAAGCACTGTAATGACATCCACACACCCACCACACTGTCAATGACACTTAATATTTACAGTCTGATCACTGTAATGACACCCACACACCCACCACCCAATGAATGATGGTTGATATTTACAGTCCAAGCACTGTAATGCCACCCACCACCTCATGAATGACTGTTGATATTTACAGTCCAAGCACTAATGACACAGACACACCCACCACCCCATGATTGACTTAATATTTATAGTTCAAGCACTGTAATGACACACACACACCCACCACCGAATTATTGACTGTTGATATTTACAGTCCAAGCACTGTAATAACACCCACAAACCCACCACCCTATGACTGACTGTTGATATTTACTGTCCAAACACTGTAATGACAGCCACACACCCGCCACCCCATAAATGACTGATGATATTTACAGTCCAAGTACTGTAATGACACCCACACACCCATCACCCTATGAATGACTGTTGATATTTACAATCCAAGCAATGTAATGCCACCCACCATCCCATGAATGACTGTTGATATTTACAGTCCAAGCACTAATGACACACACATACCCACCACCCCATAAATGACTTGATATTTACAGTCCAAGCCATGTAATGACACCCACACACCAACCACCCCATGAAAGACTGTTGATATTAGCAGTCCAAGCACTATAATGACACCCAAACACCTACCACCCCATGAATGACTGTTGATATTTACAGTTTAAGCACTGTAATGACACCTTCATACCCACCACCCCATGAATGACTGTTGATATTTACAGTCAAAGCACTTTAATGACACCCCAACACCCACCACCCCATGAATTATGGTTGATATTTACAGTCCAAGCATTCTAATGACAGCAACACACCCACCACCCCATAAATGACTGTTGATATTTACAGTCCAAACACTGTAATGACATCTACACACCAACCACCCCATGACTGACTGTTGATATTTACAGTCCAAACACTGTAATGACAGCCACACACCCACCACCCCGTTAATGACTGTTGATATTTACAGTCCAATCACTGTAGTGACATCCACACACCCACCACCCCAAGACTGACTGTTGATATTTACGGTCCAAGCACTGTAATGCCACCAACCATCCCATGAATGAATGTTGATATTTACAGTCCAAGCACTAATGACACACACATACCCACCACCCCATAAATGACTTGATATTTACAGTCCAAGCAATGTAATGATACCCACACACCAACCACCCCATGAATGACTGTTGATATTTACTGTCCAAGCACTATAATGACACCCAAACACCTACCACCCCATGAATGACTGTTGATATTTACAGTTTAAGCACTGTAATGACACCCTCATACCCACCACCCCATGAATGACTGTTGATATTTACAGTCAAAGCACTGTATTGACACCCCCAAACTCACCACCCCATGAATTATGGTTGATATTTACAGTCCAAGCATTCTAATGACAGCCACACACCCACCACCCAATAAATGACTGTTGATATTTACTGTCCAAACACTGTAATGACATCCACACACCCACAACCCCATGACTGACTGTTGATATTTACAGTCCAAGCACGGTAATGAAACCCACAAACCCACCACCCAATAATTGACTGTTGATATTTACAATCCAAGCACTGTAATGACAGCCACACACCCACCACCCCATAAATGACTGTTGATATTTACATTTTAAGCACTGTAATGACACCCACACACCCACTACCCCAAAAATGACTTTTGATATTTACTCCTCAAGCATTGTAATGACACCCACACACCCACCACCCCATAAATGACTGTTGATATTTACAGTCAAAGCTCTGTAATGACACTCACACACCCACCACCCCATAAATGACTATTGATATTTACAGTCCAAGCATTGTAAAGACACCAACACACCAACCACCTCATGATTGACTGTTGATATTTACAGTCCAAGCACTGCATAGACACCCAAACACCCACCACCCAATGAATGACTGTTGATAGTTACAGTCCAAGCACTCTAATGACACACACACACCCACCACCCCATGACTGTTGATATTTACAATCAAAACACTGTAATGACACCCACACACCTACCATCCAATGAATTACTGTTGATATTTACAGTCCAATCACTGTAATGAAACCCACACACCCACCACCTCATGATTGACTGTTAATATTTACAGTCCAAGCTCTGTAATGACAGTCACACACCCACCACCCTATATATGACGGTTGATATTTATAGTCCAAGCACTGTAATAACACACACACACCCATCACCCCATGAATAACTGTTGATATTTACAGTCCAAGCACTGTAATGACATCCACAACCCCACCACCCCATTATTAACTGTTGATATTTACAGTCCAAGCACTGTAATGACAGCCACACACCCACCACCCCATAAATGACAGTAGATATTTACAGTCCAAGCACTGTAATGACAGCCACACACCCACCACCTTATAAATGACTGTTGATATTTACAGTCCAAGCACTGTAATGACATCCACACACCCACCACACTGTCAATGACACTTAATATTTACAGTCTGATCACTGTAATGATACCCACACACCCACAACCCAATGAATGATGGTTGATATTTACAGTCCAAGCACTGTAATGCCACCCACCACCTCATGAATGACTGTTGATTTTTACAGTCCAAGCACTAATGACACACACACACCCACCACCCCGTGATTGACTTAATATTTATAGTTCAAGCACTTTAATGACACACACACACCCACCACCGAATTATTAACTGTTGATATTTACAGTCCAAGCACTGTAATAACACCCACAAACCCACCACCCCATGACTGACTGTTGATATTTGCTGTCCAAACACTGTAATGACATCCACACACCCACCACCCCATAAGTGAGTGTTGATATTTACAGTCCAAGCACTGTAATGACCCCCACACACCCATCACCCTATGAATGACTGTTGATATTTACAGTCCAATCAATGTAATGCCACTCACCATCCCATGAATGACTGTTGATATTTACAGTCCAAGCACTAATGACACACACATACCCACCACCCCATAAATGACTTGATATTTACAGTCCAAGCCATGTAATGACACCCACACACCAACCACCCCATGAAAGACTTGATATTAACAGTCCAAGCACTACAATGAAACCCAAACACCTACCACCCCATGAATTACTGTTGATATTTACAGTTTATACACTGTAATGACACCTTCATACCCACCACCCCATGAATGACTGTTGGTATTTACAGTCAAAGAACTGTAATGACACCCCAACACCCACCACCCCATGAATTATGGTTGATATTTACAGTCCAAGCATTCTAATGACAGCCACACACCCACCACCCGATAAATGACTGTTGATATTTACAGTCCAAGCACTGTAATGACATCCACACACCCACAACCCCATGACTGACTGTTGATATTTACAGTCCAAGCATGGTAATGAAACCCACAAACCCACCACCCAATAATTGACTGTTGATATTTACAATACAAGCACTGTAATGACAGCCACACACCCACCACCCCATAAATGACTGTTGATATTTACATTTTAAGCACTGTAATGACACCCACACACCCACCACCCCAAAAATGACTTTTGATATTTACTCTCCAAGCATTGTAATGACACCCACACACCCACCACCCCATAAATGACTGTTGATATTTACAGTCCAAGCTCTGTAATGACACTCACACACCCACCACCCTATAAATGACTGTTGATATTTACAATCCAAGCACTGTAATGACACCCACACACCCACAACCCCATGAATGACTGTTAATATTTATAGTCTGAGCACTGTAATGACACCCACACACCCACCACCCAATGGATGATGGTTGATATTTACAGTCCAAGAACTGTAATGACACCCACCACCCTATGAATGACAGTTAATATATACCGTCAAAACACTGTAATGACACCCACACACCCACCACCCCATGAATGGCTGTTGATATTTACAGTCCAAGCATTGTAATGACACCAACACACCAACCACCTCATGATTGACTGTTGATATTTACAGTCCAAGCACTGCATAGACACCCAAACACCCACCACCCAATGAATGACTGTTGATAGTTACAGTTTAAGCACTGTAATGACACCCTCATACCCTCCACCCCATGAATGACTGTTGATATTTGCTGTCCAAACACTGTAATGACAGCCACACACCCACCACCCCATAAGTGATTGTTGATATTTACAGTCCAATCACTGTAATGACATCCACACACCCACCACCTCATGACTGACTGTTGATATTTACAGTCCAAGCACTGTAATGCCACCCACCATCCCATGAATGACTGATGATATTTAAAGACCAAGCACTAATGACACACACATACCCACCACCCCATAAATAACTTGATATTTACAGTCCAAGCCATGTAATGACACCAACACACCAACCACCCCATGAATGACTGTTGATATTTACAGTCCAAGCACTATAATGACACCCAAACACCTACCACCCCATAAATGACTGTTGATATTTACAGTTTAAGCACTTGAATGACACCCTCATACCCTCCACCCCATGAATGACTGTTGATATTTACAGTCAAAGCACTGTAATGACACCCCCACACCCACCACCCATGAAATATGGTTGATATTTGCAGTCCAAGCATTCTAATGACAGCCACACATCCACCACCCCATAAATGACTGTTGATTTTTACAGTCCAAGCACTGTAATGACATCCACACACCCACAACCCCATGAATGACTATTGATATTTACAGTCCAAGCTCTGTAATGTCACTCACACACCAACCACCCTATGAATGACTGTAAATATTTACAGTCCAAGCTCTGTAATGCCACCCACAACCCCATAAATGACTGTTAATATTTACAGTCCGAGCACTAATTATACACACACACCCACCAACCCATGAATGACTTGATATTTACTGTCCAAGAACTGTAATGACACCCACCACCCTATGAATGACTGTTAATATTTACCGTAAAAACACTGTAATGACACCCACACACCCACCACCCCATGAATGACTGTTGAAATTTACAGTCCAAGCATTGTAATGACACCAACACACCCACCACCTCATGATTGACTGTTTATATTTACAGTCCAAGCACTGCATAGACACCCAAACACCCACCACCCCAAAAATTATGGTTGATATTTACAGTCCAAGCACTCTAATGACACCCACACACCCACCACACCATGACTGTTGATATTTACAATCAAAACACTGTAATGACACCCACACACCCACCATCCAATGAATGACTGTTGATATTTACAGTCCAATCACTGTAATGAAACCCACACACCCACGACCTCATGATTAACTGTTAATATTTACAGTCCAAGCTCTGTAATGACACTCACACACCCACCACCCTATATATGATGGTTGATATTTATAGTCCAAGCACTGTAATGACACCCACACACCCACCACCCCATGAAAAACTGTTGATATTTACAGTCCAAGCACTGTAATGATATCCACACAAACACCACACTGTCAATGACACTTAATATTTACAGTCTGCGCACTGTAATGATACCCACACATCCACCACCCAATGAATGATGGTTGATATTTACAGTCCAAGCACTGTGATGCCACCCACCACCTCATGAATGACTGTTGATATTTACAGTCCAAGCACTAATGACACACACACACCCATAACCCCATGATTGACTTAATATTTATAGTTCAAGCACTGTAATGACACACACACACCCACCACCAAATATTTGACTGTTGATATTTACAGTCCAAGCACTGTAATAACACCCACAAACCCACCACCCCATGACTGACTGTTGATATTTACTGTCCAAACACTGTAATGACAGCCACACACCCACCACCCCATAAATGACTGTTGATATTTACAGTCCAAGCACTGTAATGACATCCACACACCCCCACCCAATGAATGACTATTGATATTTACAGTCCAAGCTCTGTAATGACACTCACACACCAACCACCCTATGAATGACTGTTAATATTTACAGTCCAAGCACTGTAATGCCACCCACAACCCCATAAATGACTGTTGATATTTACAGTCCGAGCACTAATTATACACACACACACCCACCAACCCATGAATGACTTGATATTTATAGTCCAAGCACTGTAATGACCCCCACCAACCCACAACCCCATGATTGGCTGTTGATATTTACAGTCCAAGCACTGCATAGACACCCAAACACCCACCACCCAATGAATGACTTGATATTTACAGTCCAAGCACTCTAATGACACCCACACACCCACCACCCCATGACTGTTGATATTTACAATCAAAACACTATAATGACACCCACACACCCACCATTCAATGAATGACTATTGATATTTACAGTCCAATCACTGTAATGAAACCTACACACCCACCACCTCATGATTGACTGTCAATATTTACAGTCCAAGCACTGTAATGACTTCCACACACCAACAACACCATGAATGACTGTTGATATTTACAGTCCAAGCTCTGTAATGACCCTCACACACCAACCACCCTATAAATGACTGTTGATATTTATAGTTCAAGCACTGTAATGACACCCATACACCCACCACCCCATATATGATGGTTGATATTTATAGTCCAAGCACTGTAATGACACCCACACACCCACCACCCCATGAAAAACTGTTGATATTTACAGTCCAAGCACTGTAATGACATCCACAAACCCACAACCCCATAATTGACTGTTGATATTTACAGTCCAAGCACTGTAATGACACACACACACCCACCACCCCATTATTGACTGTTGATATTTACAGTCCAAGCGCTGTAATAACACCCACAAACCCACCACCCCAAGACTGACTGTTGATATTTACAGTCCAAACACTGTAATGACAGCCACACACCCACCACCCCGTAAATGACTGTTGATATTTACAGTCTAAGCACTGTAATAACACCCACACACTTATCACTCCATGAATGACTATTGATTTTTACAGTACAAGCAATGTAATGCCATCCACCATCCCATGAATGACTGTTGATATTTACAGTCCAAGCACTAATGACACACATATACACATATATATTTACACTCCAAGCCAATTAATGACACCCACACACCAACCACCCCATGAATGACTGTTGATATTTACAGTCCAGGCACTATATGGACACCCAAACACCTACCACCCCATGAATGACTGTTGATATTTACAGTTTAAGCACTGTAATGACATCCTCATACCCACCACCCCATGAATGACTGTTAATATTTACAGTCAAAGCACTGTAATGATACCCCCAAACCCACCACCCCATGAATTATGGTTGATATTTACAGTCCAAGCATTCTAAAGACAGCCACACACCCACCACCCCATAAATGACTGTTGCTATTTACAGTCCAAGCACTGTAATGACATCAACACACCCACCACCCCATGACTGACTGTTGATATTTACAGTCCAAACAATGTAATGACAGCCACACACCTACCACCCCATAAATGACTTTTTATATTTACAGTCCAAGCACTGTAATGACATCAACACACCCACCACCCAATGAATGTCTATTGATATTTACAGTCCAAGCTCTGTAATGACACTCACACACATACCACCCTATGAATTACTGTTGATATTTACAGTCCAAGCACTGTAATGCCACCCACAACCCCATAAATGACTGTTTATATTTACAGTCCAAGCACTAATGACACACACATACCCACCAACCAAAGAATGACTTGATATTTACAGTCCAAGCACTGTAATGACACCCACAAACCCCCCAACCCATAAATGACTGTTGATATTTACAGTCAAAGAACTGTAATGACACCCCCACACCCACCACCACATGAATTATTGATGATATTTACAGTCCAAGCATTCTAATGACAGCCAATCACCCACCACCCCATAAATGACTAATGATATTTACAGTCCAAGCACTGTAATGACATCCACACACCCACCATCCCATGAATGACTGTTGATATTTACAGTCCAAGCACTATAATGACACCTAAACACCTACCACCCCATGAATGACTGTTGATATTTACAGTTTAAGCACTGTAATGACACCTTTCTACCCACCACCCCATGAATTACGGTTGATATTTACAGTCCAAGCATACTAATGACAGCCACACACCCACCACCCCATAAATGACTGTTGATATTTACATTCAAAGCACTAATGACACACACACACCCACCAACCCATAAATGACTTGATATTTACTGTCCAAGCACTGTAATAACACCCACCAACCCACCACCCGATGAAAGACTGTTAATATTTACAGTCCAAGCACTGTAATGACACCCACACACCCACCACTCCATAAATGACGGTTGATATTTATAGTAGAAGCACTGTAATGCCACTCACCACCCCATGAATAACTGTTGATATTTAAAGTCCAAGCACTAATGACACACACAGACCCACCACCTCATGAATAACTGTTGATATTTACAGTGCAAGCACTGTAATGACATCCACAAACCCACCACCCCATGATTTACTGTTGATATTTACAGTCCAAGCACTGTAATGACAGCCATACACCCACCCTCCCATCAATGACCATAGATATTTACAGTCCAAGCACTGTTATGACAGCCACACACCCACCCACCTCATAAATGACTGTTGATATTTACAATCCAATCACTGTAATGACATCCACACACCCACCACCCCATGAATGACACCTAATATTTACAGTCTGAGCACTGTAAAGACACCCACACACCAACCACCCTATGAATGACTGTTGATATTTACAGTCCAAGCACGGTAATGCCACCCACAACCCCATAAATGACTGTTTATATATACAGTCCAAGCACTAATGACACACACAGACCCACCACCCAATGAATGACTTGATATTTACAGTCCAAGCACTGTAATGACACCCACACACCCACCACCCCATGAATAACTGTTGATATTTACAGTCCAAGCACTGTAATGACATCCACAAACCCACCACCCTATGATTTACTGTTGATATTTACAGTCCAAGCACTGTAATGACAGCCACATCCCCACCCCCCCATCAATGACAGTAGATATTTACAGTCCAAGCACTGTAATGACAGACATACACCCACCCACCTAATAAATGACTGTTGATATTTACAGTCCAAGCACTGTAATGACATCCAAACACCCACCACCCCATGAATGACACTTAATATTTACAGTCTGAGCACAGTAAAGACACCCACATACCAACCACCCTATGAATGACTGTTGATATTTACAGTCCAAGCACTGTAATGCCACCCACAACCCCATAAATGACTGTTTATATTTACAGTCCAAGCACTAATGACACACACACACCCACCAACCCATGAATGACTTGATATTTACAGTCCAAGCACTGTAATGACACCCACCAACCCACCATTCCATAAATGACTGATGATATTTACAGTTCAAGCACTGTAATGACACCCACAAACCTACCACCCCATGAATGACTGTTGACATTTACAGTCAAAGCACTGTAATGACACCCCCACACCCACCACCCCATGAATTATTGATGATATATACAGTCCAAGCATTCTAATGACAGCCAAATACCCACCACCCCATGACTGACTGTTGATATTTACAGTCCAAGCACTAATGACACACACATACCCACTACCCCATAAATGACTTGCTATTTACAGTCCAAGCCATGTAATGACACCCACACACCAACCACCCCATGAATGACTATTGCTATTTACAGTCCAAGCTCTATAATGACACCCAAACACCTACCACCCCATTAATGACTGTTGATCTTTACAGTTTAAGCACTGTAATGACACCCTCGTACCCACCACCCCATGAATTATGGTTGATATTTACAGTCCAAGCATTCTAATGACAGCCACACACCCACCACCCCATAAATGACTGTTGATATTTGCATTCAAAGCACTAATGTCACACACACACCCTCCAACCCATGAATGGCTGTTAATATTTACAGTCCAAGCACTGTAATGACACCCACACACTCACCATCCAATAAATGACTGTTGATATTTACAGTCCAAGCACTGTAATGACATCCACACACCCACCACCCCATAAATGACACTTAATATTTACAGTCTGAGCACTGTAAAGACACCCACACACCCACCACCCAATGAATGATGGTTGATATTTACAGTCCAAGCACTATAATGCCACCCACCACCCAATGAATGACTGTTGATATTTACAGTCCAAGCACTAATGACACACACACACACCCACCACCTAATGAATGACTTGATATTTACAGTCCAAGCACTGTAATGACACCCACACACCCACCACCCCATGAATGACTGTTGATATTTACAGTCCAAGCAATATAATGACACACAAACACCTACCACCTAATGAATGACAGTTGATATTTATATTCCAATCACTGTAATGACACAATCATACCCACCACCCTATGAATGACTGTTGATATTTACAGTCCAAGCACTATAATGACACACAAACACCTACCACCAAATGAATGACTGTTGATATTTACTGTCAAAGCACTGTAATGACACCCCCACACCCATCACCCTATGAATGATTGTTGATATTTACAATCAAAGCTCTGTAATGACACCCACTCATTAACCATCCCATTAATGACTGTTGATATTTACAGTCCAAGCACTGTAATGACACCCACATACCCACCACCTCATAATTGACTGTTGATATTTACAGTCCAAGCTCTGTAATGACACTCACACACCAACCACACTATGAATGACTGTTAATATTTACTTTCCAAGCACTGTAATCACCCCCTCCCCTAAATAACGGTTGATATATATAGTCCAAGCACTGTAATGACACCCACACACCCACAACCCTAGGAATGACTGTTGATATTTACAGTCCAAGCACTGTAATGCCACCCACTATTTCATAAATGACTTGATATTTTCAGTTCAAGCACTGTAATGACACCCACCCACCCACCACCCCATAAATGACTGTTGATATTTACAGTCCAAGCACTGTAATGACACCCACAAACCCACCTCCCCATGATTGACTGTTGATATTTACAGTCCAAGCACTGTAATGACAGCCGCACACCCACCACCACACGAATGACTGTTGATATTTACAGTCTACGCACTGTAATGACACCCACACACCCATCACCCCAAGAATGACCTTTTTAATTGACAGTCTAAGCACTGTAATGACACCCACACACCCACCACCCCGTGAATAACTGTTAATATATACAGTTCATTCACTGTAATGACACCCACACTCCCAACACCCCATTAATGACTGTTGATATTTATAGTCCAAGCACTGTAATGACAACCACACACCCACCACCCCACGAATGACTGTTGATATTTTCAGTCCAAGCACTGTAATGACATCCACACACCCACCCCCCCATGAATGACTGTTAATATTTACAGTCTGAGCACTGTAATGACCCCCACAAACCCACCACCCCAAAAATTATTGTTGATATTTACAGTCCAAGCTCTGTAATGACACCCACACACCATCCACCTCATGATTGACTGTTGATATTTACAGTCCAACCACTGTAATGACAACCACACACCCACCACCATATAAATGACTGTTGATATCTACAGTCCAAGCACTGTAATGCCACCCACCACTTCATAAATGACTGTTGATATTTACACACCCAAGCACTAATGACACACACACCCACAACCCCATGAATGACTTGATATTTACAGTCCAAGCACTGTAATGACAACCACCTACCCACCACCCCATAAATGACTGTTGATATTTACAGTCCAAGCACTTATGACACACACCCACCCACCACCTAATAAATGACTTGATATTTACAGTCCAAGCACTGTAATGACACCCACACACCCACCACCCCATGAATGACTGTTGATATTTAAAGCCCAAACACTGTAATGACACCCACAAACCCACCACCCCATGACTGCCTGTTGATATTTACAGTCCAAGCACTGTAATGACAGCCACACACCCACCACCCCATAAATGACTGTTGATATTTACAGTCCAAGCACTGTAATAACACCCACACACCCATCACCCTATGCCATGAATGACTGTTGATATTTACACTCCAAGCACTGTAATGCTACAAACACCTCATGGATGACTGTTGATATTTTTTTTTTTTTTTTTTTTTTTTACATATAGTGAGTGGAGGAAAGGAAGAAACAAATAAATAAATGGTTCCATTTGCCTATTGGCATCCTCCACTCATAAATTATTTAAAGCAACTGGATTTAAATTGCTGGGGGTTATAACTTGCTGGAAAACATTCCCTTGGAAGAGAATTCCACAGGGAAGTAGTACGAGGAGTAAATGAATTTTTGTAAGCAGTTGTCCTGCAACGTGGAGGAGTCAGTGTAAACTCATGCGCATTCTCAGCTGCCCTAGTCCTCCGTGGGAAGACGTGAAGGGGTGGTATAATCAGGGCAAGTTCATCCGAACATTTCTTATAAAAGTATCTATAAAATAGTGCAAGGGAAGCAACATTTCTACGTACTGATAAGGGAGGGAATTCATTAGTGATCATAGGATTATTGATCAGTCTGATAGCTCTGCTTTGAATTTTATCTAATTGTCTTAACACCACCGATCCACAACCAGCCCACAGAGGTGAACAATATTCCATCTGGGAACGCACATGACTCTTATATATTACTGCTATCTGCTCGTCAGTCAAATAATTACAAGCTCTGTATAAAAGTCCCATCTTCCTAGATGCAGTTTTGGCAATGGATTTTACATAGGGAGTCCAACTGAGGTTTTCATTTAAAGTTACACCAAGGAGATCAATGCTGTGGGACTTGGGGATATTTGTATTATTGAAAATAATGTGAGAATCATGATTATCTGATCTATTTGAGAACGGGATGTATTTAGTTTTATTTGCATTGAAAGAAACTAGGTTGTTTTGTCCCCAATCAAAGATCTTCGTTAAGTCTTCATTTAATGAAATTGAAGTGGCAAGTTTGTATTCTAAAATACTGTGTTGAGTAAAACTATCATTAAATGAGAAGGAACTGTGAATAGTTGAATCATCAGCATAGGAGTGAATTGAATTCTGAGTAACTGACAAAAGATCATTAATATGAATGAGGAACAAAGTTGGAGCCAAGACCGCTCCTTGAGGAACACCAGCATTAATGGGATGAAAGTCGGAATACAGACCATCTACCATCACACGTAATTTTCTGTTGCTAAGATATGAATTAATTAGAGGAACAAAAGATTGAAGGCCATAATGTGGAAGCTTAGACAGTAATGATCTGTGCCATACTCTGTCAAAGGCTTTATATATATCAAGGCAAATTGTGTGAGTCTCTCCATGTTTATCAGTTGATTGGAATATGTTATCTGTGAAATAACAGAGCAGATCCACAGTAGATCGTCTCTGTCTAAAGTCATATTGCTTATCATTTAGCAGATGATTTTTCTCAAGGTGTTTTACAAAGTGATTGTTAAGAACTATTTCAAATATTTTACCGAGAGTAGACGTGATGGCAATTGGTCTGTAATTTGATGGATTTGCGGTAGCTCCTTTTTTGGGAATTGGTTGTACATTGGCTTCTTTCCAGGCGGCTGGGAAGGACGAGGTATGGAGACATACACGAAATAATTTTGAGAGAATTGGAGCTAATTCTTTTGAGCAATTTTTTAATACAGTGGGAGGAATTTCATCTGGCCCTGAAGCTTTGTCGATAGATAGATTCTCCAAAATGGTCCGCACTTGTCTTGTATGAATTATTAAGGGTGGACTTTCTGGGGAGTTAAAATTCAAAATGGGAGTGTTTTGAGCAGTGTCATTGAGGTTTGAATTTGTGGCGAAGATATTGGCCAAAAGATTTGCTTTACCACATGGATCACATATGAGATTTCCATTGCTATTCTTTAAAGGGGGAATAGATGAACCATGGTTGAAGTTAGATTTGAATGAGTTTACTGTTGACCAAAAGATCTTATTATCATTAGGATTATTCAGTAATTTATTGACTTGTTTATGTATGAAGTTAGATTTGGCTAAATTAGTTACAGCTTTAGCATGGCATCTGACAATTTTGAAATAATTGTATGACTGAAGAGTTTTCGACTTTGTATAGGCATTATAGGCTATTGATTTTTGTTTTGTAGCTCTGGCACAGCTGTGATCAAACCATTTTGGAGAGTTAGATCTTTTTGAGTATTGTTGGTGAGGGATATATGTTTCCATTCCTATTTTTATAAAGTCAGTAATATGGTTCAGGAAGCTATCTGGGTCAGTAGAGTAAAATGATGACCAAGGAATGTTAATTAAAAAGTCACGGAACCCCACCCAATCTGCAGCATCATAGTGCCATTTGGTCACTCGGATGGGTTCAGAGTGGATGGGTAGGGAGGAGTGGGAACAGGAGACTGCAATGAGGCAATGGTCTGAGGATCCAAGAGGGGACTTCACTTCTACACTATATGTTTCGGGATTGGTAGTAAGAAACAGATCAAGTAGGTGCGGTCTATGTTCTGGATTATCAGGTATGCGAGTAGGGTGCTTGATTAGTTGGGTGAGATTGAATGAGTCTGCGAATAACTCGCATTCAAGCCCAGGTTCATCAGTTCTGGCCGAATGAGTGAGCCACTCAACATTGTGGACATTAAAATCACCCAGTAAGGATATATCAGATGCAGCATTAATGTTTAAATCAGAAAGAATGGAGGTCAGGGAATCAAAGAGGCTATTATCTGGGGAGGCATTTGGTGATCGGTAAATACAACAATAATATTTAACTGAGCCTGAAGAATTTAGCTTGTAAATTGAGTAATCAAAATCTGGTGATGTGAGATTGAAAATGTTCTCCAAGGATAATGTTGATCTAGCAAAACAGCAAACGCCTCCCTTTGATCTAAAATTAGACATTAAAATATAGCCTGGAAAGTTGTAGTTAGTCAGGTCAGAAGAGGGAGTGACCTGGCATTCAGTGAGGAAAAGAATATTAGGGGTTTCGGTTTGAAGAAGTAGGTGTATCGAGTTAATGTTGGAGTGAAGCCCCCGAATATTTGCAAACATAATTAATTCATTGTGCTGACGAGCAGTTGTTTTATGCATCATGGCTGGTGCTGACACAGTCGCGTGATAACGACCGGGAGGGCCCTGTGTCAAAGACCCAGCCCTGCCAGTGGTGGTCATCCGAGAAACCACCGCGCTTGCTCTAAGAGTTGCGTCAGCCATGATATGAAGTTTTAAAATGTGTTTGCGCTTGTATTGTTTTTCATGTTGAGTTGTGAGAAGTTGGTATGTTGGTATACAGTCAAAGCACTGTAATGACACCCCCACACCCACCACCCCATGAATTATGGTTGATATTTATAGTCAAAGCACTGTAATGACACCTACACACCCACCACTCCATCAATGACTGTTGATATTTACAGTCCAAGCATTCTAATGACACCCACCACCCAATAAATGACTGTTGATATTTACAATCAAAACATTGTAATGACACCCACACACCCACCATCCAATGAATGACGGTTGATATTTACAGTCCATGCACTGTAATGACACCAACACACCCACCTCCTCATGATTGACTGTTGATATTTACAGTCCAAGCACTGTAATGACATCCACACACCCACCACCCCATGAATGACTGTTGATATTTACATTCCGATATCTGTAATGACACCCACACACCCACCACCTCATGAATGACTGTTGATATTTACACTCCAAGCACTGTAATGTCACCCACACACCAACTACCCCATGATTGACTTGATATTTACAGTCCAAGCACTGTAATGTCACCTACACACTCACCACCCCATTAATGACTGTTGATATTTACAGTCCAAGCAAAGTCATGACACCCACACACCCACCACCCCATAAATAACTGTTGATATTTACAGTCCAAGCACTCTAATGACACCCACAATCCTCTGAATAACTGTTGATATTTACAGTCAAAGCACTGTAATAACACCCACACACCCACCACCCCATGAATGACTGTTTATATTTACATTCCAAGCACTGTAATGACACCCACACAACCACCACCCCATGATTGACTGTTGATATTTACAGTCTAAGCAATGTGATGACACCCAAACACCAACCACCCTATAAATGACTTTTGATATTTACAGTCCAAGCACTGTAATGACACCCACACACCCATAACCCCGTGAATGACTTTTGATATATACAATCCAAGCAATGTAATGCTACACACCACCCCATGAATGACTGTTGATATTTACAGTCCAAGCACTAATGACACACACACACCCACCACACTATGAATGACTTGATATTTTCAGTCCAAACACTTTAATGACACCCACACACTCACCACCCCATGAATGACTGTTGATATTTACAGTCCAAGCACTATAAAGACACACACACAGACAACCCCATAAATGACTGTTGATATTTACAGTCAAAGCACTGTAATGACACCCACAAACCCACCACCCCATTAATGACATTTGATATTTACAGTACAAACACTGTAATGACACCCACAAACCAACCACCCTATAAATAACTGTTGATATTTATAGTCCAAGCACTCTAATGACACCCACCACACTATGAATGACTGTTGGTATATACAATCAAAACACTGTAATGACACCCATACACCCACCACCCCATGAATGACTGTTGCTATTTTCAGTCCAAGCACTGTCATGTCACCCACAAACCCACCACCCCATAAATAACTGTTGATATTTATAGTCCAAGCACTCTAATTACACACATCACCCCATGAATGACTGTTGATATTTACAGTCCAAGCACTATAATGACACACACACCCACCACCCCATAAATGACTGTTGATATTTACAGTCAAAGCACTGTAATGACACCCACACACCAACAACCCCATAAATGACAGTTGATATTTTACAGTCCAAGCACTGTAATGACACCAACACACCCACCACCCCATAAATGACTCTTGATATTTACAGTCCAAGCACTCTAATGACACCCACCACCCTATGAATGACTGTTGATATTTACAATCAAAACACTGTAATGATGCACACACACCCACCACCCCGTGGATGACTGTTGATATTTTCAGTCCAATCAATGTAATGACACCCACAAACCCACTACCCCATGAATGACTGTTAATATTTACAGTACAAGTACTGTAATGACACCGACACACCTACCACCCAATGAATGATGGTTGATATTTACAGTCCAATAACTGTAATGACACCCACACACCCACCACCCCATGAATGAGTGTTAATATTTACAGTCCAAGAAGTGTAATGACACCCACACACTCACCACCCCATGAATGACTGTTGATATTTGCAGTCAAAACACTGTAATGACACCCACCCTTACCACCCCATGAATTACTATTAAAATTTACAGTCCAAACACTGTAATGACACCCACAAACCCACCAATCAATGATTATCTGTTGATATTTACAGTCAAAACACTGTAATGACACCCACACCCACCACCCCATAAATGACTGTTGATATTTACAGTCCAAGCACTGTAATGACACCCACACACCCACAACCCCATGAATGACTGTTGATATTTTCAGTCCAAGCACTGTCATGACACCCACAAACCCACCACCCTATAAATAACTGTTGATATTTATAGTCCAAGCACTCTAATGACACCCACCACCCTATGAATGACTGTTGGTATTTAAAATAAAAACACTGTAATGACACCCACACACCCACCACCCCATGAATGACTGTTGATATTTTCAGTCCAAGCACTGTCATGACACCCACAAGCCCACCACCCCATAAATAACTGTTAATATTTATAGTCCAAGCACTCTAATGACACCCACCACCCAATTAATGACTGTTGATATTTACAGTCCAAGCACTATAATGACACACACACCCATCACCCCATAAATGACTGTTGATATTTACAGTCAAAGCAATGTAATGGCACCCACACACCCACCACCTCAAGAATGACTGTTGATATTTACAGTCCAAGCACTATAATGACATCCACTAACCAAATGAATTCCTGTTGATATTTACAGTCCAAGCACTGTAATGCCACCCACAACCCCATAAATGACTGTTTATATTTACAGTCCAAGCACTAATAACACACACACACACCACCCCATGAATGACTTGATATTTACAGTCCAAGCATTGTAATGACACCCACAAACCCACCACCCCATGAATGACTTTGGATATTTACAGTTCAAGCACCATAATGACTTACACATCCCCACCACCCCATGAATGACTGTTGATAGTTACATTCAAAGCACTGTAATGACACCCCCACACCCACCACTCCATGAATTATTGTTGATATTTACGGTCCAAGAAATGTAATGACACCCACACACACACAACCCCATGAATAACTGTTGAAATTTACTGTCCAAGCACTCTAATGACACCCACCACCCTATGAATGACTGTAGATATATACAGTCCAAGCTCTGTAATGACACTCACACACCCACCACCCTATGAATGACTGTTGATATTTACAGTCCAAGCACTGTAATGTCTCCCACACACCCACCACCCCATAAATGACGGTTGATATTTATAGTCCAAGTAATGTAATGACACCCACACACCAACCACCCCATAAATGACTGTTGATATTTACAGTCCAAGCTCTGTAATAACACTCACACACCCACCACCCTATGAATGACTGTTAATATTTACCGTCCAAGCACTGTAATGACACCCACACACTCACCACCCCAAGATTGACTGTTGATATTTACAGTCCAAGCAATGTAATGACATCCAAACACCCACCACCCTGTAAATGACTGTTGATATTTACAGTCCAAGCACTGTAATGACACCCACCACCCCATGAATGACTGTTGATATTTACAGTCAAAGCAATAATGACACACACACACCCACCACCACATAAATGACTTGATATTTACAGTCCAAGCACTGCAATGACACCCACAAACCCACCACCACATGAATGACTGTTGATATTTACAGTCCAAGCACTCTAATGACACCCACACACCCACTACCTCATGATTGACTGTTGATATTTACAGTCCAAGCACTGTAATGACACCCACACACACACAACCCCATGAATGACTGTTGATATTTACAGTCCAAGCACTCTAATGATACCCACAACCCTATGAATGACTGTTGATATTAACAATCAAAACACTGTAATGACACCCACACACCCACCACCCCATGATTGACTGTTGATATTTACAGTCCAAGCACTGTAATGACACCCCCACACCCACCATCCCATGAATTTTGTTTGATATTTACAGTCCAAGCACTGTAAAGACACCCACACAACCACCACCCTATAAATGACTGTTGATATTTAAAGTTCTAACACTGTAATGACAGCCACCACCCTATGATTGACTGTTGATAATTACAATCAAAACACTGTAATGACACCCACACACCCACCACCCCATGAAAGACTGTTAATATTTACAGTCCAAGCACTGTAATGACACCCACACACCCACCACCCCATGATTGACTGTTGATATTTACAGTCCAAGCACTATAATGACATCCACACCCACCACCCCATGAAGGACTGTTGATATATACAATCCAAGCTCTGTAATGACACTCACACACCCACCACCCTATGAATGACCGTTGATATTTACAGTCCAAGCACTGTAATGACACCCACACAACAACAACCCTAAAAATGACTGTTGATATTTACAGTCCAAGCACTCTAATGACACCCACCACCCTCTGAATGACTGTTGATATTTACAGTCAAAGCACGGTAATAACACCCACACAACCATCACCCCAAGAATGACTGTTGATATTTACAGTCCAATTACTGTAATGACACCCACACACCCACCACTCCATGAATGACTGTTGATATTTACAGTCCATGCTCTGTAATAACACTCACACACCTATCACCCTATGAATGACTGTTGATATTTACAGTCCAAGCACTGTAATGACTCCCACACACCCACCACTCCATGATTGACTATTGATATTTACAGTCCAAGCAATGTAATGACACCAAACACCCACCACCCTATAAATGACTGTTGATATTTACAGTCCAAGCACTGTAATGACACCCACACACTCATCACCCTATTAATGACTGTTGATATTTACAGTCCAAGCACTGTAATGCCACCCACCACCCCATGAATGACTGTTGATATTTACAGTCAAAGCACTGTATTGACTCCCCAACACCCACGACCCCATGAATTATAGTTGATATTTACAGTCCAAGCACTGTAATGACACCCACACTCCCAGAAACCCATAAATGACTGTTTATATTTACAGTCCAAGCACTCTAATGATACACACCACCCTATGAATGACTGTTGATATTTACAATCAAATCACTGTAATGACACCCATACACCCACCACCCCATGAATGACTGTTGATATTTACAGTCCAAGCACGGTAATGACACCAACACACCCACCACCCTATGACTGACTGTTGATATTTACAGTCCAAGCACTGTAATGACACAACCACCCCCACCACCCTATGACTGACTGTTGATATTTACAGTACAAGCACTGTAATGACACCCACCACCCTCTGAATGACTGTTGATATTTACAGTCAAAGCACTGAAATAATACCCACACACTCACAACCCTATGAATGACTGTTGATATTCACAGACCAAGCACTGTAATGACACCCACACACACACCACCCAATGAATGATGGTTGATATTTACAGTCCAAGAACTGCAATGACACCCACACACTCACCACCCCATGAATGACTGTTGATATTTACAGTCCAAGCACTTTCATGATGCCCACACACCCACAACCCCATGAATAATTGTTGATATTTACAGTACAAGCACTCTAATGACACCCACCACCCTCTGAATGACTGTTGATATTTACAGTCAAAGCACTGTAATAACACCCACACACCCACCACCCCATAAATAACTGTTGATATTTACAGTCTAAGCACTCTAATGACACCAAATACACTCTGAATGACTGTTGATATTTACAGTCGAAGCACTCTAATGACACCCACAACCCACTGAATGACTGTTGATATTTACAGTCAAAGCACTGTAATAATACCCACACACTCACATACCCATGAATGACTGTTGATATTCACAGTTTAAGATTCTGTAATGACACCCACACACACACCACCAAATGAATGATGGTTGATATTTACAGTCCAAGAACTGCAATGATACCCACACACTCACCACCCCATGAATGACTGTTGATATTTACAGTCCAAGCACTTTTTTGATACCCACACACCCACCACCCCAAGAATAACTGTTGATATTTACAGTCCAAGCACTCTAATGACACCCACCACCCTCTGAATGACTGTTGATATTTACAGTCAAAGCACTGTAATAATACACACACACCCACCACCCTATGAATGACTGTTGATATTTACAGTCCAAGCACTGTTACGACACCCACCATCCCATATATGACTGTTGATATTTACAGTCCAAGCACTGTAATGACACCCACACACCCATCACCTCATGAATGACTGTTGATATTTACAGTCCAAGCAATAATGACACACAAACACACACCACCCCATTAATGACTTGATATTTACAGTCCAAGCACTGTAATGACACCCACACACCAAGCACCCCATGAATGACTGTTGGTATTTACAGTCCAAGCACTATAATGACACCAACACACCCACCACCCCATGAATGACTGTTGATATTTACAGTCCGAACACTGTAATGACACCCTCACACCCACCACCCCATGAATGACTCTTGATATTTACAGACAAAGCACTGTAATGACACCCACACACCGACAACCCCTTGAAATATAGTTGATATTTATAGTCCATAAACTATAATAACACCCTTACACTCACCACCCCATTAATGACTGTTGATATTTACAGTCCAAGCACTCAAATGACACCCACCAATCTATGAATGACTGTTGATTTTTACAGTCTAAGCACTCTAATGACACCCACACACCCACTACCTCATGATTGACTGTTGATATTTACAGTCCAAGCAATGTAATGACACTCAAACACCCACCACTCTATAAATGACTGTTGATATTTACAGTCCAAGCACTCTAATGATACCCACAACCCTATTAATGACTGTTGATATTTACAATCAAAACACTGTAATGACACCCATACACCCACGATCCCATGAATGACTGTTGATATTTAATGTCCAAGCACTGTATTGACACCCACACACCCACCACCCCATGATTGACTGTTGATATTTACAGTTCAAGCACTGTAATGACACCCCCACACCCACCATCCCATGAATTATGTTCGATATTTTCAGTCCAAGCACTGTAAAGACACATACACAACCACCAACCCATAAATGACTGTTGATATTTACAGTCCAAGCACTGTAATGACACCAACACACCCACCACCACATGTTTGACTGTTGATATTTACAGTCCAAGCACTGTAATGAAACCCCCACACCCACCACCCCATGAATTATGGTTGATATTTACAGTCCAAGCACTGTAATGACACCCACACAACCACCACCCAATGAATGACTGTTGAGTTTTACAGTCCAAGCACTGTAATGACACCCACCACCCTATGAATGACTGTTGATAATTACAATCAAACCACTGTAATGACACCCACACACCCACCCCCCTATGATTGACTGTTGATATTTACAGTCCAAGCACTGTAATGACATCCACACACCGACAACCCTATGAATGACTGTTGATAATTACAGTCCAAGCACTGTAATGACACCCACTCACTCATCACCCCTTAAATGATTGTTGATATTTATAGTCCAAGCACTGTAATGACACCCACACACCCACCACGCCATAAATGACTGTTGATGTTTTCTGTCTAAGCACTGTAATGCTATCCACACACTCACCACCCCATAAATGACTGTTGATATTTACAGTCCAAGCCCTCTAATGACACCCACCACCCTCTGAATGACTGTTGATATTTACAGTCAAAACACTGAAATAATACCCACACACTCACAACCCTATGAATGACTGTTGATATTCACCGACCAAGCACTGTAATGACACCCACACACACACCACCCAATGAATGATGGTTGATATTTACAGTCCAATCATTTTTATGATACCCACACAACCACCACCCCATGAATAACTGTTGATATTTACAGCCCAAGCACTCTAATGACACCCACCACCCTCTGAATGACTGTTGATATTTACAGTCAAAGCACTGTAATGATACCCATACAACAACCACCCCTTAAATGACTGTTGATATTTATAGTCCAAGCACTGTAATGATACCCACACACCCACGACCCCATGCATGACTGTAGATTTTTACAGTCGGAGCACTCTAATGATACCCACCACCCTTTAAAAGACTGTTGATATTTACAATCAAAACACTGTAGTGACAATAATACACCCACGACCCCATGAATGACTGTTGATATTTACAGTCCAAGCACTGTAATGACACCCACACACCCACCACCTCATGATTGACTGTTGATATTTACCGTCCAAGCACTGTAATGAAACCCGCACACCCACCATCCCATGAATTATGTTTGATATTTACAGTCCAAGCAATGTAAAGACTCCCACACAACCACTACCCCATGAATGACTCTTGATAATTACAGTCCAAGCACTGTAATGACACCCACCACCCTATAAATGACTGTTGATAATTACAATCAAAACACTGTAATGACACCCACACACCCACAACCCCATGAATGACTGTTGATATTTACAGTCCAAGTTCTGTAATGAAACCCACACACCCACCACCCCATAAATGACGGTTGATAATTATAGTCCAAGCACTGTAATGACACCCACACACCCACCACCCCATATATGACTGTTGATATTTTTAGTCCAAGCACTGTAATGACATCCACACTCCCACCACCCCATAAATGACTGTTAATATTTACAGTCCAAGCACTCTAATGACACTTACCACCCTCTATATGACTGTTGATATTTACAGTCCAAGCACTGTAATAACACTCACACAATCATCACCCTAAGAATGACTTTTGATATTTACAGTCCAAGCACTGTAATGACACCCACACACCCACCACTCCATGAATGACTGTTGATATTTACAGTCCAATCTCTGTAATGACACCCACACACCCACCACCCCATGATTGACTGTTGATATTTACAGTCCAAGCAATGTAATGACACCAACACACCCACCAGCCTATAAATGACTGTTGATATTTACTGTCCAAGCACTGTAATGACCCCCACACACCCATCACCCTATGAATGACTGTTGATATATACAGTCCAAGCACTGCAATGCAACACACCACCCCATGAAAACTGTTGATATTTACATTAAAAGCACTGTAATGACACCCCAACACCCACAACCCCATGAATTATAGTTGATATTTACAGTCCAAGCACTGTAATGACACCCACACACCAACCACCCCATGAATGACTGTTGATATTTACAGTGCAAGCACTGTAATGACACCCTCACACCCACCACCCCATGAATAACTGTTGATATTTACAGTCTAAGCACTATAATGACACCCCCATACCCACCACCCCATGAATTATGGTTAATATTTACATTCCAAGCACTGTTATAACACCCACACAACTATCACCCCATGAATGACCGTTGATATTTACAGTCCAAGCACTGTAATGACACCCACCACCCTATGAATGACTGTTGATATTTACAATCAAAACAAAGTAATGACACCCACACACCCACCACCTCATGAAAGACTGTTGATATTTACACTCCAAGCACTGTAATGTCACCCACACACCAACTACCCCATGATTGACTTGATATTTACAGTCCAAGCACTCTAATGTCACCTACACACTCACAACCCCATTAATGACTGTTGATATTTACAGTCCAAGCAAAGTCATGACACCCACACACCCACCACCCCATAAATAACTGTTGATATTTACAGTCCAAGCACTCTAATGACACCCACCACCCTCTGAATGAATGTTGATATTTACAGTCAAAGCACTGTAATAACACCCACACATCCACCACCCCATGAATGACTGTTTATATTTACATTCCAAGCACTGTAATGAAACCCACACAACAACCACCCCATGATTGACTGTTGATATTTACAGTCCAAGCAATGTGATGACACCCAAACACCCACCACCCTATAAATGACTTTTGATATTTACAATCCAAGCACTGTAATGACACCCACACACCCATAACCTTGTGAATGACTTTTGATATATACAATCCAAGCAATGTAATGCTACACACCACCCCATGAATGACTGTTGATATTTACAGTCCAAGCACTAATGACACACACACACCCACCACACTATGAATGACTTGATATTTTCAGTCCAAGCACTTTAATAACACCCACACACTCACCACCCTATGAATAACTGTTGATATTCACAGTCCAAGCACTGTAATGACAAACACACATCCACCACCCAATGAATGATGGTTGATATTTACAGTTCAAGCACTTGCATGACACCCACACACCCACCACCCCATAAATGACTGTTGATATTTACAGTCCAAGCACTCTAATGACAACCACCACCCTCTGAATGGCTGTTGATATTTACAATCAAAGCACTGTAATAACACCCACACACCCACCACCCTATGAATGACTGTTGATATTTACAGTCCAAGCACTGTAATGATACCAACCTCCCCATGATTGGCTGTTGATATTTACAGTCCAAGCAATGTAATGACAGCCACACACCCATCACCCATTGAATGACTGTTGATATTTACAGTCTAAGCACTGTAATGCAACCCACCACCCCATGAATGACTGTTGATATTTACAGTTCAAGCAATAATGACAAACACACACCCACCACCCCATGAATGACTTGATATTTACAGTCCAAGCACTGTATTGACACCCACACATCCACCACCCCATGAATGACTATTGAAATTTACAGTCCAAGCACTGTAATGACAGCCACACACCCACCACCTCATAAATAACTGTTGATATTTACAGTCTAAGCACTTTAATGACACCCACCAACCCACCAACCCATGAATGACTGTTGATATTTACAGTCCAAGCTATGTAATGACACCCTCACACACACCACCCCAAAAATGACTGTTGATATTTACAGTCAAAGCACTGTAATAACACCCCAACACCCACGACTCCATGAATTATAGTTGATATTTACAGTCCTAGCACTGTAATACACCCACACACCCACAACCCAATGAATGATTGTTGATATTTACAGTCCAAGCAATCTAATGATACCTACCACCCTATGAATGACTGTTGATATTTACAATCAAAACACTGTAATGACACTCATACACCCACCACCCCATATATGACTGTTGATATTTACAGTCCAAGCACTGTAATGACACCCACACACCCACCAACCCATGATTAACTGCTGATATTTAAAGTCCAAGCATTGTAATGACACCCCCACACCAACCACCCCATGAATTATGGTTGATATATACAGTCCAAGCACTGTAATGATACCCACACACCCAGCTCCCCATAAATGATGGTTGATATTTATAGTCCAAGCAATGTAATGACACCCACACACCCACCACCTCATGAATAACTGTTATTATATACAGTCCAAGCACCCTAATGACACACACCACCCTCTGAATGACTGTTGATATATACAGTCAAAGCACTGTATTAACACCCACACACTCACCACCCCATGAATGACTGTTGATATTCACATTCCAAGCACTGTAATGACACCCACTCACCCAACACACAATAAATGATGGTTGATATAATTACAGTCCAAGAACTGTAATGACACACACACACTTACCATTCCATGATTGACTGTTGATATTTACAGTCTAAGCACTGTAATGACACCCACACAACCACCACCAAAAGAATAACTGTTGAAATTTACAGTCCAAGCACTCTAATGAAACCCACCACCCTATGAATGACTGTTGATATTTACAGTCAAAACACTGTAATGACACCCACACCCACCACCCCATAAATGACTGTTGATATTTGCAGTCAAAGCACTGTAATGACACCCACACACCCATCACACTATGAATGACTGTTGATATTTACAGTCCAAGCACTGTAATGCCACCCAATACCCAATAAATGACAGTTGATATTTACAGTCAAAGCACTGTAATGACACCCCAACACCCACCACCCCATGAATTATTGTTGATATTTACAGTCCAAGCACTGTAATGACACTCACACACCCACAACCCCATGAATGACTGTTGTTATTTACAGTCCAAGCTCTGTAATGCCACCCACCACCCAATAAATGACTGTTGATATTTACAATCAAATCACTGTAATGACACCCATACACCCACCACCCCATTAATGACTGTTGATATTTACACTCCAAGCACTGTAATGACACCCCCACACCCACCACCCCATGAATTATGGTTGATATTTACAGTCCAAGCACTGTAATGACACCCACCACCCTATGAATGACTGTTGATAATTACAATCAAAACACTGTAATGACACCCCCACACCCACCACCCCATGAATTATGGTATATATTTTCAGTCCAAGCTCTGTAATGACACTTACACACCCACTACCCTATGAATGACTATTGATATTTATAGTCCAAGAACTGTAATGTGACAGCCACTGGGGAATGGCCAGGTTCCCCTCCTCGAACAAGGGAACAACTGGAAAATCCCCAGGTTCCGAAGGTTCGGAGAAGTTAATTTGACCCCTCATTGAGCTATCCCGAATCACCAAATCTACCCTATATATATGGAGGTTCAGTCCTTGAAAAGTCAGTCTCTACTCAACTTCCCTCATCGTTGGGTTTAACCTCTCCACCACTCAGCTTGTGCCTAGGGCTGATCTTGGTGCTTCCATAAATCTGGTGTTCTGCACATCTTTTCTTCTGAGTACAGTACAGTATTATGTGTTAATTTTAAGTCTTGTACTGAGGGTTCCCATTCTTTATACAAATTTTGGTGTTTAGGTTTAATTTAGTATTAAGTGTAGTATTAAGTCTTGGTGTGGATTATTTATGTACATTTATGTTGTTATAGTATTTCTGATGTGTTAATTATAATTTAGAAATTTCCCTAGCATTCTTATTACATTCCCAACTATCACCTATGAGGTTTTCACTCTTAAGTCTAGTATACCAGAATATAAGCACATACTGGAGAATACCAATCATCACATCAAATCTAAATACAAATATGTTTAATGCCAGTTGGTACCTTTGAACCAAAACCTCAATTACTGGCCGGATAACAAACTATCCATTCATCTTTTAATTGTTTGAAACTGGATTACTAACCATATCCCTAGAAACAGTGCCTAACAGTCTCTGAGTAATCTAGTGTTCGTAACAGTAATGACACTTACACACCCACCACCCCATAAATGATGGTTGATATTTATAGTCCAAGCACTGTAATGACACTGACACACCCACCAACCCATAAATGACTGTTGATATTTTCAGTCCAAGCATTGTAATGACATCCACACACCAACCATCCCAAGAATGACTGTTAATATTTACAGTCCAAGCACTCTAATGAAACCCAACACCCTCTGAATGACTGTTGATATTTACAGTCAAAGCACTGTAATAACACCCACACACTCACCAAACCATAAATGACTGTTGATATTCACAGTCCAAGCACTGTAATGACAACCACACACCCACCACCCAATGAATGATGGTTGATATTTACAGTTTAAGAACTGCAATGACACCAACACACTCACCACCCCATGAATGACTGTTGATATTTACAGTCCAAACACTTTCATAATACCCACACACCCACCACCCCATGAATAACTGTTGATATTTACAGTCCAAGCTCTGTAATGACACCCCGACCCCAACCATCCCAAGATTGACTGTTGATATTTATAGTCCAAGCACTGTAATGACACCAACACACCCATCAACCCATGAATGAATGTTGATATTTATAGTCCATGCACTAATAACATACACACACACCACCCCATGAATAACTTGATATTTACAGTCCAAGCACTGTAATGACACCCCCACACCCACCACTCCATGAATTATGGTTGATATTTACAGTCCAAGAACTGTAAGGACACCCACACACCTACCACCCCATGAATAACTGTTGAAATTTACTGTCCAAGCACTCTAATGACACCCACCACCCTATGAATGACTGTAGATATTAACAGTCCAAGCTCTGTAATGATACTCACACACCCACCAACCTATGAATGTCTGTTGATATTTACAGTCCAAGCACTGTAATGACTCCCACACACCCATCACCCTATGAATGACTGTTGATGTTTACATTCCCAGCACTGTAATGACACCCACACACCCACCACCCCATGATTGACTGTTGATATTTACATACCAAGCAATGTAATGACACCCAAACACCCACCACCCTATAAATGACTGTTGATATTTACAGTACAAGCACTGTAATGACACCCACACACCCATCACCCTATGAATGACTCTTGATATATACAGTCCAAGCACTGTAATGCCACCAACACACCCACCACCCCATGAATGACTGTTGGTATTTACAGTCAAAGCAATAATGACACACACACACCCACCACCACATAAATGACTTGATATTTACAGTCCAAGCACTGCAATGACACCCACAAACCCACCACCACATGAATAAATGTTGATATTTACAGTCCAAGCACTATAATGACACCCACACACCCATCACCTCAAGAATGACTGTTGATATTTACAGTCCAAGCACTGTAATGACACTCACACACCTACCACTCCATGAATGACTGTTGATAATTACAGTCCAAGCTCTGTAATAACACACACACCCACCACCCTATGAATGACTGTTGATATTTACAGTCCAAGCACTGTAATGATACCCACACACCCACCACCCCATGATTGACTGTTGATATTTACAGTCCAAGCAATGTAATGACACCCGAACACCCAACACCCTATAAATGACTGTTGATATTTACAGTCCAAGCACTGTAATGACACCCACACACCCATCACCCTATGAATGACTCTTGATATATACAGTCCAAGCACTGTAATGCCACCCACCACCCCATGAATGACTGTTGATATTTACAGTAAAAGCACTGTAATGACACTCCAACACCCACGACCCCATGAATTATAGTTGATATTTACAGTCCAAGCACTGTAATGACACCCAAACACCCACAACCCCATGAATGACTGTTGATATTTACTGTCCAAGCACTCTAATGATACCCACCACCCCATGAATGACTGTTGATATTTACAATCAAATCACTGTAATGACACCCATACACCCACCACCATATACATGACTTGATATTTACAGTCCAAGCACTGTAATGACCCCCACACACCCACCACCCCATGATTGACTGTTGATATTTACAGTCCAAGCACAGTAATGACACCTCCACACCAACCATACCCATAAATGACAGTTGGTATTTACAGTCCAAGCACTGTAATGACACCCTCACACCCACAACCTTATGAATGACTGTTGATATTTACAGTCCGAACACTGTAATGACACCCTCACACCCACCACCCCATAAATGACTCTAGATATTTACAGTCAAAGCACTGTAATGACACCCACACACCAACCACCCCATGAATGACTGTTGATATTTACAGTCCAAACACTATAATGACACCCACACACCCATCACCTTGTGAATGACTGTTGATATTTACAGTCCAAGCACTGTAATGCCACCCACCACCCCATGAATGACTGTTGATATTTACATTCAAAGCACTAATGACAGCCACACACCCACCACCCCATAAATGACTGTTGATATTTACAGTCCAAGCACTATAATGACACCCACACACCCACCATTTCATGAATGACTGTTGATATTTACAGTCAAAGCACTGTATTGACACCCCCACACCCACCACCCCATGAGTTATGGTTGATATTTACAGTCCAAGCACTGTAATGACACCCACACAACCACCATTCCATAAATGACTGTTGATATTTACAGTCCAAGCAATGTAATGACATCCACCACCCTATAAATTACTGTTGATATTTACAATCAAAACACTGTAATGACACCCACACACCCACCACCCATGATTGACTGTTGATATTTACAGTCCAAGCACTGTAATAACATCCACACACCCACCACCCCATGAATGACTGTTGTTATTTACAGTTCAAGCTCTGTAATGACACTCACACACCCACCACCCTATGAATGACTGTTTATATTTACAGGCCAAGCACTGTAATGACACCCACACACCCACCACCCCATAAATGACGGTTGATATTTATAGTCCAAGCTCTACAATGACTCCCACACACCCACCACCCCATAAATGACTGTTGATATTTTCAGTCCAAGCACTGTAATGACATTCACACACCCACAACCCCACAAATGACTGGGATGTAAATGGGTACAGAAAATGCAAGCACAAATTGACTTGGGCACCTAAAATATCGATTTTAACTTGTTTTTCTGCCTGTATTTTGAAAATATTTTAACATTAAGTAGGCATTTACAGATCGCTTCTGGGACCCAAAAATATCGAATTTTTGGGTGTTTTGAGCCTGAATTTGAGATATAAACGGCTACAAAAGATGCATGCCTATATAGACTTTGTGCACCAAAAATATCCATATTTAGCATATTTTGGGCCTATATTTTGAAAATATTCTAGCACTGAGTAGGCATGTACAGATCGCTTTTTCGACCCAAAAATATCGAATTTTAGGGTGTTTTGAGCCTGAATTTGGGACATAAACGGGTACAGAAGATGCATGCACATATCGATTTTGGGAACCTAAAATATCGATTTTCAGCATGTTTTAGGCCTGAATCTTAAAAATATTCAATTACTGAGTAGGCATGTACAAATCGCTTCTTGGACCCAAAAATATCGATTTTTTGGATGTTTTGAGCCTGAATTTGAGATATAAACGTGTACTGAAGATGCATGCACATATCGACTTTGGGCACCTAAAATATCGATTTTCAGCATGTTTTTGGTCTGTAATTTGAAAATATTCTGTCACTGAATAGGCATGTACAGATCTCTTCCGGAAACCAAAAATATCGAGTTTTCGGGTGTTTTGAGCCTGAATTTGTGATATAAACGGGTAGAGAAGATGCATACACATATTGCTTTTGGCACCTAAAATATCGATTTTCAGCATGTTTTGGGTCTGTATTTTGAAAATACTCTAAAACGGAGTAGGCATGTACAGATCGCTTCTGGGAACCAAAAAATTTGAATTTTCGGGTGTTTTCAGCCTGAATTTGAGATATACACGGGTACAGAAGATGCATACACATATTGATTTTGGGCACCTAAAATATCGATTTTCAGCATGTTTTAGGCCTGTATTTTGAAAATACTCTAACACGGAGTAGGCATGTACAGATCGCTTCTGGGAACCAAAAATATCGAATTTTCGGGTGTTTGGAGCCAGAATTTGAGATATAAACGGGTACTGAAGATGCATGCACATATCGATTTTGGGCACCTAAAATATCGATTTTCAACTTGTTTTTGTGCCTGTGTTTTGAAAATATTCTAACATTGAGTAGGCATGTACACATCGCTTCTGGGACCCAAAATTATCGAATTTTACGGTGTTTTGAGCCTGAATTTGAGATATAAACGTGTACAGAAGATGCATGCACATATCGACTTTGGGTACCTAAAATATCGATTTTCAGCATGTTTTGGGCCTATATTTTGAAAATATTCAAGCACTGAGTAGGTATATACAGATCGCTTCTGGGACCCAAAAATATCGTATTTTCGGGTGTTTTGAGCCTGAATTTGAGATATAAACGGGTACTGAAGATACACACACATTTTGACTTTGGGCACCTAAAATATCGATTTTCAGCATGTTTTGGGTCTGTCTATTGAAAATGTTCTGTCACTGAGTAGGCATGTAATGATCGCTTCTGGACGCTAATAAAATCGAATATTCGGGTGTTTTGAGCCTGAATTTGAGATATAAACGGGTACTGAAGATGGATGCACATATCGACTTTGGACACCTAAAATATCGATTTTCAACTTGTTTTTGTGCCTGTGTTTTTAAAATATTCTAACATTGAGTAGGCATGTACAGATCGCTTCTGGGACCCAAAAATATCAAGTTTTTGGGTGTTTTGAGCCTGAATTTGAGATATAAACGGCTACAAAAGATGCATGCATATATAGACTTTGTGCACCCAAAATATCAATATTTAGCATGTTTTGGGCCTATATTTTGAAAATATTCTAGCACTGAGTAGGCGTGTACAGATCGCTTTTTGGACCCAAAAATATCGAATTTTAGGGTGTTTTGAGCCTGAATTTGGGACATAAACGGGTACAGAAGATGCATGCACATATCGATTTTGGACATCTAAAATATTGATTTTCAACTTGTTTTTGTGCCTGTGTTTTGAAAGTATTCTAACATTGAGTAGGCATGTACAGATCGGTTCTGGTACCCAAAAAATTGGAATTTTCGGGTGTTTTGAGCCTGAACTTGAGATATAAACGGGTACAGAAGATGCATGCACATATCGACTTTGGGCACATAAAATATCGTTTTTCAGCATATTTTGACTTGTATTTTGAAAATATTCTGTTACTTAGTAGGCATGTACAGATCGCTTCTGGGATCCAAAAATATCGAATTTTTGGGTGTTTTGATCCTGAATTTGAGATATAAACGGGCACTGAAGATACATACATATATTGGCTTTGGGCACCTAAAATATTGATTTTCAGCATGTTTTGTGCCTGTATTATAAAAATATTCTAACACGGAGTAGGCATGTACAGATCGCTTCTGGGACCCAAAAATATCGAATTTTCAGGTGTTTTGAGCCTGAATTTGAGATATAAACGGGTACTGAAGATGCATGCACATATCGACTTTGGGCACCTGAAATATTAATTTTCAGCATGTTTTAGGCCTGTATTTTGAAAATACTCTTACACGGAGTAGGCATGTACAGATCGCTTCCGGAAACCAAAAATGTCGAATTTTCAGGTGTTTTAAGCCTGAATTTGAGATATAAACGGGTACTGAAGATGCATGCACATATCGATTTTGGGCACCTAAAACATCGATATTCAATTTGTTTTTGTGCCTGTATTTTGAAAATATTCTAACATTGAGTAGGCATGTACAGATCGCTTCTGGGTCCCAAAAATATCTAATTTTCGAGTGTTTTAAGCCTGAATTTGGGACATAAACGGGTACAGAAGATCCATGCACAATTCAATTTTGGGCACATAAAATATCCATTTTCAACTTGTTTTTGTGCCTGTGTCTTGAAAATATTCTAACATTGAGTAGGCATGTACAGATCGCTTCTGGGACCCAAAAATATCAAGTTTTTGGGTGTTTTGAGCCTGAATTTGAGATATAAACGGCTACAAAAGATGCATGCATATATAGACTTTGTGCACCCAAAATATCAATATTTAGCATGTTTTGGGCCTATATTTTGAAAATATTCTAGCACTGAGTAGGCGTGTACAGATCGCTTTTTGGACCAAAAATATCGAATTTTAGGGTGTTTTGAGCCTGAATTTGGGACATAAACGGGTACAGAAGATGCATGCACATATCGATTTTGGGCACCTAAAATATCGATTTTCAGCATGTTTTAGGCCTGAATCTTTAAAATATTCTATTACTGAGTAGGCATGTACAAATCGCTTCTTGGACCCAAAAATATCGTTTTTTTGGGGATGTTTTGAGCCTGAATTTGATATATAAACGTGTACTGATGATGCATGCACATATCGACTTTGGGTACCTAAAATATCGATTTTCAGTATGTTTTTAGTCTGTAATTTGAAAATATTCTGTCACTGAGTAGGCATGTACAGATCGCTTCTGGGATCCAAAAATATTGAATTTTTGGTTGTTTTGATCCTGAATTTGAGATATAAACGGGTACTGAAGATACATACATATATTGACTTTGGGCACCTAAAATATCGATTTTCAGCATGTTTTGGGCCTGTATTATAAAAATATTCTAACACGGAGTAGGCATGTACAGATCGCTTCTGGGACCCAAAAATATCGAATTTTCAGGTGTTTTGAGCCTGAATTTGAGATATAAACGGGTACTGAAGATGCATGCACATATCGATTTTGGGCACCTGAAATATCAATTTTCAGCATGTTTTAGGCCTGTATTTTGAAAATACTCTTACACGGAGTAGGCATGTACAGATCGCTTCCGGAAACCAAAAATGTCGAATTTTCAGGTGTTTTAAGCCTGAATTTGAGATATAAACGGGTACTGAAGATGCATGCACATATCGATTTTGGGCACCTAAAACATCGATATTCAATTTGTTTTTGTGCCTGTATTTTGAAAATATTCTAACATTGAGTAGGCATGTACAGATCGCTTCTGGGTCCCAAAAATATCTAATTTTCGGGTGTTTTAAGCCTGAATTTGGGACATAAACGGGTACAGAAGATCCATGCACAATTCAATTTTGGGCACATAAAATATCCATTTTCAACTTATTTTTGTGCCTGTGTTTTGAAAATATTCTAACATTGAGTAGGCATGTACAGATCGCTTCTGGGACCCAAAAATATCAAGTTTTTGGGTGTTTTGAGCCTGAATTTGAGATATAAACGGCTACAAAAGATGCATGCATATATAGACTTTGTGCACCCAAAATATCAATATTTAGCATGTTTTGGGCCTATATTTTGAAAATATTCTAGCACTGAGTAGGCGTGTACAGATCGCTTTTTGGACCCAAAAATATCGAATTTTAGGGTGTTTTGAGCCTGAATTTGGGACATAAACGGGTACAGAAGATGCATGCACATATCGATTTTGGGCACCTAAAATATCGATTTTCAGCATGTTTTCGGCCTGAATCTTAAAAATATTCTATTACTGAGTAGGCATGTACAAATCGCTTCTTCGACCCAAAAATATCGGGGTTTTTTGGATGTTTTGAGCCTGAATTTGAGATATAAACGTGTACTGATGATGCATGCACATATCGACTTTGGGTACCTAAAATATCGATTTTCAGCATGTTTTTAGTCTGTAATTTGAAAATATTCTTTCACTGAGTAGGCATGTACAGATCGCTTATTGGACCCAAAAATATCGAGTTTTCGGGTGTTTTGAGCCTGAATTTGAGATATAAACGGGTAGAGAAGATGCATACACATATTGCTTTTGGCACCTAAAATATCGAATTTCAGCATGTTTTGGGCCTGTATTTTGAAAATACTCTAAAACGGAGTAGGCATGTACAGATCGCTTCTGGGAACCAAAAAATTTGAATTTTCGGGCGTTTTCAGCCTGAATTTGAGATATACACGGGTACAGAAGATGCATACACATATTGACTTTGGGCACCTAAAACATCGATTTTCAGCATTATTAGGCGTGTAATTTGAAAATACTCTAACACGGAGTAGGCATGTACAGATCGCTTCTGGGAACCAAAAATATCGAATTTTCGGGTGTTTTGAGCCAGAATTTGAGATATAAACGGGTATTGAAGATGCATGCACATATCGACTTTGGGCACCTAAAATATCGATTTTCAGCATGTTTTGGGCCTATATTTTGAAAATATTCAAGCACTGAGTAGGTATGTACAGATCGCTTCTGGGACCCAAAAATATCGAATTTTCGGGTGTTTTGAGCCTGAATTTGAGATATAAACGGGTACTGAAGATACATACACATATCGACTTTGGGCTCCTAGAATATCGATTTTCAGCATGTTTTGGGTGTGTTATTTGAAAATTTTCTGTCACTGATTAGGCATGTACAGATCGCTTCTGGACGCCAATAAAATCGAATATTCGGGTGTTTTGAGCCTGAATTTAAGATATAAACAGGTACAGAAAATGCATGCACATATCGACTTTGGGCACCTAATATATCGATTTTCAGCATGTTTTGGGCTTATATTTTGAAAATATTCTAGCACTGACTAGGCATGTACAGATCACTTCTGGGCCAAAATAAAATCGAATATTCGGGTGTTTTGAGCCTGAATTTGAGATATAAACGGGTACTGAAGATGCATGCACATATCGACTTTGGACACCTAAAATATCGATTTTCAGTATGTTTTCGGCCTAAAATTTGAAAATATTCTAGCATTGAGTAGGCATGGAGAGATCGCTTCTGGAACCCAAAAAATCGAATTTTCGGGAATTTTGATCCTGAATTTAAATATAAAAGGTTACAGAAAATGCATGCACATATCGACTTTGGGCACCTAATATATCGATTTTCAGCTTGTTTTTGGCCTTTATTTTGAAAAAACTCTAACACGGAATAGGCATGTACAGATAGCTTCTGGTACCCAAAAAATATCGATTTTTCGGGTGTTTTGAACCTGAATTTGAGATATAAACGGGTACAGAAGATGCATGCACATATTGACTTTGGGCACCTAAAATATCGATTTTCAGCATATTTTGGACCTGCATTATGAAAATACTCTAACACGGAGTAGGCATGAAAAGATCGCTTCTGTGACCCAAAAATATCGAATTTTCGGGTGTTTTGAGATTGAATTTGAGATATCAACGGGTACAGAAGATGAATGCAAATATCAACTTTGGACACCTAAAATATCGATTGTTAGCATGCTTTGAGCCTATATTTTGAAAACATTCCATTACTGAATATGCATGTACAGATCGCTTCTGGGACGCAAAAATATCGAATTTTCAGGTGTTTTGAGCCTGAATTTGAGATATAAACGGGTATGGAAGATGCATGCACATATCGACTTTGGGCACCTAAAATATCGATTTTCAGCATGTTTTGGGCCTATATATTGAAAAATTTTTTGCACTGAGTAGGCATGTACAGATCGCTTCTGGGACCCAAAAATATCGAATTTTCGGGTGTTTTAAGCCTGAATTTGAGATATAAACGGGTACTGAAGATGCATGCACATATCGACTTTTTGCACCTAAAATATCGATTTTGAGCATGTTGAGTCTGTATCTTGAAAACATTCTAGGAAGGAGTAGGCATGTACAGATTGCTTCTGGGACATACAAATATCGACTTTTCGGTTGTTTTGAGCCTGAATTTGAGACATAGCCCCTGGCTAGTACAGTGGTAACGTGTTGGCCACGCATCCGTGAGGTCGGCAGATCGAGCCTCGCCCAGGTCCGAGAGTTTAAAACTGTTTACTGGGGGGTTACTGCCATGGCTGGGCACCATGGTGGGGAGTTGGGCTTGCCTGGCTGACGTTCGGGAGAGTATCTCATCAGAGATAGTGCCAGAACTGAAACCCTGCAACTTTAACTTTAACTTTACTGAAGATGCATACACATATCGACTTTGGACACCTAAAATATCGATTTTTAGCATGTTTTGGGCCTATATTTTGAAAATATTCTAACATTGATTAGGCATGTACAGGTCGCTTATGGGACCCAAAAATATCGAATTTTCGGGTGTTTTAAGCATGAATTTGGGATGTAAATGGGTACAGAAGATGCATACACATATTGACTTTGGGCACCTAAAATATCGATTTTTAGCATGTTTTGAGCTTATATTCTGAAAATATTTTAGCACTGAGAATGCATGTAACGATCGCTTCTTGGACCAAAACATATCGAATTTTCGGGTGTTTTGAGCCTGAATTTGAGATATAAACGGGTACAGATGATGCATACACATATTGACTTTCGGCACCTAAAATATCGATTTTCAGCAGGTTTTGGGCCTGTATCTTGAAAATACTCTAACACGGAGTAGGCATGTACAGATAGCTTCTGGGGCCCAAAAATATCGATTTTTGGATGTTTTGAGCACGAATATGGGATAGAAATGGGTACAGAAAATGCATGCACATATTAACTTTGGGAACCTAAAATATTGATTTCCAGAATGTTTTTGGCGTGTATTATGAAAATATTCTAACACTGAGTATGCGTGTACAGATAGCTTCTGGGACCCAAAAATATCGAATTTCCGGGTGTTTTGAGCCTGAATTTGAGATATAAACGGGTACAGAAGATGCATGCACATATCGACTTTGGGCACATAAAATATAGATTTTCAGCATGTTTTGGGCTTATATTTTGAGAACATTCTTTTTCTGAGTAGGCATGTACAGATCGCTTCCGGGACCCAAAAATATCGAATTTTAGGGTGTTTTAAGCCTAAATTTGGGACATAAACGGATACAGAAGATGCATGCACATATCGATTTTGGGCACCTAAAATATCGATTTTCAACTTGTTTTTGTGCCTGTGTTTTGAAAATATTCTAACATTGAGTAGGCATGTACAGATCGCTTATGGGACCCATAAATATCGAATTTTCGGGTGTTTTGATCCTGAATTTGAGATATAAACGGGTACAGAAGATACATGCACATATCAACTTTGGTCACCTAAAATATCGATTTTAAACATGTTTTGGGCCTGTATTTTGAAATAATTCTATTAGTGAGTAGGCATGTACAGAACTCTCCTGGGATCCAAAAATATCGAATTTTCGGGTGTTTTGAGCCTGAATTTGAGATATTAACGGGTACTGAAGATGCATTCACATATCGACTTTGGACACCTAAAATATCGATTTTCAGCATGTTTTGTGCCTAAGTTTGAAAATACTCTAACACGGAGTAAGCATGTACAGATCGCTTCTTGGACCCAAAAATATCGAATTTTCAGGTATTTTGAGCCTGAATTTGAGATATAAACGGGTACTGAAGATGAATGCACATATCGACTTTGGGCACCTGAAATATCAATTTTCAGCATGTTTTAGGCCTGTATTTTTAAAATACTCTTACACGGAGTAGGCATGTACAGATCGCTTCCGGAAACCAAAAATGTCGAATTTTCAGGTGTTTTAAGCCTGAATTTGAGATATAAACGGGTACTGAAGATGCATGCACATATCAATTTTGGGCACCTAAAACATCGATATTCAACTTGTTTTTGTGCCTGTATTTTGAAAATATTCTAACATTGAGTAGGCATGTACAGATCGCTTCTGGGTCCCAAAAAATATCTAATTTTCGGGTGTTTTAAGCCTGAATTTGGGACATAAACGGGTTCAGAAGATCTATGCACAATTCAATTTTGGGCACATAAAATATCCATTTTCAACTTGTTTTTGTGCCTGTGTTTTGAAAATATTCTAACATTGAGTAGGCATGTACAGATCGCTTCTGGGACCCAAAAATATCAAGTTTTTGGGTGTTTTGAGCCTGAATTTGAGATATAAACGGCTACAAAAGATGCATGCATATATAGACTTTGTGCACCCAAAATATCAATATTTAGCATGTTTTGGGCCTATATTTTGAAAATATTCTAGCACTGAGTAGGCATGTACAGATCGCTTTTTGGACGCAAAAATATCAAATTTTAATGTGTTTTGAGCCTGAATTTGGGACATAAACGGGTACAGAAGATGCATGCACATATCGATTTTGGGCACCTAAAATATCGATTTTCAGCATGTTTTCGGCCTGAATCTTAAATATATTCTATTACTGAGTAGGCATGTACAGATCGCTTCTGGGACCCAAAAATATCGAATTTTTGGGTGTTTTAAGCCTGAATTTGAGATATAAACGGGTACTGAAGATGCATGCACATATCGACTTTTTGCACCTAAAATATCGATTTTGAGCATGTTGAGTCTGTATCTTGAAAACATTCTAGGAAGGAGTAGGCATGTACAGATTGCTTCTGGGACATAAAAATATAGAATTTTCGGGTGTTTTGAGCCTGAATTTGAGATATAAAACGGTACTGAAGATGCATACACATATCGACTTTGGACACCTAAAATATCGATTTTTAGCATGTTTTGGGCCTATATTTTGAAAATATTCTAACATTGATTAGGCATGTACAGATCGCTTATGGGACCCAAAAATATCGAATTTTCGGGTGTTTTAAGCCTGAATTTGGGATGTAAATGGGTACAGAAGACGCAAGCACATATTGACTTGGGCACCTAAAATATCGATTTTAACTTGTTTTTCAGCCTCTATTTTGAAAATATTCTAACATTGAGTAGGCATGTACAGATCGCTTATGGGACCCAAAAATATCGAATTTTCTGGTGTTTTGAGCAAGAATTTGGGATATAAAAGGGTACAGAAGATGCATACACATATTGACTTTGGGCACCTAAAATATCGATTTTTAGCATGTTTTGGGCTTATATTTTGAGAACATTCTTTTTCTGAGTAGGCATGTTCAGATCGCTTATGGGACCCAAAAATATCGAATTTTTGGATGTTTTGAGCACGAATATGGGATAGAAATGGGTACAGAAAATGCATGCACATATTAACTTTGGGAACCAAAAATATTGATTTCCAGAATGTTTTTGGCGTGTATTATGAAAATATTCTAACACTGAGTAGGAGTGTACAGATAGCTTCTGCGACCCAAAAATATCGAATTTCCAGGTGTTTTGAGCCTGAATTTGAGATATAAACGGGTACAGAAGATGCATGCACATATCGACTTTGGGCACATAAAATATAGATTTTCAGCATGTTTTGGGCTTATATTTTGAGAACATTCTTTTTCTGAGTAGGCATGTTCAGATCGCTTATGGGACCCAAAAATATCGAATTTTCTGGTGTTTTGAGCCAGAATTTGGGATATAAAAGGGTACAGAAGATGCATACACATATTGACTTTGGGCACCTAAAATATCGATTTTTAGCATGTTTTGAGCTTATATTCTGAAAATATTATAGCACTGAGTATGCATGTACAGATCGCTTCTTGGACCAAAACATATCGAATTTTCGGGTGTTTTAAGCCTGAATTTGAGATATAAACGGGTACAGATGATGCATACACATATTGACTTTGGGCACCTAAAATATCGATTTTCAGCATGTTTTGGGCCTGTATCTTGAAAATACTCTAACACGGAGTAGGCATGTACAGATAGCTTCTAGGGCCCAAAAATATCGATTTTTTGGATGTTTTGAGTACGAATATGGGATAGAAATGGGTACAGAAAATGCATGCACATATTAACTTTGGGAACCTAAAATATTGATTTCCAGAATGTTTTAGCGTGTATTATGAAAATATTCTAACACTGTGTAGGCGTGTACAGATAGCTTCTGGGACCAAAAAATATCGAATTTCCGGGTGTTTTAAGCCTGAATTTGAGATATAAACGGGTACAGAAGATGCATGCACATATCGACTTTGGGCACATAAAATATAGATTTTCAGCATGTTTTGGGCTTATATTTTGAGAACATTCTTTTTCTGAGTAGGCATGTACAGATCGCTTTCGGGACCCAAAAATATCGAATTTTAGGGTGTTTTAAGCCTGAATTTGGGACATAAACGGATACAGAAGATGCATGCACATATCGATTTTGGGCAACTAAAATATCGATTTTCAACTTGTTTTTGTGCCTGTGTTTTGAAAATATTCTAACATTGAGTAAGCATGTACAGATCGCTTATGGGACCCATAAATATCGAATTTTCGGGTGTTTTGATCCTGAATTTGAGATATAAACGTGTACAGAAGATACATGCACATATTAACTTTGGGCTCCTAAAATATCGATTTTAAACATGTTTTGGGCCTGTATTTTGAAATAATTCTATTAGAGAGTAGGCATGTACAGAACTCTCCTGGGACAAAAAAATATCGAATTTTCGGGTGTTTTGAGCCTGAATTTGAGATATTAACGAGTACTGAAGATGCATTCACATATCGACTTTGGACACCTAAAATATCGATTTTTCGCATGTTTTGGGCCTAAATTTTGAAAATACTCAAACACGGAGTAGGCATGTACAGATCGCTTCTTGGACCCAAAAATATCGAGTTTTCGGGTGTTTTGAGCCTGAATTTGGGACATAAACTGGTACAGAAGATGCATACACATATTGACTTTGGGCACCTAAAATATCGATTTTCAGCATGTTTTGGGCCTGTATCTTGAAAATACTCTAACACGGAGTAGGCATGTACAGATAGCTTCTGGGGCCCAAAAATATCGATTTTTTGGATGTTTTGAGCACGAATATGGGATAGAAATGGGTACAGAAAATGCATGCACATATTAACTTTGGGAACCTAAAATATTGATTTTCAGAATGTTTTTGGCGTGTATTATAAAAATATTCTAACACTGAGTAGGCGTGTACAGATAGCTTCTGGGACCCAAAAATATCGAATTTCCGGGTGTTTTGAGCCTGAATTTGAGATATAAACGGGTACAGAAGATGCATGCACATATCGACTTTGGGCACATAAAATATAGATTTTCAGCATGATTTGGGCTTATATTTTGAGAACATTCTTTTTCTGAGTAGGCATGTACAGATCGCTTCCGGGACCCAAAAATATCGAATTTTAGGGTGTTTTAAGCCTGAATTTGGGACATAAACAGATACAGAAGATGCATGCACATATCGATTTTGGGCACCTAAAATATCGATTTTCAACTTGTTTTTGTGCCTGTGTTTTGAAAATATTCTAACATTGAGTAGGCATGTACAGATCGCTTATGGGACCCATAAATATCGAATTTTCGGGTGTTTTGATCCTGAATTAGAGATATAAACGGGTACAGAAGATACATGCACATATTAACTTTGGGCACCTAAAATATCGATTTTAAACATGTTTTGGGCCTGTATTTTGAAATAATTCTATTAGAAAGTAGGCATGTACAGAACTCTCCTGGGACCCAAAAATATCGAATTTTCGGGTGTTTTGAGCCTGAATTTGAGATATTAACGGGTACTGAAGATGCATGCACATATCGACTTTTTGCACCTAAAATATCGATTTTGAGCATGTTGGGTCTGTATCTTGAAAACATTCTAGGAAGGAGTAGGCATGTACAGATTGCTTCTGGGACATAAAAATATCGAATTTTCGGGTGTTTTGAGCCTGAATTTGAGATATAAAACGGTACTGAAGATGCATACACATATCGACTTTGGACACCTAAAATATCGATATTTAGCATGTTATGGGCCTATATTTTGAAAATATTCTAACATTGATTAGGCATGTACAGATCGCTTATGGGACCCAAAAATATCGAATTTTCGGGTGTTTTAAGCCTGAATTTGGGATGTAAATGGGTACAGAAGATGCAAGCACATATTGACTTGGGCACCTAAAATATCGATTTTAACTTGTATTTCTGCCTGTATTTTGAAAATATTCTAAGATTGAGTAGGCATGTACAGATCGCTTATGGGACCCAAAAATATCGAATTTTCTGGTGTTTTGAGCCAGAATTTGGGATATAAAAGGGTACAGAAGATGCATACACATATTGACTTTGGGCACCTAAAATATCGATTTTTAGCATGTTTTGAGCTTATATTCTGAAAATATTATAGCACTGAGTATGCATGTACAGATCGCTTCTTGGACCAAAACATATCGAATTTTCGGATGTTTTAAGCCTGAATTTGAGATATAAACGGGTACAGATGATGCATACACATATTGACTTTCGGCAACTAAAATATCGATTTTCAGCATGTTTTGGGCCTGTATCTTGAAAATACTCTAACACGGAGTAGGCATGTACAGATAGCTTCTGGGGCCCAAAAATATCGATTTTTTGGATGTTTTGAGCACGAATATGGGATAGGAATGGATACAGAAAATGCATGCACATATTAACTTTGGGAACCTAAAATATTGATTTCCAGAATGTTTTTGGTGTGTATTATGAAAATATTCTAACACTGAGTAGGCGTGTACAGATAGCTTCTGGGACCCAAAAATATCGAATTTCCGGGTGTTTTGAGCCTGAATTTGAGATATAAATGGGTACAGAAGATGCATGCACATATCGACTTTGGGCACATAAAATATAGATTTTCAGCATGTTTTGGGCTTATATTTTGAGAACATTCTTTTTCTGAGTAGGCATGTTCAGATCGCTTATGGGACCCAAAAATATCGAATTTTCTGGTGTTTTGAGCCAGAATTTGGGATATAGAAGGGTACAGAAGATGCATACACATATTGACTTTGGGCACCTAAAATATCGATTTTTAGCATGTTTTGAGCTTATATTCTGAAAATATTTTAGCACTGAGTATGCATGTACAGATCGCTTCTTGGACCAAAACATATCGAATTTTCGGGTGTTTTAAGCCTGAATTTGAGATATAAACGGGTACAGATGATGCATACACATATTGACTTTGGGCACCTAAAATATCGATTTTCAGCATGTTTTGGGCCTGTATCTTGAAAATAATATAACACGGAGTAAGCATGTACAGATAGCTTCTGGGGCCGAAAAATATCGATTTTTTAGATGTTTTGAGTACGAATATGGGATAGAAATGGGTACAGAAAATGCATGCACATATTAACTTTGGGAACCTAAAATATTGATTTCCAGAATGTTTTTGGCGTGTATTATGAAAATATTCTAACACTGAGTAGGCGTGTACAGATAGCTTCTGGGACCCAAAAATATCGAATTTCCGGGTGTTTTGAGCCTGAATTTGAGATATAAACGGGTACAGAAGATGCATGCACATATCAACTTTGGGCACATAAAATATAGATTTTCAGCATGTTTTGGGCTTATATTTTGAGAACATTCTTTTTGTGAGTAGGCATGTACAGATCGCTTTCGGGACCCAAAAATATCGAATTTTAGGGTGTTTTAAGTTTGTATTTGGGACATAAACGGATACAGAAGATGCATGCACATATCGATTTTGGGCACCTAAAATATCGATTTTCAACTTGTTTTTGTGCCTGTGTTTTGAAAATATTCTAACATTGAGTAAGCATGTACAGATCGCTTATGGGACCCATAAATATCGAATTTTCGGGTGTTTTGATCCTGAATTTGAGATATAAACGGGTACAGAAGATACATGCACATATTAACTTTGGGCTCCTAAAATATCGATTTTAAACATGTTTTGGGCCTGTATTTTGAAATAATTCTATTAGAGAGTAGGCATGTACAGAACTCTCCTTGGACCCAAAAATATCGAATTTTCGGGTGTTTTGAGCCTGAATTTGAGGTATTAACGGGTACTGAAGATGCATTCACATATCGACTTTGGACACCTAAAATATCGATTTTTCGCATGTTTTGGGCCTAAATTTTGAAAATACTCTAACACGGAGTAGGCATGTACAGATCGCTTCTTGGACCCAAAAATATCGAGTTTTCGGGTGTTTTGAGCCTGAATTTGGGACATAAACGGGTACAGAAGATGCATACACATATTGACTTTGGGCACCTAAAATATCGATTTTCAGCATGTTTTGGGCCTGTATCTTGAAAATACTCTAACACGGAGTAGGCATGTACAGATAGCTTCTGGGGCCCAAAAATATCGATTATTTTGGATGTTTTGAGCACGAATATGGGATAGAAATGGGTTCAGAAAATGCATGCACATATTAACTTTGGGAACCTAAAATATTGATTTTAAGAATGTTTTTGGCGTGTATTATAAAAATATTCTAACACTGAGTAGGCGTGTACAGATAGCTTCTGGGACCCAAAAATATCGAATTTCCGGGTGTTTCGAGCCTGAATTTGATATATAAACGGGTACAGAAGATGCATGCACATATCGACTTTGGGCACATAAAATATAGATTTTCAGCATGTTTTGGGCTTATATTTTGAGAACATTCTTTTTCTGAGTAGGCATGTACAGATCGCTTCCGGGACACAAAAATATCGAATTTTAGGGTGTTTTAAGCCTGAATTTGGGACATAAACGGATACAGAAGATGCATGCACATATCGATTTTGGGCACCTAAAATATCGATTTTCAACTTGTTTTTGTGCCTGTGTTTTGAAAATATTCTAACATTGAGTAGGCATGTACAGATCGCTTATAGGACCCATAAATATCGAATTTTCGGGTGTCTTGATCCTGAATTTGAGATATAAACGGGTACAGAAGATACATGCAAATATTAACTTTGGGCACCTAAAATATCGATTTTAAACATGTTTTGGGCCTGTATTTTGAAATAATTCTATTAGAGAGTAGCCATGTACAGAACTCTCCTGGGACCCAAAAATATCGAATTTTCGGGTGTTTTGAGCCTGAATTTGAGATATTAACGGGTACTGAAGATGCAATCACATATCGACTTTGGACACCTAAAATATCGATTTTCAGCATGTTTTGGGCCTAAATTTTGAAAATACTCTAACACGGAGTAGGCACGTACAGATCGCTTCTTGGACCCAAAAAAATCGAGTTTTCGGGTGTTTTGAGCCTGAATTTGGGACATAAACGGGTACAGAAGATGCATGCACATATCGATTTTGGGCACCTAATATAACGATTTTCAACTTGTTTTTGTGCCTGTGTTTTGAAAATACTCTAACATTGAGTGGGCATGTACAGATCGCTTTTGGGACCCAAAAATATCGAATTTTCGGGTGTTTTGAGCCTGAATTTGAGATTTAAACGGGTACAGAAGATGCATGCACATATCGACTTTGGGCATTAAAAATATAGATTTTCAGCATGTTTTTGACTTGTATTTTGAAAATATTCTGTTACTAAGTAGGCATGTACAGAACTCTCCTGGGACCCAAAAATATCGAATTTTCGGGTATTTTCACCCTGAATTTGAGATATAAACGGGTACTGAAGATGAATACACATATTGACTTTGGGCACCTAAAATATCGATTTTCAGCATGTTTTGGGCCTGTATTTTAAAAATATTCTAACATTGAGTAGGCATGTACAGATCGCTTCTGGGACCCAAAAATATCGAATTTTCGGGTGTTTTGAGCCTGAATTTGAGATATAAACGTGTACTGAAGAAGCATACACATATTGACTTTGGGAACCTAAAATATCGATTTTCAGCCTGTTTTGGGCCTGTATTTTGAAAATACTCAAACACGGAGTAGGCAGTACAGATCGCTTCTGGGACCCAAAACTATCGAATTTTCGGGTGTTTTAAACTTGAATTTGAGATATAAACGGATACAGAAGATGCATACACATATTGACTTTTTGCACCTAAAATATCGATTTCCAGCATGTTTTGGCCCTATATTTTGAAAATATTCAAGCACTGAGTAGGCATGTACAGATCGCTTCTGGGACCCAAATATATCGCATTTTCGTGTGTTTTGAGGTTGAATTTGGGATATAAACGGGTGCAGAAGATGCATACACATATTGACTTTGGGCACCTAAAATATCGGTTTCCAGCATGTTTTGGGCCTGTATATTGAAAATACTCTAACACGGAGTAGGTATATACAGATAGCTTCTGGGGCCCAAAAATATCGTATTTTTGGGTGTTTTGAGCACGAATATGGGATAGAAATGGGTACAGAAGATGCATGCACATATCGACTTTGGGCACCTAAAATATCGATTTTTAGCATGTTTTGGACTTGTATTTTGAAAATATTCTGTTACTGATTAGGCATGTACAGATCGCTTCTTGGAGCCAAACATATCGAATTTTCGGGTGTTTTAAGCCTGAATTTGAGATATAAACGAGTAATTAAGATACATATATGTGTATACACATATTGACTTTGGGCACCTAAAATATCGATTTTAGCATGTTTTGGGCCTGTATTATGAAAATACTCTAACACGGAGTAGGCATGTACAGATAGCTTCTGGGACCCAAAATAATCGAATTTCCGGGTGTTTTGAGCCTGAATTTGAGATATAAACGGGTACAGAAGATGCATGCACATATCAACTTTGGACCCCTAAAATATCGATTTTTAGCATGCTTTGAGCCTATATTATGAAAATATTCTATTTTCTAGTAGGCATGTACAGATCGCTTCTGGGACGTAAAAATATTGAATTTTCAGAGGTTTTGAGCCTAAATTTGAGATATAAACGGCTACAGAAGATGCATGCACATATCGACTTTGGCACCCAAAATATCGATATTTAGCATGTTTTGGGCCTATATTTTGAAAATATTCTAACACGGAGTAGGCATGTACAGATAGCTTCTGGGGCCCAAAAATATCGAATTTTTGGGTGTTTTGAGCACGAATATGGGATAGAAATGGGTACAGAAGATGCATGCACATATCGATTTTGTGCACCTAAAATATCGATTTTCAACTTGTTTTTCTGCCTGTGTTTCAAAAATATTCTAACATTGAGTAGGCATGTACAGATCGCTTCTGGGACCCAAAAATATCGAATTTTCGGGTGTTTTGAGCCTGAATTTGAGATATAAATGTGTACTGAAGAAGCATACACATATTGACTTTGGGAACCTAAAATATCGATTTTCAGCCTGTTTTGGGCCTGTATTATGAAAATACTCAAACACGGAGTAGGCATGTACAGATCGCTTCTGGGACCCAAAAATATCGAATTTTCGGGTGTTTTAAACTTGAATTTGAGATATAAACGGATACCGAAGATGCATGCACATATTGACTTTTTACACTTAAAATATCGATTTTCAGCATGATTTGGCCCTATATTTTGAAAATATTCAAGCACTGAGTAGGCATGTACAGATCGCTTCTGGGACCCAAATATATCGCATTTTCGTGTGTTTTGAGGTTGAATTTGGGATATAAACGGGTGCAGAAGATGCACACACATATTGACTTTGGGCACCTAAAATATCGATTTCCAGCATGTTTTGGGCCTGTATATTGAAAATACTCTAACACAGAGAAGGTATATACAGATAGCTTCTGGGGCCCAAAAATATCGTATTTTTGGGTGTTTTGAGCACGAATATGGGATAGAAATGGGTACAGAAGATGCATGCACATATCGACTTTAGGCACCTAAAATATCGATTTTTAGCATGTTTTTGACTTGTATTTTGAAAATATTCTGTTACTGATTAGGCATGTACAGATCGCTTCTTGGAGCCAAAAATATCGAGTTTTCGGGTGTTTTTAGCCTGAATTTGAGATATAAACGGGTAATGAAGATACATAGACATATTGACTTTAGGCTCCTAAAATATCGATTTTAGCATGTTTTGGGCCTGTATTTTGAAAATACTCTAACACGGAGTAGGCATGAACAGATCGCTTCTGGGACCCAAAAATATCGAATTTTCGGGTGTTTTGAGCCTGAATTTGAGATATCAACGGGTACAGAAGATGCATGCACATATCGACTTTGGACCCCTAAAATATCGATTTTTAGCATGCTTTGAGCCTATATTATGAAAACATTCTATTTTCTAGTAGGCATGTACAGATCGCTTCTGGGACGTAAAAATATTGAATTTTCAGGGGTTTTGAGCCTAAATTTGAGATATAAACGGCTACAGAAGATGCATGCACATATCGACTTTGGGCACTTAAAATATTGATTTTCAGCATGTTTTTGGATTTGTATTTTGAAAATATACTGTTACTGAGTAGGCATGTACAGATCGTTTCTGGGACCCAAAAATATCGAATTTTAGGGTGTTTTGAGCCTGAATTTGAGATATAAACGTGTACTGAAGAAGAATACAAATATTGACTTTGGGAACCTAAAACATCGATTTTCAGCCTGTTTTGGGCCTGTATTATGAAAATACTCAAACACGGAGTAGGCATGTACAGATCGCTTCTGGGACCCAAAAATATTGAATTTTCGGGTGTTTTAAACCTGAATTTGAGATATAAACGGATACAGAAGATGCATGCGCATATTGACTTTTTGCACCTAAAATATCGATTTTCAGCATGTTTTGGCCCTATATTTTGAAAATATTCAAGCACTGAGTAGGCATGTACAGACCGCTTCTGGGACCCAAATATATCGCATTTTCGTGTGTTTTGAGGTTGAATTTGGGATATAAACGGGTGCAGAAGATGCATACACATATTGACTTTGGGCACCTAAAATATCGATTTTCACCATATTTTGGGCTTGTATCTGAGTAGGCATGTACAGATCGCTTCTGGAACCCCAAAATATCAAATTTTCGGGTGTTTGGAGCCTTAATTTGAGATATAAACGGGTACAGAAGATGCATGCACATATCGACTTTTGGGCACCTAAAAGATTGATTTGCAGTAAGTTTTGGGCTTGTATTTTGAAAACACTCTAACACGGAGAAGGCATGTACAGATCGCTTATGGGACCCCAAAATGTCGAATTTTCGGGTGTTTTGTGTATGAATTTGAGATATCGACTTTGGGCACCTAAAATATCGATTTTTAGCATGTTTTGGGCCTATATTTTGAAAATATTATAGCACCGAGTAGGCATGTACAGATCGCATCTGAGACCCCAAAATATCGAATTTTCGGGTGTTTTTAGCCTGAACTTGAGATATAAACGGGTACTGAAGATGCATGCACGTATCGACTTTTGGGCACCTAAAATATCGATTTTGAGCATGTTTTGGGTCTGTATCTTGAAAACATTCTAACTAGGAGTAGGCATGTGCAGATCGCTTCTAGGACCCAAAAATACCGAATTTTCGTGTGTTTTGAGCATGAATTTGAAATATAAACGGGTATAGAAGATGCATGCACATATCGACTTTGGACACATAAAATATCGATTTTTAGCATGTTTTGAGCTTATATTTTGAAAACATTCTAGCACTGAGTAGGCATGTACAATAGCCCAAGAAAGTTCGCCTACTAAAAACTAACGTACCGGCAACCTCTATACCTGTCATTCTCGTCCCAAGCCTTTATCAACTCCATACCCATGATCTGTCAGCGTTGTCAAGGTTTCTTTCCTTTCGTCTCAGGTGTGAACTCAGAGTTTAGACGCGTGAGTTTCGACGAAGGGTTATATATATTTATTATATAATTCTGTGAACATTATGAAAAACAATGGAAATGAAAGGCAAATGAGAGAAAGACATTGTATTATATTTTGATAGTTTATTCCCTATCACAAGAAACACCTCATTGACCTCACACACACACACACACACACCTCTTAAGCCGGGTTCCCAATAGGCCGTCATGACGGTCCTATACGCTAGCTGGGAGGGTTGGTTAGTATGGCTGTGTGGGTTGAGGTGAGACCAAAAGGTGATGGATGGATGGTGCGATGGGGGTCTGAAGGATGTGTGTGTGTGTGTGTACAGACAGAGAGAGAGAGAGAGGTGGAGGTATGATAGGTTGTGAAAAATGTCAAAATGGATAGCAAAGAAGGATGATGAAAGAAGAGGCCAAAATGAGGATAAGGAGGAGTGAAATAAGTGAGGGAATGAAGTATGGAGGGAGGACTGAAAGAGGGAAAGTAGGATCATAACAGGAAGGGGAAAGAAGCTGAAAGGAATGATGGAGGGAGAACGGAGCTAGAGAAAGGAAGAATGATCGATGCTTGCTGAAACAGGAGAAGTGAAGGAAGGCAATGTGGAGAGAGAGAGAGGGGGGAGAGAGAGAGAGAGAGTGCACGTGACCTGACCTCCCCTGTCCAACCCATGTGGCCACAGGCCCTTAATCGTCTAAGTGGAAGGTGTGTGTGTGTGTGTGTGTGTTCACATTAGTCCTTAGTAGAGGTGGTCCGAATATAAATTTGAGATATAAACGGGTACTGAAAATGCATGCATATATCGACTTTTTGCACCTAAAATATCGATTTTGAGCATGTTTTGGGCCTGTATTTTGAAAGTACTCTAACACGGAGTAGGCATGTACAGATCTCTTCTGGGACCCAAAAATATCGAGTTTTAGGGTGTTTTTGAACCTGAATTAGATATATAAACGGGTTCAAAAGATGAATGCAGATATCGACCTTGGGCACCCAAAATATCGATTTTTAGCATGTTTTGGGCCTATATTTTAAAAGTATTCTAGCAATGAGTAGGCATGTACAGAACGTTTCTGGGACAAAAAAATATCGAATTTTCGGGTGTTTTCAGCCTGAATTTGGGATATAAACGGGTATAGAAGATGCATACACATATTGACTTTGGGAACCTAAAATATCGATTTTGAGCATGTTTTGGGCCTGTATTTTGAAAATACTCTAACACGGAGTAGGCATGTACAGATCGCTTCAGGGACCCAAAAATATCGAATTTTCGGGAGTTTTGAGCCTGAATTTGAGATATAAACCGGTACAGAAAATGCATGCTCATATCGACATTTAGCACCTAAAATATCGATTTTTAGTATGTTTTGGGCCTATATTTTAAAAATATTCTAGCACTGAGTAGGCATGTACAGATCGCTTCTGGGACCCAAAAATATCGAATTTTCGGGTGTTTTGAGCCTGAATTTTGGATATAAACGGGTACAAAAGATGTATGCACATATCGACTTTGGACACCTAAAATATCGATTTTTAGCATGTTTTAAGCCTATATTTTGAAAACATTCTAGCACTGTGTAGACATGTACAGATTGCTTCTGAAAACCCAAAAATGTTGAATTTTTGGGTGTTTTGAGCCTGAATTTGAGATATAAACGGGTACTGAAGATGCAGGCACATATCGACTTTTTGCACCAAAAATATCGATTTTGAGCTTGTTTTGGGTCTGTATCTTGAAAATATTCTAATAAGGAGTAGGCATGTACAGATCGCTTCTGGGACCCAAAAATACCGAGTTCTCGGGTGTTTTGAGCCTGAATATGAGATATAAACGGATACTGAAGATGCATGCACATATCGACTTTTTGCACCTAATATATCGATTTTGAGCATGTTTTGGGTCTGTATCTTGAAAACATTCCAAGAAGGAGTAGGTTCGTACAGATCGCTTCTGTGACCCAGAAATATCGAATTTGCGGGTGTTTTGAGAATGAATTTGGGATATAAACGGGTACAAAAGATGCATGCACATATCGACTATGGGCAGCTAAAATTTTGATTTTCAGCATGCTTTGGGCCTGTATTTTGAAAATACTCAAACACGGAGTAGGCTTATACAGATCGCTTCTGGGACCCAAAAATACCGAGTTCTCGGGTGTTTTGAGCCTGAATTTGAGATATAAACGGATACTGAAGATGCATGCACATATCGACTTTTTGCACCTAATATATCGATTTTGAGCATGTTTTAAGCCTATATTTTGAAAACATTCAAGCACTGAGTAGGCATGTACAGATTGCTTCTTGAACCCAAAAATATCGAATTTTCGGGTGTTTTAAGCCTGAATTTGAGATATAAACGGGTACAGAAGATGCATGCACATATCGACATTGGGCACCTAAAATATCGAATTTTAGCATGTAATTGGCCTATATTTTGAAAATATTCCAGCACTGAGTAGGCATGTACAGATCGCTTATGGGACACAAAAATATCGAATTTTCGGGTGTTTTAAGCCAGAATTTGGGATATAAACGGGTACAAAAGATCTATGCACATATCGACTTTTTGCACCTAAAATATCGATTTTGAGGATGTTTTGAGCATATATTTTGAAAACTTTCTAGCACTGAGTAGGCATGTACAGATCGCTTCTAGAACCCAAAAATATTGAATTTTTGGGTGTTTTGTGCCTAAATTTGAGATATAAACGGGTACTGAAAATGCCTTCATATATCGACTTTTTGCACCTAAAATATCGATTTTGAGCATGTTTTGAACCTGTATATTGAAAGTACTCTAACACGGAGTAGGCATGTACAGATTTCTTCTGGGACCCAAAAATATCGAGTTTTCGGGTGTTTTTGAGCCTGAATTAGATATATAAACGGGTTCAGAAGATGAATGCAGATATCGTCCTTGGGCACCCAAAATATCGATTTTTAGCATGTTTTGGGCCTATATTTTGAAAGTATTCTAGCAATGAGTAGACATGTACAGAACGTTTCTGGGACAAAAAAATATCGAATTTTCGGGTGTTTTCAGCCTGAATTTAGGATATAAACGGGTATAGAAGATGCATACACATATTGACTTTGGTAACCTAAAATATCGATTTTGAGCATGTTTTGGGCCTGTATTTTGAAAATACTCTAACACAGAGTAGGCATGTACAGATCGCTTCAGGGACCCAAAAATATCGAATTTTCGGGTGTTTTGAGCGTGAATTTTGGATATAAACGGGTACAGAAGATGCATGCTCATATCGACTTTGGGCTCCTAAAATATCGATTTTCAGCATGTTTTGGGCCTATATATTAAAAACATTCTAACAGTAAGTAGACATGTACAGATCACTTCTGGGACGCAAAAATATCGAATTTTTGGGTGTTTTGAGCCTAAGTTTCAGATATATACGGGTACAGAAGATGCATGAACATATCGACTTTGCACACCTAAATTATAGATTTTTAGCATGTTTTGAGCCTATATTTTGAAAACATTCTAGCACTGAGTAGGCATGTACAGATCGCTTCTGGAACCCAAAAATATTGAATTTTCCGTTGTTTTGAGCCTGAATTTGAGATATAAACGGGTACTGAAGATGCATGCACATATCGACTTTGGGCACCTAAAATATCGATTTTCAGCATGTTTTGGGCCTGTATTTTGAAAGTACTCTAACACGGAGTAGGCATGTACAGATCTCTTCTGGTACCGAAAAATATCCAGTTTTCGGGTGTTTTGAGCCTGAATTTGAGATATAAACGGGTATAGAAGATGCATACACATATTGACTTTGGGAACCTAAAATATCGATTTTTAACATGTTTTGGGCCTGTATTTTGAAAATACTCTAACACGGAGTAGGCATGTACAGTTTACTTCAGGGACCCAAAAATATCGAATTTTCGGGTGTTCTGAGCCTGAATTTTGGATATAAACGGGTACAAAAGATGTATGCAAATATCGACTTTGGACACCTAAAATATCGATTTTTAGCATGCTTTAAGCCTATATTTTGAAAACATTTTAGCACTGAGTAGGCATGTAAATATCCCTTCTGGGACCCAAAATTATCGAATTTTCGGGTGTTTTGAGCCTGAATTTGAGATATAAACCGGTACAGAAAATGAATGCTCATATCGACATTTAGCACCTAAAATATCGATTTTAGGCATGTTTTAGGCCTACATTTAAAAAATATTATAGCACTGAGTAGGCATGTACAGATCGCTTAAGGAACCCAAAAATATTGAATTTTCGGGTGTTTTGAGCCTGAATTTGGGATATAAACGGGTACAAAAGATGTATGCACATATCGACTTTTGACACCTAAATTATAGATTTTCAGCATGTTTTGAGCCTATATTTTGAAAACTTTCTAGCACTGAGTAGGCATGTACAGATCACTTCTGGAACCCAAAAATATTTAATTTTCCGTTGTTTTGAGCCTGAATTTGAGATATAAACGGGTACTGAAGATGCATGCACATATCGACTTTGGGCACCTAAAATATCGATTTTCAGCATGTTTTGAGCCTGTATTTATCGATATCTCAAATTCAGGCCCAAAACACCCGAAAATTCGATATTTTGGGGTCCCAGAAGCGAACTGTACATGCCTACTCCGTGTTAGAGTATTTTAAAAAAAACAGGCCCAAAACATGCTAAAAATTGATATTTTAAGTGTCCAAAGTCGATATGTGCATGCATCATCTGTACCCGTTTATATCTCAAATTCAGGCTCAAAACACCCGAAAATTCGATATTTTGGGGTCCCAGAAGTGATCTGTACATACCTACTTAGTGCTAGAATATTTTCAAAATATAGGCCCAAAACATGCTAAAAATCGATATTTTAGGTGCCCAAAGTCGATATCTCAAATTCGGGCCCAAAACACCTGAAAATTCGATATTTTGGGGTCCCAGAAGCGAACTGTACATGCCTACTCCGTGTTAGAGTATTTTCAATATACAGGCCCAAAACATACTGAAAATTGATCTTTTAGGTGCCCAAAAGTCGATATGTGCATGCATCTTCTATACCCGTTTATATCTCAAATTCAGGCTCCAAACACCCGAAAATTCGATATTTTGGGGTCCCAGAAGCGATCTGTACATGCCTACTCAGATGCAGGCCCAAAACATGCTGAAAATCGATATTTTAGTTGCCCAAAGTCAACATGTGTATGCGTCTTCTGCACTCGTTTATATCTCAAATTCAACCTCAAAACCCCCGAAAATTCGATAATTTTGGGTCCCAGAAGCGGTCTGTACATGTCTAGTCAGTGCTAGAATGTTTTCAAAATATAGGGTCAAAACATGCTAAAAATCGATATTTTAAGTGTCCAAAGTCGATATGTGCATGCATTTTCTGTACCCGTTTATATCTCAAATTCAGGCTCAAAACACCCGAAAATTCGATATATTTGGGTCCCAGAAGCGATCTGCACTTGCCTACTCCGTGTTAGAGTATTTTCAAAATACAGGCCCAAAACAAGCTGAAAATCGATATTTTAGGTTATGAAAGTCAATATGTGTATGCATCTTCTGTACCCGTTTATATCCCAAATTCAACCTCAAAACACCCGAAAATTCGATATATTTGGGTCCCAGAAGCGATCTGTACATGCCTACTCAGTGCTAGAATGTTTTCAAAATATAGGCTCAAAACATGCTAAAAATCGATATTTTAAGTGTCAAAAGTCGATATGTGCCTGCATCATCTGTACTCGTTTATATCTCAAATTCAGGATCAAAACACCCGAAAATTCGATATTTTGGGGTCCCAGAAGTGATCTCTACATGCCTACTTAGTGCTAGAATATTTTCAAAATATAGGCCCAAAACATGCTAAAAATCGATATTTTAGGTGCCCAAAGTCGATATCTCAAATTCAGGCTCAAAACACCCGAAAATTCGATATTTTGGGGTCCCAGAAGCGAACTGTACATGCCTACTCCGTGTTAGAGTATTTTCAAAATACAGGCCCAAAACATACTGAAAATCGATCTTTTAGGTGTCCAAAAGTCGATATGTGCATGTATCTTCTGTAACCGTTTATATCCCAAATTCAACCTCAAAACACCCGAAAGTTCGATATTTTGGGGTCCCAGAAGCGATCTGTACATGCCTACTCAGTGCTAGAATTTTTTTAAAATATAGGCTCAAAACATGTTAAAAATCGATATTTTAAGTGTCCAAAGTTGATATGTGCATGCATCATCTGTACCCGTTTATATCTCAAATTCAGGCTCAAAACACCCGAAAATTCGAAATTTTGGGGTCCCAGAAGTGATCTGTACATGCCTACTTAGTGCTAGAAAATTTTCAAAATATAGGCACAAAACATGCTAAAAATCGATATTTTAGGTGCCCAAAGTCGATATCTCAAATTCAGGCCCAAAACACCCGAAAATTCGATATTTGGGGGTCCCAGAAGCGAACTGTACATGCTTACTCCGTGTTAGAGTATTTTCAAAATACAGGCCCACAACATACTGAAAATCGATCTTTTAGGTGCCTAAAAGTCGAGATGTGCATACATCTTCTGTACCCGTTTATATCTCAAATTCAGGCTCCAAACACCCCAAAATTAGATATTTTGGGGTCCCAGAAGCGATCTGTACCTGCCTACTCAGATGCAGGCCCAAAACATCCTGAAAATCGATATTTTAGGTTCCCAAAGTCAACATGTGTATGCATCTTCTGCACTTGTTTATATATCAAATTCAACCTCAAAACACCCGAAAATTCGATATTATTGGGTCCCAGGAGCGATCTGTACATGCCTACTCAGTGCTAGAATTTTTTCAAAATATAGGCTCAAAACATGCTAAAAATCGATATTTTAAGTGTCCAAAGTCGATATGTGCATGCATCATCTGTAACCGTTTATATCTCAAATTCAGGCTCAAAACACCCGAAAATTCGATATTTTGGGGTCCCAGAAGCGATCTGTACATGCCTACTCCTAGTTAGAGTATTTTCAAAATACAGGCCCAAAACATGCTGAAAATCGATATTTTAGGTGCCCAAAGTCAATATGTGCATGCATCTTCTGTACCCGTTTATATCTCAAATTCAGGCTTTAAACACCCGAAAATTCGGTATTTTTGGGTCCTAGAAGCGATCTGTACATCTCTACACCTAGTTAGAATGTTTTCAAGATACAGACCCAAAACATGCTCAAAATCGATATTTTAGGTGCCCAAAAGTCAATATGTGCATGCATCTTCTGTACCCGTTTATATCTCAAATTCAGACTCCAAACACCCGAAAATTCGATATTTTGGGGTCCCAGAAGCGATCTGTACATGCTTACTCAGTGCTAGAATATTTTCAAAATATAGGCCCAAAACATGCTAAAAATCGATATTTTAGGTGCCCAAAGTCGATATCTCAAATTCAGGCCCAAAACACCCAAAAATTCGATATTTTGGGGTCCCAGAAGCGATCTGTAAATGCCTATTCCGTGTTAGAGTATTTTCAATATACAGGCCCAAAACATACTGAAAATCGATCTTTTAGGTGCCCAAAAGTCGATATGTGCATGCATCTTCTGTACCCGTTTATATACCAAATTCAACCTCAAAACACCCGAAAATTCGATATTTTTGAGTCCCAGAAGCGACCTGTACATGCCTACTCAGTGCTAGAATGTTTTCAAAATATAGGCTCAAAACATGCTAAAAATCGATATTTTAAGTGTCCAAAGTCGATATGTGCATGCATCATCTGTACCCGTTTATATCTCAAATTCAGGCTCAAAACACCCGAAAATTCGATATTTTGGGGTCCCAGAAGCGATCTGTACATGCCTACTTAGTGCTAGAATATTTTCAAAATATAGGCCCAAAACATGCTAAAAGTCGATATTTTAGGTGCCCAAAGTCGATATCTCAAATTCAGGCCCTAAACACCCGAAAATTCGATATTTTGGGGTCCCAAAAGCGAACTGTACATGCCTACTCTGTGTTAGAGTATTTTCAAAATACAGGCCCAAAACATACTGAAAATCGATCTTTTAGGTGCTCAAAAGTCGATATGTGCATGCATCTTCTGTAACCGTTTATATCCCAAATTCAACCTCAAAACACCCGAAAATTCGATATTTTTGGGTCCCAGAAGCAATCTGTACATGCCTACTCAGTGCTAGAATTTTTTCAAAATATAGGCTCAAAACATGCTAAAAATCGATATTTTAAGTGTCCAAAGTCGATATGTGCATGCATCATCTGTACCTGTTTATATCTCAAATTCAGGCTCAAAACACCCGAAAATTCGATATTATTGGTTCCCAGAAGTGATCTGTACATGCCTACTTAGTGCTAGAATATTTTCAAAATATAGGCCCAAAACATGCTAAAAGTCGATATTTTAGGTGCCCAAAGTCGATATCTCAAATTCAGGACCAAAACTCCCGGAAATTCGATATTTGGGGGTCCCAGAAGCCAACTGTACATGCCTACTCCGTGTTAGAGTATTTTCAAAATGCAGGCCCAAAACATACTGAAAATCGATCTTTTAGGTGCCCACAAGTCGATATGTGCATGCATCTTCTGTACCCGTTTATATTTCAAATTCAGGCTCCAAACACCCGAAAATTCGATATTTTGGGGTCCCAGAAGTGATCTGTACATGCCTACTCAGATGCAGGCCCAAAACATGCTGAAAGTCGATATTTTAGGTGCCCAAAGTCAACATGTGTATGCATCTTCTGCACTAGTTTATATCTCAAATTCAACCTCAAAACACCCGAAAATTCGATAATTTTAGGTCCCAGAAGCGATCTGTACATGTCTAGTCAGTGCTAGAATGTTTTCAAAATATAGGCTCAAAACATGCTAAAAATCGATATTTTAAGTGTCCAAAGTCGATATGTGCATGCATCATCTGTACCCGTTTATATCTCAAATTCAGGCTCAAAACACCCGAAAATTCGATATTTTGGGGTCCCAGAAGCGATCTGTACATGCCTACTTAGTGCTAGAATATTTTCAATATATAGGCCCAAAACATGCTAAAAGTCGATATTTTAGGTGCCCAAAGTCGATATCTCAAATTCAGGCCCTAAACACCCGAAAATTCGATATTTTGGGGTCCCAAAAGCGAACTGTACATGCCTACTCTGTGTTAGAGTATTTTCAAAATACAGGCCCAAAACATACTGAAAATCGATCTTTTAGGTGCTCAAAAGTCGATATGTGCATGCATCTTCTGTAACCGTTTATATCCCAAATTCAACCTCAAAACACCCGAAAATTCGATATTTTTGGGTCCCAGAAGCAATCTGTACATGCCTACTCAGTGCTAGAATTTTTTCAAAATATAGGCTCAAAACATGCTAAAAATCGATATTTTAAGTGTCCAAAGTCGATATGTGCATGCATCATCTGTACCTGTTTATATCTCAAATTCAGGCTCAAAACACCCGAAAATTCGATATTATTGGGTCCCAGAAGTGATCTGTACATGCCTACTTAGTGCTAGAATATTTTCAAAATATAGGCCCAAAACATGCTAAAAGTCGATATTTTAGGTGCCCAAAGTCGATATCTCAAATTCAGGCCCAAAACACCCGGAAATTCGATATTTGGGGGTCCCAGAAGCCAACTGTACATGCCTACTCCGTGTTAGAGTATTTTCAAAATGCAGGCCCAAAACATACTGAAAATCGATCTTTTAGGTGCCCAAAAGTCGATATGTGCATGCATCTTCTGTACCCGTTTATATTTCAAATTCAGGCTCCAAACACCCGAAAATTCGATATTTTGGGGTCCCAGAAGTGATCTGTACATGCCTACTCAGATGCAGGCCCAAAACATGCTGAAAGTCGATATTTTAGGTGCCCAAAGTCAACATGTGTATGCATCTTCTGCACTAGTTTATATCTCAAATTCAACCTCAAAACACCCGAAAATTCGATAATTTTAGGTCCCAGAAGCGATCTGTACATGTCTAGTCAGTGCTAGAATGTTTTCAAAATATAGGCTCAAAACATGCTAAAAATCGATATTTTAAGTGTCCAAAGTCGATATGTGCATGCATCATCTGTACCCGTTTATATCTCAAATTCAGGCTCAAAACACCCGAAAATTCGATATTTTGGGGTCCCAGAAGCGATCTGTACATGCCTACTCCTAGTTAGAGTATTTTCAAAATACAGGCCCAAAACATGCTGAAAATCGATATTTTAGGTGCCCAAAAGTCAATATGTGCATGAATCTTCTGTACCCGTTTATATTTCAAATTCAGGCTCAAAACAACCGAAAATTCGATATTATTGGGTCCCAGAAGTGATCTGTACATGCCTACTTAGTGCTAGAATATTTTTAAAATATAGGCCCAAAACATGCTAAAAATCGATATTTTAGGTGCCCAAAGTCGATATCTCAAATTCAGGCCCAAAACACCCGAAAATTCGATATTTGGGGGTCCCAGAAGCGAACTGTACATGCCTACTCCGTGTTAGAGTATTTTCAAAATACAGTCCCAAAACATACTGAAAATCGATCATTTAGGTACTTAAAAGTCGATATGTGCATGCATCTTCTGTACCGTTTATATCTCAAATTCAGGCCCGAAAACACCCGAAAATTCGATATTTGGGGGTTTCAGACGCCAACTGTACATGCCTACTCCGTGTAAGAGTATTTTCAAAATACAGGCCAAAAACATACTGAAAATCGATCTTTTAGGTGCCCATAAGTCGATATGTGCATGCATCTTCTGTTTCCGTTTATATCTCAAATTCAGGCTCCAAACACCCGAAAATTCGAAATTGTGGGGTCCCAGAAGCGATCTGTACATGCCTACTCAGATGCAGGCCCAAAACATGCTGAAAATCGATATTTTAGGTGCCCAAAGTCAACATGTGTATGCATCTTCTGCACTTGCTTATATATCAAATTCAACCTCAAAACACCCGAAAATTCGATATTATTGGGTCCCAGGAGCGATCTGTACATGCCTACTCAGTGCTAGAATTTTTTCAAAATATAGGCTCAAAACATGCTAAAAATTGATATTTTAAGTGTCCAAAGTCGATTTGTGCATGCATCTTCTGTACCCGTTTATATCTCAAATTCAGGCTCAAAATATCTGAAAATTCGATATTTTTGGGTCCCAGAAGCGATCTGTACATGCCTACTCCTAGTTAGAGTATTTTCAAAATACAGGCCCAAAACATGCTGAAAATCGATATATTAGGTTCCCAAAGTCAATATGTGCATGCATCTACTGTACCCATTTATATCTCAAATTCAGGCTCAGAACACCCGAAAATTCGGTATTTTTGGGTCCTAGAAGCGATCTGTACATGCCTACTCAGTGCTAGAATTTTTTCAAAATATAGGCTCAAAACATGCTAAAAATCGATATTTTAAGTGTCCAAAGTCGATATGTGCATGCATCATCTGTACCCGTTTATATCTCAAATTCAGTCTCAAAACACCCGAAAATTCGATATTTTGGGCTCCCAGAAGCGATCTGTACATGCCTACTCCTAGTTAGAGTATTTTCAAAATTCAGGCCCAAAACATGCTAAAAATCGATATTTTAGGTGCCCAAAGTCAATATGTGCATGCATCTTCTGTACCCGTTTATATCTCAAATTCAGGCTTTAAATACCCGAAAATTCGGTATTTTTGGGTCCTAGAAGCGATCTGTACATCTCTACACCTAGTTAGAGTGTTTTCAAGATACAGACCCAAAACATGCTCAAAATCGATATTTTAGGTGCCCAAAAGTCAATATGTGCATGCATCTTCTGTACCCGTTTATATCTTGAATTCAGGCTCAAAACACCCGAAAATTCGATATTTTGGGGTCCCAGAAGCAATCTGTACATGCTTACTCAGTGCTAGAATATTTTCAAAATATAGGCCCAAAACATGCTAAAAATCGATATTTTAGGTGCCCAAAGTCAATATCTCAAATTCAGGCCCAAAACACCCAAAAATTCGATATTTTGGGGTCCCAGAAGCGATCTGTACATGCCTATTCCGTGTTAAAGTATTTTCAATATACAGTCCCAAAATATACTGAAAATCGATCTTTTAGGTGCCCAAAAGTCGATATGTGCATGCATCTTCTGTACCCGTTTATATACCAAATTCAACCTCAAAACACCCGAAAATTCGATATTTTTGGGTCCCAGAAGCGATCTGTACATGCCTACTCAGTGCTAGAATTTTTTCAAAATATAGGCTCAAAACATGCTAAAAATCGATATTTTAAGTGTCCAAAGTCGATATGTGCATGCATCATCTGTACCCGTTTATATCTCAAATTCAGGCTCAAAACACCCGAAAATTTGAAATATTATTGGGTCCCAGAAGTGATCTGTACATGCCTACTTAGTGCTAGAATATTTTCAAAATATAGGCCCAAAACATGCTAAAAATCGATATATTATGTGCCCAAAGTCGATATCTCAAATTCAGGCCCAAAACACCCGAAAATTCGATATTTGGGGGTCCCAGAAGCGAACTGTACATGACTACTCTGTGTTAGAGTATTTTCAAAATACAGTCCCAAAACATACTGAAAATCGATCATTTAGGTACTTAAAAGTCGATATGTGCATGCATCTTCTGTACCCGTTTATATCTCAAATTCAGGCTCAAAACACCCGAAAATTCGATATTTTTGGGTCCCAGAAGCGATCTGTACTTGCCTACTACGTGTTAGAGTATTTTCAAAATACAGGCCCAAAACAAGATGAAAATCGATATTTTAGGTGACGAAAGTCAATATGTGTATGCATCTTCTGCACCCGTTTATATCCCAAATTCAACCTCAAAACACCCGAAAATTCGATATTTTTGGGTCCCAGAAGCGATCTTTACATGCCTACTCAGTGCTAGAATTTTTTCAAAATATAGGCTCAAAACATGCTAAAAATCGATATTTTAAGTGTCCAAAGTCAATATGTGTATGCATCATCTGTACCCGTTTATATCTCAAATTCAGGCTCAAAACACCCGAAAATTCGATATTATTGGGTCCCAGAAGTGATCTGTACATGCCTACTTAGTGCTAGAATATTTTCAAAATATAGGCCTAAAGCATGCTAAAAATCGATATTTTAGGTGCCCAAAGTCGATATCTCAAATTCAGGCCCAAAACACCCAAAAATTCGATATTTTGGGGTCCCAGAAGCGATCTGTACATGCCTACTCCGTGTTAGAGTATTTTCAATATACAGGCCCAAAACATACTGAAAATCGATCTTTTAGGTGCCCAAAGTCAATATGTGCATGCATCTTCTGTACCCGTTTATATCTCAAATTCTGGCTTTAAACACTGAAAATTCGGTATTTTTGGGTCCTAGAAGCGATCTGTACATCTCTACACCTAGTTAGAATGTTTTCAAGATACAGACCCAAAACATGCTCAAAATCGATATTTTAGGTGCCCAAAAGTCAATATGTGCATGCATCTTCTGTACCCGTTTATATCTCAAATTCAGGCTCAAAACACCCGAGAATTCGATATTTCTGGGTCCAAGAAGCGATCTGTACATGCTTACTCAGTGCTAGAATATTTTCAAAATATAGGCCCAAAACATGCTAAAAATCGATATTTTAGGTGCCCAAAGTCGATATCTCAAATTCAGGCCCAAAACACCCGAAAATTCGATATTTGGGGGTCCCAGAAGCCAACTGTACATGCCTACTCCGTGTTAGAGTATTTTCAAAATACAGGCCCAAAACATACTGAAAATCGATCATTTAGGTACCTAAAAGTCGATATGTGCATGCATCATCTGTACCCGTTTATATCTCAAATTCAGGCTCAAAACACCCGAAAATTCGATATTTTGGGGTCCCAGAAGCGATCTGTACTTGCCTACTCCGTGTTAGAGTATTTTCAAAATATAGGCCCAAAACAAGCTGAAAATCGATATTTTAGGTTACGAAAGTCAATATGTGTATGCATCATCTGCACCCGTTTATATCCCAAATTCAACCTCAAAACACCCGAAAATTCGATATTTTTGGGTCCCAGAAGCAATCTGTACATGCCTACTCAGTGCTAGAATTTTTTCAAAATATGGGCTCAAAACATGCTAACAATCGATATTTTAGGTGCTCAAAAGTCAATATGTGGATGCATCTTCTGTAACCGTTTATATCACAAATTCAACCTCAAAACACCCGAAAATTCGATATTTTTGGGTCCCACAAGCAATCTGTTCATGCCTACTCAGTGCTAGAATTTTTTCAAAATATAGGCTCAAAACATGCTAAAAATCGATATTTTAAGTGTCCAAAGTCGATATGTGCATGCATCATCTGTACCCATTTATATCTCAAATTCAGGCTCAAAACACCCGAAAATTCGATATTTTGGGGTCCCAGAAGTGATCTGTACATGCCTACTTAGTGCTAGAATATTTTCAAAATATAGGCCCAAAACATGCAAAAAATCGATATTTTAGGTGCCCAAAGTCGATATCTCAAATTCAGGCCCAAAACACCCGAAAATTCGATATTTTTTGGTCCCAGAAGCCAACTGTACATGCCTACTCCGTGTTAGAGTATTTTCAAAATACAGGCCCAAAACATACTGAAAATCGATCTGTTAGGTGCCCAAAAGTCTATTTGTGCATGCATCTTCTGTACCCGTTTATATCTCAAATTCAGGCTCCAAACACCCGAAAATTCGATATTTTGGGGTCCCAGAAGCGATCTGTACATGCCTACTCAGATGCAGGCCCAAAACATGCTGAAAATCGATATTTTAGGTACCCAAAATCAACATGTGTATGCATCTTCTGCACTCGTTTATATCTCAAATTCAACCTCAAAACACCCGAAAATTCGATAATTTTGGGTCCCAGAAGCGATCTGTACATGTCTAGTCAGTGATAGAATGTTTTCAAAATATAGCCTCAAAACATGCTAAAAATCGATATTTTAAGTGTCCAAAGTCGATATGTGCATGCATCTTCTGTACCCGTTTATATCTCAAATTCAGGCTTAAAACACCTGAAAATTCGATATTTTGGGGTCCCAGAAGCGATCTGTACATTCCTACTCCTAGTTAGAGTATTTTCAAAATACAGGCCCAAAACATGCTGAAAATCGATATATTTGGTGCCCAAAGTCAATATGTGCATGCATCTTCTGTACCCGTTTATATCTCAAATTCAGGTTCAAAACACCCGAAAATTCGATATTTTTGGGTCCTAGAAGCGATCTGTACATGCCTACTCAGTGCTAGAATTTTTTCAAAATATAGGCTCAAAACATGCTAAAAATCGATATTTTAAGTGTCCAAAGTCGATATGTGCATGCATCATCTGTACCCGTTTATATCTCAAATTCAGGCTCCAAAACACCCGAAAATTCAATATTTTGGGGTCCCAGAAGTGATCTGTACATGCCTACTTAGTGCTAGAAAATTTTCAAAATGTAGGCCCAAAACATGCTAAAAATCGATATTTTAGGTGCCCAAAGTCGATATCTCAAATTCAGGCCCAAAACACCAGAAAATTCGATATTTTGGGGTCCCAGAAGCGAACTGTACATGCCTACTCCGTGTTAGAGTATTTTCAAAATACAGGCCCAAAACATACTGAAAATCGATCATTTAGGTACCTAAAAGTCGATATGTGCATGCATCTTCTGTACCCGTTTATATCTCAAATTCAGGCTCCAAACACCCGAAAATTCGATATTTTGGGGTCCCAGAAGCGATCTGTACTTGCCTACTCCGTGTTAGAGTATTTTCAATATACAGGCCCAAAACAAGCTGAAAATCGATATTTTAGGTGATTAAGTCAATATGTGTATGCATCTTCTGAACCCGTTTATATCCCAAATTCAACCTCAAAACACCCGAAAATTCGATATTTTTGGGTCCCAGAAGCAATCTGTACATGCCTACTCAGTGCTAGAATTTTTTCAAAATATAGTCTCAAAACATGCTAAAAATCGATATTTTAAGTGTCCAAAGTCGATATGTGCATGCATCATCTGTACCCGTTTATATCTCAAATTCAGGCTCAAAACACCCGACAATTCGATATTTTGGGGTCCCAGAAGTGATCTGAACATGCCTACTTACGGCTAGAATATTTTCAAAATATAGGCCCAAAACATGCTAAAAATCGATATTTTAGGTGCCCAAAGTCGATATCTCAAATTCAGGCCCAAAACACCCGAAAATTCGATATTTTGGGGTCCCAGAAGCCAACTGTACATGCCTACTCCGTGTCAGAGTATTTTCAAAATACAGGCCCAAAACATACTGAAAATCGATCATTTAGGTACCTAAAAGTCGATATGTGCATGCATCTTCTGTACCCGTTTATATCTCAAATTCAGGCTCCAAACACCCGAAAATTCGATATTTTGGGGTCCCAGAAGCAATCTGTACTTGCCTACTCCGTGTTAGAGTATTTTTAAAATACAGGCCCATAACAAGCTGAAAATCGATATTTTAGGTGACGAAAGTCAATATGTGTATGAATCTTCTGCACCCGTTTATATCCCAAATTCAAACTCAAAACACCCGAAAATTCGATATTTTTGGGTCCCAGAAGCGATCTGTACATGCCTACTCAGTGCGAGAATGTTTTCAAAATATAGGTACAAAACATGCTAAAAATCGATATTTTAAGTGTCCAAAGTCGATATGTGCATGCATCTTCTGTACCCGTTTATATCTCAAATTCAGGCTCAAAACACCCGAAAATTCGATATTTTGGGGTCCCAGAAGCGATCTGTACATGCTTACTTAGTGCTAGAATATTTTCAAAATATAGGCCCAAAACATGCTAAAAATCGATTTTTTAGGTGCCCAAAGTCGATATCTCAAATTCAGGCCCAAAACACCCAAAAATTCGATATTTTGGGGTCCCAGAAGCGATCTGTACATGCCTACTCCGTGTTAGAGTATTTTCAATATACAGGCCCAAAACATACTGAAAATCGATCTTTTAGGTGCCCAAAAGTCGATATGTGCATGCATCTTCTGTACCCGTTTATATCCCAAATTCAACCTCAAAACACCCGAAAATTCGATATTTTTGGGTCCCAGAAGCGATCTGTACATGCCTACTCCGTGTTAGAGTATTTTCAATATACAGGCCCAAAACAAGCTGAAAATCGATATTTTTGGTGATTAAGTCAATATGTGTATGCATCTTCTGAACCCGTTTATATCCCAAATTCAACCTCAAAACACCCGAAATTTCGATATTTTTGGGTCCCAGAAGCGATCTGTACATGCCTACTCAGTGCTAGAATTTTTTCAAAATATAGTCTCAAAACATGCTAAAAATCGATATTTTAAGTGTCCAAAGTCGATATGTGCATGCATCATCTGTACCCGTTTATATCTCAAATTCAGGCTCAAAACACCCGACAATTCGATATTTTTGGGTCCCAGAAGTGATCTGTACATGCTTACTCAGTGCTAGAATATTTTCAAAATATAGGCCCAAAACATGCTAAAAATCGATAATTTAGGTGCCCAAAGTCGATATCTCAAATTCAGGCCCAAAACACCCAAAAATTCGATATTTTGGGGTCCCAAAAGCGATCTGTACATGGCTACTCCGTGTTACAGTATTTTCAAAATACAGGCCCAAAACAAGCTGAAAATCGATATTTTAAGTGTCCAAAGTCGATATGTGCATGCATTTTCTGTACCCGTTTATATCTCAAATTCAGTCTCAAAACACCCGAAAATTCGGTATTTTTGGGTCCTAGAAGCGAGCTGTACATCTCTACACCTAGTTAGAATGTTTTCAAGATACAGACCCAAAACATGCTCAAAATCGATATTTTGGGTGCCCAAAAGTCAATATGTGCATGCATCTTCTGTACCCGTTTATATCTCAAATTCAGGCTCAAAACACCCGAAAATTCGATTTTTGGGGGTCCCAGAAGCGATCTGTACATGCTTACTTAGTGCTAGAATATTTTCAAAATATAGGCTCAAAACATGCTAAAAACCGATATTTTAAGTGTCCAAAGTCGATATGTGCATGCATCATCTGTACCCGTTTATATCTCAAATTCAGTCTCCAAAACACCCGAAAATTCAATATTTTGGGGTCCCAGAAGTGATCTGTACATGCCTACTTAGTGCTAGAAAATTTTCAAAATGTAGGCCCAAAACATGCTAAAAATCGATATTTTAGGTGCCCAAAGTCGATATCTCAAATTCAGGCCCAAAACACCAGAAAATTCGATATTTTAGGGTCCCAGAAGCGAACTGTACATGCCTACTCCGTGTTAGAGTATTTTCAAAATACAGGCCCAAAACATACTGAAAATCGATCATTTAGGTACCTAAAAGTCGATATGTGCATGCATCTTCTGTACCCGTTTATATCTCAAATTCAGGCTCCAAACACCCGAAAATTCGATATTTTGGGGTCCCAGAAGCGATCTGTACTTGCCTACTCCGTGTTAGAGTATTTTCAATATACAGGCCCAAAACAAGCTGAAAATCGATATTTTAGGTGATTAAGTCAATATGTGTATGCATCTTCTGAACCCGTTTATATCCCAAATTCAACCTCAAAACACCCGAAAATTCGATATTTTTGGGTCCCAGAAGCAATCTGTACATGCCTACTCAGTGCTAGAATTTTTTCAAAATATAGTCTCAAAACATGCTAAAAATCGATATTTTAAGTGTCCAAAGTCGATATGTGCATGCATCATCTGTACCCGTTTATATCTCAAATTCAGGCTCAAAACACCCGACAATTCGATATTTTGGGGTCCCAGAAGTGATCTGTACATGCCTACTTACGGCTAGAATATTTTCAAAATATAGGCCCAAAACATGCTAAAAATCGATATTTTAGGTGCCCAAAGTCGATATCTCAAATTCAGGCCCAAAACACCCGAAAATTCGATATTTTGGGGTCCCAGAAGCCAACTGTACATGCCTACTCCGTGTCAGAGTATTTTCAAAATACAGGCCCAAAACATACTGAAAATCGATCATTTAGGTACCTAAAAGTCGATATGTGCATGCATCTTCTGTACCCGTTTATATCTCAAATTCAGGCTCCAAACACCCGAAAATTCGATATTTTGGGGTCCCAGAAGCAATCTGTACTTGCCTACTCCGTGTTAGAGTATTTTTAAAATACAGGCCCATAACAAGCTGAAAATCGATATTTTAGGTGTCGAAAGTCAATATGTGTATGAATCTTCTGCACCCGTTTATATCCCAAATTCAACCTCAAAACACCCGAAAATTCGATATTTTTGGGTCCCAGAAGCGATCTGTACATGCCTACTCAGTGCGAGAATGTTTTCAAAATATAGGCACAAAACATGCTAAAAATCGATATTTTAAGTGTCCAAAGTCGATATGTGCATGCATCTTCTGTACCCGTTTATATCTCAAATTCAGGCTCAAAACACCCGAAAATTCGATATTTTGGGATCCCAGAAGCGATCTGTACATGCTTACTTAGTGCTAGAATATTTTCAAAATATAGGCCTAAAACATGCTAAAAATCGATTTTTTAGGTGCCCAAAGTCGATATCTCAAATTCAGGCCCAAAACACCCAAAAATTCGATATTTTGGGGTCCCAGAAGCGATCTGTACATGCCTACTCCGTGTTAGAGTATTTTCAATATACAGGCCCAAAACATACTGAAAATCGATCTTTTAGGTGCCCAAAAGTCGATATGTGCATGCATCTTCTGTACCCGTTTATATCCCAAATTCAACCTCAAAACACCCGAAAATTCGATATTTTTGGGTCCCATAAGCGATCTGTACATGCCTACTCCGTGTTAGAGTATTTTCAATATACAGGCCCAAAACAAGCTGAAAATCGATATTTTTGGTGATTAAGTCAATATGTGTATGCATCTTCTGAACCCGTTTATATCCCAAATTCAACCTCAAAACACCCGAAATTTCGATATTTTTGGGTCCCAGAAGCGATCTGTACATGCCTACTCAGTGCTAGAATTTTTTCAAAATATAGTCTCAAAACATGCTAAAAATCGATATTTTAAGTGTCCAAAGTCGATATGTGCATGCATCATCTGTACCCGTTTATATCTCAAATTCAGGCTCAAAACACCCGACAATTCGATATTTTTGGGTCCCAGAAGTGATCTGTACATGCTTACTCAGTGCTAGAATATTTTCAAAATATAGGCCCAAAACATGCTAAAAATCGATATTTTAGGTGCCCAAAGTCGATATCTCAAATTCAGGCCCAAAACACCCAAAAATTCGATATTTTGGGGTCCCAGAAGCGATCTGTACATGGCTACTCCGTGTTACAGTATTTTCAAAATACAGGCCCAAAACAAGCTGAAAATCGATATTTTAAGTGTCCAAAGTCGATATGTGCATGCATTTTCTGTACCCGTTTATATCTCAAATTCAGGCTCAAAACACCCGAAAATTTGATATTTTTGGGTCTCAGAAGCGATCTGTACATGCCTACTCCTAGTTAGAGTATTTTCAAAATGCAGGCCCAAAAACATGCTGAAAATCGATATTTTAGGTGCCCAAAGTCAATATGTGCATGCATCTTCTGTACCCGTTTATATCTCAAATTCAGGCTCAAAACACCCGAAAATTCAATTTTTTGGGGTCCCAGAAGCGATCTGTACATGCTTACTTAGTGCTAGAATATTTTCAAAATATAGGCTCAAAACATGCTAAAAACCGATATTTTAAGTGCCCAAAGTCGATATGTGCATGCATCATCTGTACCCGTTTATATCTCAAATTCAGGCTCAAAACACCCGAAAATTCGATATTTTGGGGTTGCAGAAGTGATCTGTACATGCCTACTTAGTGCTAGAATATTTTCAAAATATAGCCCCAAAACATGCTAAAAATCGATATTTTAGGTGCCCAAAGTCGATATCTCAAATTCAGGCCCAAAACACCCAAAAATTCGATATTTGGGGGTCCCAGAAGCGAACTGTACATGCCTACTCCGTGTTAGAGTATTTTCAAAATACAGGCCCAAAACATACTGAAAATCGATCATTTAGGTACCTAAAAGTCGATATGTGCATTCATCTTCTGTACCCGTTTATATCTCAAATTCAAGCTCCAAACACCCGAAAATTCAATATTTTGGGGTCCCAGAAGCGATCTGTACTTGCCTACTCCGTGTTAGAGTATTTTCAAAGTACAGGCCCAAAACAAGCTGAAAATTTGATATTTTAGGTGACGAAAGTCAATATGTGTATGCATCTTCTGCACCCGTTTATATCTCAAATTCAACCTCAAAACACCCGAAAATTCGATAATTTTGGGTCCCAGAAGCGATCTGTACATGCCTACTCAGATGCAGGCCCAAAACATGCTGAAAATCGATATTTTAGGTGCCCAAAGTCAACATGTGTATGCATCTTCTGCACTCGTTTATATCTCAAATTCAACCTCAAAACACCCGAAAATTCGATAATTTTGGGTCCCATAAGCGATCTGTACATGTCTAGTCAGTGCTAGAATGTTTTCAAAATATAGGCTCAAAACATGCTAAAAATCGATATTTTAAGTGTCCAAAGTCGATATGTGCATGCATCTTCTGTACCCGTTTATATCTCAAATTCAGTCTCAAAACACCCGAAAATTCGGTATTTTTGGGCCCTAGAAGCGATCTGTACATCTCTACACCTAGTTAGAATGTTTTCAAGATACAGACCCAAAACATGCTCAAAATCGATATTTTAAGTGTCCAAAGTCGATATGTGCATGCATCTTCTGTACCCGTTTATATCTCAAATTCAGGCTCAAAACACCCGAAAATTCGATATTTTGGGGTCCCAGAAGCGATCTGTACATGCTTACTTAGTGCTAGAATATTTTCAAAATATAGGCCCAAAACATGCTAAAAATCGATTTTTTAGGTGCCCAAAGTCGATATCTCAAATTCAGGCCCAAAACACCCAAAAATTCGATATTTTGGGGTCCCAGAAGCGATCTGTACATGCCTACTCCGTGTTAGAGTATTTTCAATATACAGGCCCAAAACATACTGAAAATCGATCTTTTAGGTGCCCAAAAGTCGATATGTGCATGCATCTTCTGTACCCGTTTATATCCCAAATTCAACCTCAAAACACACGAAAATTCGATATTTTTGGGTCCCAGAAGCGATCTGTACATGCCTACTCCGTGTTAGAGTATTTTCAATATACAGGCCCAAAACAAGCTGAAAATCGATATTTTTGGTGATTAAGTCAATATGTGTATGCATCTTCTGAACCCGTTTATATCCCAAATTCAACCTCAAAACACCCGAAATTTCGATATTTTTGGGTCCCAGAAGCGATCTGTACATGCCTACTCAGTGCTAGAATTTTTTCAAAATATAGTCTCAAAACATGCTAAAAATCGATATTTTAAGTGTCCAAAGTCGATATGTGCATGCATCATCTGTACCCGTTTATATCTCAAATTCAGGCTCAAAACACCCGACAATTCGATATTTTTGGGTCCCAGAAGTGATCTGTACATGCTTACTCAGTGCTAGAATATTTTCAAAATATAGGCCCAAAACATGCTAAAAATCGATATTTTAGGTGCCCAAAGTCGATATCTCAAATTCAGGCCCAAAACACCCAAAAATTCGATATTTTGGGGTCCCAGAAGCGATCTGTACATGGCTACTCCGTGTTACAGTATTTTCAAAATACAGGCCCAAAACAAGCTGAAAATCGATATTTTAAGTGTCCAAAGTCGATATGTGCATGCATTTTCTGTACCCGTTTATATCTCAAATTCAGGCTCAAAACACCCGAAAATTTGATATTTTTGGGTCTCAGAAGCGATCTGTACATGCCTACTCCTAGTTAGAGTATTTTCAAAATGCAGGCCCAAAAACATGCTGAAAATCGATATTTTAGGTGCCCAAAGTCAATATGTGCATGCATCTTCTGTACCCGTTTATATCTCAAATTCTGTCTCAAAACACCCGAAAATTCGGTATTTTTGGGTCCTAAAAGCGAGCTGTACATCTCTACACCTAGTTAGAATGTTTTCAAGATACAGACCCAAAACATGCTCAAAATCGATATTTTGGGTGCCCAAAAGTCAATATGTGCATGCCTTTTCTGTACCCGTTTATATCTCAAATTCAGGCTCAAAACACCCGAAAATTCGATTTTTTGGGGTCCCAGAAGCGATCTGTACATGCTTACTTAGTGCTAGAATATTTTCAAAATATAGGCTCAAAACATGCTAAAAACCGATATTTTAAGTGCCCAAAGTCGATATGTGCATGCATCATCTGTACCCGTTTATATCTCAAATTCAGGCTCAAAACACCCGAAAATTCGATATTTTGGGGTTGCAGAAGTGATCTGTACATGCCTACTTAGTGCTAGAATATTTTCAAAATATAGCCCCAAAACATGCTAAAAATCGATATTTTAGGTGCCCAAAGTCGATATCTCAAATTCAAGCCCAAAACACCCGAAAATTCGATATTTGGGGGTCCCAGAAGCGAACTGTACATGCCTACTCCGTGTTAGAGTATTTTCAAAATACAGGCCCAAAACATACTGAAAATCGATCATTTAGGTACCTAAAAGTCGATATGTGCATTCATCTTCTGTACCCGTTTATATCTCAAATTCAAGCTCCAAACACCCGAAAATTCGATATTTTGGGGTCCCAGAAGCGATCTGTACTTGCCTACTCCGTGTTAGAGTATTTTCAAAGTACAGGCCCAAAACAAGCTGAAAATTTGATATTTTAGGTGACGAAAGTCAATATGTGTATGCATCTTCTGCACCCGTTTATATCCCAAATTCAACCTCAAAACACCCGAAAATTCGATAATTTTGGGTCCCAGAAGCGATCTGTACATGCCTACTCAGATGCAGGCCCAAAACATGCTGAAAATCGATATTTTAGGTGCCCAAAGTCAACATGTGTATGCATCTTCTGCACTCGTTTATATCTCAAATTCAACCTCAAAACACCCGAAAATTCGATAATTTTGGGTCCCATAAGCGATCTGTACATGTCTAGTCAGTGCTAGAATGTTTTCAAAATAAAGGCTCAAAACATGCTAAAAATCGATATTTTAAGTGTCCAAAGTTGATATGTGCATGCATCTTCTGTACCCGTTTATATCTCAAATTCAGTCTCAAAACACCCGAAAATTCGGTATTTTTGGGTCCTAGAAGCGATCTGTACATCTCTACACCTAGTTAGAATGTTTTCAAGATACAGACCCAAAACATGCTCAAAATCGATATTTTAAGTGTCCAAAGTCGATATGTGCATGCATCTTCTGTACCCGTTTATATCTCAAATTCAGGCTCAAAACACCCGAAAATTCGATATTTTGGGGTCCCAGAAGCGATCTGTACATGCTTACTTAGTGCTAGAATATTTTCAAAATATAGGCCCAAAACATGCTAAAAATCGATTTTTTAGGTGCCCAAAGTCGATATCTCAAATTCAGGCCCAAAACACCCAAAAATTCGATATTTTGGGGTCCCAGAATCGATCTGTACATGCCTACTCCGTGTTAGAGTATTTTTAATATACAGGCCCAAAACATACTGAAAATCGATCTTTTAGGTGCCCAAAAGTCGATATGTGCATGCATCTTCTGTACCCGTTTATATCCCAAATTCAACCTCAAAACACCCGAAAATTCGATATTTTTGGGTCCCAGAAGCGATCTGTACATGCCTACTCCGTGTTAGAGTATTTTCAATATACAGGCCCAAAACAAGCTGAAAATCGATATTTTTGGTGATTAAGTCAATATGTGTATGCATCTTCTGAACCCGTTTATATCCCAAATTCAACCTCAAAACACCCGAAATTTCGATATTTTTGGGTCCCAGAAGCGATCTGTACATGCCTACTCAGTGCTAGAATTTTTTCAAAATATAGTCTCAAAACATGCTAAAAATCGATATTTTAAGTGTCCAAAGTCGATATGTGCATGCATCATCTGTACCCGTTTATATCTCAAATTCAGGCTCAAAACACCCGACAATTCGATATTTTTGGGTCCCAGAAGTGATCTGTACATGCTTACTCAGTGCTAGAATATTTTCAAAATATAGGCCCAAAACATGCTAAAAATCGATATTTTAGGTGCCCAAAGTCGATATCTCAAATTCAGGCCCAAAACACCCAAAAATTCGATATTTTGGGGTCCCAGAAGCAATCTGTACATGGGTACTCCGTGTTACAGTATTTTCAAAATACAGGCCCAAAACAAGCTGAAAATCGATATTTTAAGTGTCCAAAGTCGATATGTGCATGCATTTTCTGTACCCGTTTATATCTCAAATTCAGGCTCAAAACACCCGAAAATTTGATATTTTTGGGTCTCAGAAGCGATCTGTACATGCCTACTCCTAGTTAGAGTATTTTCAAAATGCAGGCCCAAAAACATGCTGAAAATCGATATTTTAGGTGCCCAAAGACAATATGTGCATGCATCTTCTGTACCCGTTTATATCTCAAATTCAGGCTCAAAACACCCGAAAATTCGATTTTTTGGGGTCCCAGAAGCGATCTGTACATGCTTACTTAGTGCTAGAATATTTTCAAAATATAGGCTTAAAACATGCTAAAAACCGATATTTTAAGTGCCCAAAGTCGATATGTGCATGCATCATCTGTACCCGTTTATATCTCAAATTCAGGCTCAAAACACCCGAAAATTCGATATTTTGGGGTTGCAGAAGTGATCTGTACATGCCTACTTAGTGCTAGAATATTTTCAAAATATAGCCCCAAAACATGCTAAAAATCGATATTTTAGGTGCCCAAAGTCGATATCTCAAATTCAGGCCCAAAACACCCGAAAATTCGATATTTGGGGGTCCCAGAAGCGAACTGTACATGCCTACTCCGTGTTAGAGTATTTTCAAAATACAGGCCCAAAACATACTGAAAATCGATCATTTAGGTACCTAAAAGTCGATATGTGCATTCATCTTCTGTACCCGTTTATATCTCAAATTCAAGCTCCAAACACCCGAAAATTCGATATTTTGGGGTCCCAGAAGCGATCTGTACTTGCCTACTCCGTGTTAGAGTATTTTCAAAGTACAGGCCCAAAACAAGCTGAAAATTTGATATTTTAGGGGACGAAAGTCAATATGTATGCATCTTCTGCACCCGTTTATATCCCAAATTCAACCTCAAAACACCCGGAAATTCGATAATTTTGGGTCCAAGAAGCGATCTGTACATGTCTAGTCAGTGCTAGAATGTTTTCAAAATATAGGCTCAAAGCATGCTAAAAATCGATATTTTAAGTGTCGAAAGTCGATATGTGCATGCATCTTCTGTACCCGTTTATATCTCAAATTCAGGCTCAAAACACCCGAAAATTGATATTTTTGGGTCCCAGAAGCGATTTGTACATGCCTCTCCTAGTTAGAGTATTTTCAAAATACAGGCCCAAAACATGCTGAAAATCGATATTTTAGGTGCCCAAAGTCAATATGTGCATGCATCTTCTGTACCAGTTTATATCTCAAATTCAGGATCAAAACACCCGAAAATTCGGTATTTTTGGGTCCTAGAAGCGATCTGTACATCTCTACACCTAGTTAGAATGTTTTCAAGATACAGACCCAAAACATGCTCAAAATCGATATTTTGGGTGCCCAAAAGTCAATATGTGCATGCATCTTCTGTACCCGTTTATATCTCAAATTCAGGCCCAAAACACCCAAAAATTCGATATTTTGGGGTCCCAGAAGCGACCTGTACATGCCTACTCCGTGTTAGAGTATTTTCAATATACAGGCCCAAAACATACTGAAAATCGATCTTTTAGGTGCCCAAAAGTTGATATGTGCATGCATCTACTATACCCGTTTATATCTCAAATTCAACCTCAAAACACCCTTAAATTTGATATTATTGGGTCCCAGAAGCGATCTGTACATGCCTACTCAGTACTAGAATTTTTTCAAAATATAGGCTCAAAACATGCTAAAAATCGATATTTTAAGTGTCCAAAGTCGATATGTGCATGCATCATCTGTACCCGTTTATATCTCAAATTCAGGCTCAAAACACCCGAAAATTCGATATCTGTACATGCCTACTTAGTGTTAGAATATTTTCAAAATATAGGCCCAAAGCATGCTAAAAATTGATATTTTAGGTGCCCAAAGTCGATATCTCAAATTCAGGCCCAAAACACCCGAAAATTCGATATTTTTGGGTCCAAGAAGCGATCTGTACATGCTTACTGAGTGCTAGAATATTTTCAAAATATAGGCCCAAAACATGCTAAAAATCGATATTTTAGGTGCCCAAAGTCGATATCTCAAATTCAGGCCCTAAACACCCGAAAATTCGATATTTGGGGGTCCCAGAAGCGAACTGTACATGCCTACTCCGTGTTAGAGTATTATCAAAATACAGGCCCAAAACAAGCTGAAAATCGATATTTTAGGTGACGAAAGTCAATATGTGTATGCATCTTCTGCACCCGTTTATATCCTAAATTCAACCTCAAAACACCCGAAAATTCGATAATTTTGGGTCCCAGAAGAGATCTGTACATGCCTACTCAGATGCAGGCCCAAAACATGCTGAAAATCGATATTTTAGGTGCCCAAAGTCAACTTGTGTATGCATCTTCTTCACTCGTTTATATCTCAAATTCAACCTCAAAACACCCGAAAATTCGATTAATTTGGGTCCCATGAAGCGATCTGTACATGTCTAGTCAGTGCTAGAATGTTTTCAAAATATAGGCTCAAAACATGCTAAAAATCGATATTTTAAGTGTCCAAAGTCGATATGTGCATGCATCTTCTGTACCCGTTTATATCTCAAATTCAGGCTCAAAACACCCGAAAATTCGATATTTTTGGGTCCCATAAGCGATCTGTACATGCCTACTCCTAGTTAGAGTATTTTCAAAATACAGGCCCAAAACATGCTGAAAATCGATATTTTAGGTGCCCAAAGTCAATATGTGCATGCATCTTCTGTACACGTTTATATCTCAAATTCAGGCTCAAAACTCCCGAAAATTCGTTATTTTTGGGTCCTAGAAGCGATCTGTACATCTCTACACCTAGTGAGAATGTTTTCAAGATACAGACCCAAAACATGCTCAAAATTGATATTTTGGGTGCCCAAAAGTCAATATGTGCATGCATCTCCTGTACCCGTTTATATCTCAAATTCAGGCTCAAAACACCGGAAAATTCGATATTTTGGGGTCCCAGAAGCGATCTGTACATGCTTACTCAGTGCTAGAATATTTTTAAAATATAGGCCCAAAACATGCTAAAAATAGATATTTAAGGTTCCCAAAGTAGATCGATATTTTGGGGTCCCAGAAGCAAACTGTACATGCCTACTCCATGTCAGAGTATTTTTAATATACAGGCCCAAAACATACTGAAAATCGATCTTTTAGGTGCCCAAAAGTCGATATGTGCATGCATCTTCTGTAGCCGTTTATATCTCAAATTCAACCTCAAAACACCCGAAAATTCGATATTTTTGGGTCCCAGAAGCGATCTGTACATGCCTACTCAGTGCTAGAATTTTTTCAAAATATAGGCTCAAAACATGCTAAAAATCGATATTTTAAGTGTCCAAAGTCGATATGTGCATGCATCATCTGTACCCGTTTATATCTCAAATTCAGGCTCAAAACACCCGAAAATTCGATATTTTGGGGTCCCAGAAGTGATCTGTGCATGCCTACTTAGTGCTAGAATATTTTCAAAATATAGGCCCAAAACATGCTAAAAATCGATATTTTAGGTGCCCTAAGTCGATATCTCAAATTCAGTCCCAAAACACCCGAAAATTCGATATTTGGGGGTCCCAGAAGCGAACTGTACATGCCTACTCCGTGTTAGAGTATTTTCAAAATACAGGCCCAAACATACTGAAAATCGATCTTTTAGGTGCCCAAAAGTCGATATGTGCATGCATCTTCTGTAACCGTTTATATCCCAAATTCAACCTCAAAACACCCGAATATTCGATTTTTTTGGGTCCCAGAAGCGATCTGTACATGCCTACTCAGTGCTTGAATGTTTTCAAAATATAGGCTCAAAAAATGCTAAAAATCGATATTTTAAGTGTACAAAGTCGATATGTGCATGCATCTTCTGTACTCGTTTATATCTCAAATTCTGGCTCAAAACACCCGAAAATTCGATATTTTTGGGTCCCAGAAGCGATCTGTACATGCCTACTCCTAGTTAGAGTATTTTCAAAATACAGGCCCAAAACATGCTGAAAATCGATATTTTAGGTGCTCAAAGTCAATATGTGCATTCATTTTCTGTACCCGTTTATATCTCAAATTCAGGCTCAAAACACCCGAAAATTCGGTATTTTTGGGTCCTAGAAGAGATCTGTACATCTCTACACCTAGTTAGAATGTTTTCAAGATACAGACCCAAAACATGCTCAAAATCGATATTTTAGGTGCCCAAAAGTCAATATGTGCATGCATCTTCTGTACCCGTTTATATCTCAAATTCAGGCTCAAAACACCCGAAAATTCGATATTTTGGGGTCCCAGAAGCGATCTGTACATGCTTACTCAGTGCTAGAATATTTTCAAAATATAGGCCCAAAACATGCTAAAAATCGATATTTTAGGTACCCAAAGTCGATATCTCAAATTCAAGCTCCAAACACCCGAAAATTCGATATTTTGGGGTCCCAGAAGCGATCTGTACTTGCTTACTCTGTGTTAGAGTATTTTCAAAATACAGGCCCAAAACAAGCTGAAAATCGATATTTTAGGTGACGAAAGTCAATATGTGTATGCATCTTCGGCACCCGTTTATATCCCAAATTCAACCTCAAAACACCCGAAAATTCGATAATTTTGGGTCCCAGAAGCGATCTGTACATGCCTACTCAGATGCAGGCCCAAAACATGCTGAAAATCGATATTTTAGGTGCCCAAAGTCAACTTGTGTATGCATCTTCTGTACCCGTTTATATCTCAAATTCAGGCTCAAAACTCCCGAAAATTCGGTATTTTTGGGTCCTAGAAGCGATCTGTACATCTCTACACCTAGTGAGAATGTTTTCAAGATACAGACCCAAAACATGCTCAAAATTGATATTTTGGGTGCCCAAAAGTCAATATGTGCATGCATCTCCTGTACCCGTTTATATCTCAAATTCAGGCTCAAAACACCGGAAAATTCGATATTTTGGGGTCCCAGAAGCGATCTGTACATGCTTACTCAGTGCTAGAATATTTTTAAAATATAGGCCCAAAACATGCTAAAAATAGATATTTAAGGTGCCCAAAGTAGATCGATATTTTGGGGTCCCAGAAGCAAACTGTACATGCCTACTCCGTGTCAGAGTATTTTCAATATGCAGGCCCAAAACATACTGAAAATCGATCTTTTAGGTGCCCAAAAGTCGATATGTTCATGCATCTTCTGTAGCCGTTTATATCTCAAATTCAACCTCAAAACACCCGAAAATTCGATATTTTTGGGTCCCAGAAGCGATCTGTACATGCCTACTCAGTGCTAGAATTTTTTCAAAATATAGGCTCAAAACATGCTAAAAATCGATATTTTAAGTGTCCAAAGTCGATATGTGCATGCATCATCTGTACCCGTTTATATCTCAAATTCAGGCTCAAAACACCCGAAAATTCGATATTTTGGGGTCACAGAAGTGATCTGTGCATGCCTACTTAGTGCTAGAATATTTTCAAAATATAGGCCCAAAACATGCTAAAAATCGATATTTTAGGTGCCCTAAGTCGATATCTCAAATTCAGTCCCAAAACACCCGAAAATTCGATATTTGGGGGTCCCTGAAGCGAACTGTACATGCCTACTCCGTGTTAGAGTACTTTCAAAATACAGGCCCAAACATACTGAAAATCGATCTTTTAGGTGCCCAAAAGTCGATATGTGCATGCATCTTCTGTAACCGTTTATATCCCAAATTCAACCTCAAAACACCCGAATATTCGATTTTTTTGGGTCCCAGAAGCGATCTGTACATGCCTACTCAGGGCTTGAATGTTTTCAAAATATAGGCTCAAAAAATGCTAAAAATCGATATTTTAAGTGTCCAAAGTCGATATGTGCATGCATCTTCTGTACTCGTTTATATCTCAAATTCTGGCTCAAAACACCCGAAAATTCGATATTTTTGGGTCCCAGAAGCGATCTGTACATGCCTACTCCTAGTTAGAGTATTTTCAAAATACAGGCCCAAAACATGCTGAAAATCGATCTTTTAGGTGCCCAAAGTCAATATGTGCATTCATTTTCTGTACCCGTTTATATCTCAAATTCAGGCTCAAAACACCCGAAAATTCGGTATTTTTGGGTCCTAGAAGAGATCTGTACATCTCTACACTTAGTTAGAATGTTTTCAAGATACAGACCCAAAACATGCTCAAAATCGATATTTTAGGTGCCCAAAAGTCAATATGTGCATGCATCTTCTGTACCCGTTTATATCTCAAATTCTGGCTCAAAACACCCGAAAATTCGATATTTTGGGGTCCCAGAAGCGATCTGTACATGCTTACTCAGTGCTAGAATATTTTCAAAATATAGGCCCAAAACATGCTAAAAATCGATATTTTAGGTGCCCAAAGTCGATATCTCAAATTCAAGCTCCAAACACCCGAAAATTCGATATTTTGGGGTCCCAGAAGCGATCTGTACTTGCTTACTCTGTGTTAGAGTATTTTCAAAATACAGGCCCAAAACAAGCTGAAAATCGATATTTTAGGTGACGAAAGTCAATATGTGTATGCATCTTCGGCACCTGTTTATATCCCAAATTCAACCTCAAAACACCCGAAAATTCGATAATTTTGGGTCCCAGAAGCGATCTGTACATGCCTACTCAGATGCAGGCCCAAAACATGCTGAAAATCGATATTTTAGGTGCCCAAAGTCAACTTGTGTATGCATCTTCTGCACTCGTTTATATCTCAAATTCAACCTCAAAACACCCGAAAATTCGATATTTTGGGGTCCCAGAAGCGATCTGTACATGCTTACTCAGTGCTAGAATATTTTTAAAATATAGGCCCAAAACATGCTAAAAATCGATATTTAAGGTTCACAAAGTTGATATCTCAAATTCAGGCCCAAAACACCCAAAAATTCGATATTTCGGGGTCCCAGAAGCGAACTGTACATGCCTACTCCGTGTTAGAGTATTTTCAATATACAGGTCCAAAACATACTGAAAATCGATCTTTTTGGTGCCCAAAAGTCGATATGTGCATGCATCTTCTGTACCCGTTTATATCTCAAATTCAACCTCAAAATACCCGAAAATTCGATATTTTTGGGTCCCAGAAGCGATCTGTACATGCCTACTCAGTGCTAGAATTTTTTTCAAAATATAGGCTCAAAACATGCTAAAAATCGATATTTTAAGTGTCCAAAGTCCATATGTGCATGCATCTTCTGTAACCGTTTATATCCCAAATTCAACCTCAAAACACCCGAAAATTCCATATTTTTTGGTCCCAGAAGCAATCTGTACATGTCTACTTAGTGCTAGAATTTTTTCAAAATATAGGCTCAAAACATGCTAAAAATCGATATTTTAAGTGTCCAAAGTCGATATGTTCTTGCATCATCTGTACCCGTTTTTATCTCAAATTAAGGCTCAAAACACCCAAAAATTCGGTATTTTGGGGTCCCAGAAGTGATCTGTACATGCCTACTTAGTGCTAGAATATTTTCAAAATATAGGCCCAAAACATGCTAAAAATCGATATTTTAGGTGCCCAAAGTCGATATCTCAAACTCAGGCCCAAAACACCAGAAAATTCGATATTTTGGGGTCCCAGAAGCGATCTGTACATGCCTACTCAGTGCTAGAATTTTTTCAAAATATAGGCTCAAAACATGCTAAAATTCGATATTTTAAGTGTCCAAAGTCGATATGTGCATGCATCATCTGTACCCGTTTATATCTCAAATTCAGGCTCAAAACACCCGAAAATTCGATATTTTTGGGTCCCAGAAGTGATCTGTACATGCCTACTTAGTGCTAGAATATTTTCAAAATATAGGCCTTAAACATGCTAAAAATCGATATTTTAGGTGCCCAAAGTCGATATCTCAAATTCAGGCCCAAAACACCAGAAAATTCGATATTTGGGGGTCCCAGAAGCGAACTGTACATGCCTACTCCGTGTTAGAGTATTTAAAAAAAAACAGGCACAAAACATACTGAAAATCGATCATTTAGGTACCTAAATGTCGACATGTGCATGCATCTTCTGTACCCGTTTATATCTCAAATTCAGGCTCCAAACACCCGAAAATTCGATATTTTGGGGTCCCAGAAGCGATCTGTACTTGCCTACTCCGTGTTAGAGTATTTTTTAAATACAGGCCCAAAACAAGCTGAAAATCGATATTTTAGGTGACAAAAGTCAATATGCGTATGCATCTTCTGCACCCGTTTATATCCCAAATTCAACCTCAAAACACCCGAAAATTCGATATTTGGGGGTCCCAGAAGCGATCTGTACATACCTACTCAGTGCTAGAATGTTTACAAAATATAGGCTCAAAACATGCTAAAAATCGATATTTTAAGTGTCCAAAGTCGATATGTGGATGCATCATCTGTACCCGTTTATATCCCAAATTCAGGCTCAAAACACCCGAAAATTCGATGTTTTGGGGTCCCAGAAGTGATCTGTACATGCCTACTTAGTGCTAGAATATTTTCAAAAAATAGGCCCAAAACATGCTAAAAATCGATATTTTAGGTGCCCAAAGTCGATATCTCAAATTCATGCCCAAAACACCCGAAAATTCGATATTTTATGGTCCCAAAAGCGAACTGTACATGCCTACTCCGTGTTAGAGTATTTTAAAAATACAGGCCGAAAACATACTGAAAATCGATCTTTTAGGTGCCCAAAAGTCGATATGTGCATGCATCTTCTGTACCCGTTTATATTTAAAATTCAGGTTCCAAACACCCGAAAATTCGATATTTTGGGGTCCCAGAAGCGATCCATACATGCCTACTCAGATGCAGGCCCAAAACATACTGAACATCAATATTTTAGGTGCCCAAAGTCAACATGTGTATGCATCTTCTGCACTCGTTTATATCTCAAATTCAACCTCAAAACACCCGAAAATTCGATAATTTTGTGTCCCAGATGCGATCTGTACATGTCTAGTCAGTACTAGAATGTTTTCAAAATATAGGCTCAAAACATGCCAAAATTCGATATTTTAAGTGTCCAAAGTCGATATGTGCATGCATCTTCTTTACCCGTTTATATCTCAAATTCAGGCTCAAAACACCCGAAAACTCGATATTTTGGGGTCCCAGAAGCGATCTGTACATACTTACTCAGTGCTAGAATATTTTCAAAAAATAGGCCCAAAACATGCTAAAAATCGATATTTTAGGTGCCCAAAGTCGATATCTCAAATTCAGGCCCAAAACACCAAAAAAATCGATATTTTGGGGTCCCAGAAGCGATCTGTACATGCCTACTCCGTGTTAGAGTATTTTCAATATACAGGCCCAAAACATACTGAAAATTGATATTTTAAGTGTCCAAAGTCGATATGTGGATGCATCATCTGTACCCGTTTATATCCCAAATTCAGGCTCAAAACACCCGAAAATTCGATGTTTTGGGGTCCCAGAAGTGATCTGTACATGCCTACTTAGTGCTAGAATATTTTCAAAAAATAGGCCCAAAACATGCTAAAAATCGATATTTTAGGTGCCCAAAGTCGATATCTCAAATTCATGCCCAAAACACCCGAAAATTCGATATTTTATGGTCCCAAAAGCGAACTGTACATGCCTACTCCGTGTTAGAGTATTTTAAAAATACAGGCCGAAAACATACTGAAAATCGATCTTTTAGGTGCCCAAAAGTCGATATGTGCATGCATCTTCTGTACCCGTTTATATTTAAAATTCAGGCTCCAAACACCCGAAAATTCGATATTTTGGGGTCCCAGGAGCGATCCGTACATGCCTACTCAGATGCAGGCCCAAAACATACTGAACATCGATATTTTAGGTGCCCAAAGTCAACATGTGTATGCATCTTCTGCACTCGTTTATATCTCAAATTCAACCTCAAAACACCCGAAAATTCGATAATTTTGTGTCCCAGATGCGATCTGTACATGTCTAGTCAGTACTAGAATGTTTTCAAAATATAGGCTCAAAACATGCCAAAATTCGATATTTTAAGTGTCCAAAGTCGATAAGTGCATGCATCTTCTGTACCCGTTTATATCTCAAATTCAGGCTCAAAACACCCGAAAACTCGATATTTTGGGGTCCCAGAAGCGATCTGTACATACTTACTCAGTGCTAGAATATTTTCAAAAAATAGGCCCAAAACATGCTAAAAATCGATATTTTAGGTGCCCAAAGTCGATATCTCAAATTCAGGCCCAAAACACCAAAAAAATCGATATTTTGGGGTCCCAGAAGCGATCTGTACATGCCTACTCCGTGTTAGAGTATTTTCAATATACAGGCCCAAAACATACTGAAAATTGATATTTTAGGTGCCCAAAAGTCGATATGTGCATGCATCTTCTGTACCCGTTTATATCCCAAATTCAACCTCAAAACACCCGAAAATTCGATATTTTTGGGTCCAAGAAGCGATCTGTACATGCCTACTCAGTGCTAGAATTTTTTCAAAATATAGGCTCAAAACATGCTAAAAATCGATATTTTAAGTGTCCAAAGTCGATATGTTCATGCATCATCTGTACCCGTTTATATCTCAAATTCAGGCTCAAAACACCCAAAAATTCCGTATTTTGGGGTCCCAGAAGTGATCTGTACATGCCTACTTAGTGCTAGAATATTTTCAAAATATAGGCCCAAAACATGCTAAAAATCGATATTTTAGGTGCCCAAAGTCGATATCTCAAATTCAGGCCCAAAACACCAGAAAATTCGATATTTTGGGGTCCCAGAAGCGATCTGTACATGCCTACTCAGTGCTAGAATTTTTTCAAAATATAGGCTCAAAACATGCCAAAATTCGATATTTTAAGTGTCCAAAGTCGATATGTGCATGCATCTTCTGTACCCGTTTATATCTCAAATTCAGGCTCAAAACACCCGAAAATTCGATATTTTTGGGTCCCAGAAGCGATCTGTACATGCCTACTCCTAGTTAGAGTATTTTCAAAATACAGGCCCAAAACATGCTGAAAATCGATATTTTAGGTGCCCAAAGTCAATATGTGCATGCATCTTCTGTACCCGTTTATATCTCAAATTCAGGCTCAAAACACCCGAAAATTCGGTATTTTTGGGTCCTAGAAGCGATCTGTACATCTCTACACCTAGTTAGAATGTTTTCAAGATACAGACCCAAAACATGCTAAAAATCGATATTTTAGGTGCCCAAAGTCGATATCTCAAATTCAGGCCCAAAACACCAAAAAAATCGATATTTTGGGGTCCCAGAAGCGATCTGTACATGCCTACTCCGTGTTAGAGTATTTTCAATATACAGGCCCAAAACATACTGAAAATCGATATTTTAGGTGCCCAAAAGTCGATATGTGCATGCATCTTCTGTACCCGTTTATATCCCAAATTCAACCTCAAAACACCCGAAAATTTGATATTTTTGGGTCCCAGAAGCGATCTGTACATGCCTACTCAGTGCTAGAATTTTTTCAAAATATAGGCTCAAAACATGCTAAAAATCGATATTTTAAGTGTCCAAAGTCGATATGTTCATGCATCATCTGTACCCGTTTATATCTCAAATTCAGGCTCAAAACACCCAAAAATTCTGTATTTTGGGGTCCCAGAAGTGATCTGTACATGCCTACTTAGTGCTAGAATGTTTTCAAAATATAGGCCCAAAACATGCTAAAAATCGATATTTTAGGTGCCCAAAGTCGATATCTCAAATTCAGGCCCAAAACACCAGAAAATTCGATATTTTTGGGTCCAGAAGCGTTCTGTACATGCCTACTCAGTGCTAGAATTTTTTCAAAATATAGGCTCAAAACATGCTAAAATTCGATATTTTAAGTGTCCAAAGTCGATATGTGCATGCATCATCTGTACCCGTTTATATCTCAAATTCAGGTTCAAAACACCCGAAAATTCGATATTTTGGGGTCCCAGAAGTGATCTATACATGCATACTTAGTGCTAGAATATTTTCAAAATATAGGCCCAAAACATGCTAAAAATCGATATTTTAGGTGCCCAAAGTCGATATCTCAAATTCAGGCCCAAAACATCCGAAAATTCGATATTTTGGCGTCCCAAAAGCGAACTGTACATTCCTACTCCGTGTTAGAGTATTTTCAAAATACAGGCCCAAAACATACTGAAAATCGATCTTTTAGGTGCCCAAAAGTCGATATGTGCATGTTTATTCTGTAACCGTTTATATCCCAAATTCAACCTCAAAACACCCGAAAATTTGATATTTTTGGGTCCCAGAAGCGATCTGTACATGCCTACACAGTGCTAGAATGTTTACAAAATATAGGCTCAAAACATGCTAAAAATCGATATTTTAAGTGTCCAAAGTCGATATGTGGATGCATCATCTGTACCCGTTTATATCCCAAATTCAGGCTCAAAACACCCGAAAATTCGATGTTTTGGGGTCCCAGAAGTGATCTGTACATGCCTACTTAGTGCTAGAATATTTTCAAAAAATAGGCCCAAAACATGCTAAAAATCGATATTTTAGGTGCCCAAAGTCGATATCTCAAATTCATGCCCAAAACACCCGAAAATTCGATATTTTATGGTCCCAAAAGCGAACTGTACATGCCTACTCCGTGTTAGAGTATTTTAAAAATACAGGCCGAAAACATACTGAAAATCGATCTTTTAGGTGCCCAAAAGTCGATATGTGCATGCATCTTCTGTACCCGTTTATATTTAAAATTCAGGCTCCAAACACCCGAAAATTCGATATTTTGGGGTCCCAGGAGCGATCCGTACATGCCTACTCAGATGCAGGCCCAAAACATACTGAACATCGATATTTTAGGTGCCCAAAGTCAACATGTGTATGCATCTTCTGCACTCGTTTATATCTCAAATTCAACCTCAAAACACCCGAAAATTCGATAATTTTGTGTCCCAGATGCGATCTGTACATGTCTAGTCAGTACTAGAATGTTTTCAAAATATAGGCTCAAAACATGCCAAAATTCGATATTTTAAGTGTCCAAAGTCGATAAGTGCATGCATCTTCTGTAACCGTTTATATCTCAAATTCAGGCTCAAAACACCCGAAAACTCGATATTTTGGGGTCCCAGAAGCGATCTGTACATACTTACTCAGTGCTAGAATATTTTCAAAAAATAGGCCCAAAACATGCTAAAAATCGATATTTTAGGTGCCCAAAGTCGATATCTCAAATTCAGGCCCAAAACACCAAAAAAATCGATATTTTGGGGTCCCAGAAGCGATCTGTACATGCCTACTCCGTGTTAGAGTATTTTCAATATACAGGCCCAAAACATACTGAAAATTGATATTTTAGGTGCCCAAAAGTCGATATGTGCATGCATCTTCTGTACCCGTTTATATCCCAAATTCAACCTCAAAACACCCGAAAATTCGATATTTTTGGGTCCAAGAAGCGATCTGTACATGCCTACTCAGTGCTAGAATTTTTTCAAAATATAGGCTCAAAACATGCTAAAAATCGATATTTTAAGTGTCCAAAGTCGATATGTTCATGCATCATCTGTACCCGTTTATATCTCAAATTCAGGCTCAAAACACCCAAAAATTCCGTATTTTGGGGTCCCAGAAGTGATCTGTACATGCCTACTTAGTGCTAGAATATTTTCAAAATATAGGCCCAAAACATGCTAAAAATCGATATTTTAGGTGCCCAAAGTCGATATCTCAAATTCAGGCCCAAAACACCAGAAAATTCGATATTTTGGGGTCCCAGAAGCGATCTGTACATGCCTACTCAGTGCTAGAATTTTTTCAAAATATAGGCTCAAAACATGCCAAAATTCGATATTTTAAGTGTCCAAAGTCGATATGTGCATGCATCTTCTGTACCCGTTTATATCTCAAATTCAGGCTCAAAACACCCGAAAATTCGATATTTTTGGGTCCCAGAAGCGATCTGTACATGCCTACTCCTAGTTAGAGTATTTTCAAAATACAGGCCCAAAACATGCTGAAAATCGATATTTTAGGTGCCCAAAGTCAATATGTGCATGCATCTTCTGTACCCGTTTATATCTCAAATTCAGGCTCAAAACACCCGAAAATTCGGTATTTTTGGGTCCTAGAAGCGATCTGTACATCTCTACACCTAGTTAGAATGTTTTCAAGATACAGACCCAAAACATGCTAAAAATCGATATTTTAGGTGCCCAAAGTCGATATCTCAAATTCAGGCCCAAAACACCAAAAAAATCGATATTTTGGGGTCCCAGAAGCGATCTGTACATGCCTACTCCGTGTTAGAGTATTTTCAATATACAGGCCCAAAACATACTGAAAATCGATATTTTAGGTGCCCAAAAGTCGATATGTGCATGCATCTTCTGTACCCGTTTATATCCCAAATTCAACCTCAAAACACCCGAAAATTTGATATTTTTGGGTCCCAGAAGCGATCTGTACATGCCTACTCAGTGCTAGAATTTTTTCAAAATATAGGCTCAAAACATGCTAAAAATCGATATTTTAAGTGTCCAAAGTCGATATGTTCATGCATCATCTGTACCCGTTTATATCTCAAATTCAGGCTCAAAACACCCAAAAATTCTGTATTTTGGGGTCCCAGAAGTGATCTGTACATGCCTACTTAGTGCTAGAATGTTTTCAAAATATAGGCCCAAAACATGCTAAAAATCGATATTTTAGGTGCCCAAAGTCGATATCTCAAATTCAGGCCCAAAACACCAGAAAATTCGATATTTTTGGGTCCAGAAGCGTTCTGTACATGCCTACTCAGTGCTAGAATTTTTTCAAAATATAGGCTCAAAACATGCTAAAATTCGATATTTTAAGTGTCCAAAGTCGATATGTGCATGCATCATCTGTACCCGTTTATATCTCAAATTCAGGTTCAAAACACCCGAAAATTCGATATTTTGGGGTCCCAGAAGTGATCTATACATGCATACTTAGTGCTAGAATATTTTCAAAATATAGGCCCAAAACATGCTAAAAATCGATATTTTAGGTGCCCAAAGTCGATATCTCAAATTCAGGCCCAAAACACCCGAAAATTCGATATTTTGGCGTCCCAAAAGCGAACTGTACATTCCTACTCCGTGTTAGAGTATTTTCAAAATACAGGCCCAAAACATACTGAAAATCGATCTTTTAGGTGCCCAAAAGTCGATATGTGCATGTTTATTCTGTAACCGTTTATATCCCAAATTCAACCTCAAAACACCCGAAAATTCGATATTTTTGGGTCCCAGAAGCGATCTGTACATGCCTACTCAGTGCTAGAATTTTTTCAAAATATAGGTTTAAAACATGCTAAAAATCGATATTTTAAGTGTCCAAAGTCGATATGTGCATGCATCATCTGTACCCGTTTATATCTCAAATTCAGGCTCAAAACACACGAAAATTCGAAATTTTGGGGTCCCAGAAGTGATCTGTACATGCCTACTTAGTGCTAGAATATTTTCAAAATATAGGCCCAAAACATGCTAAAAATCGATATTTTAGGTGCCCAAAGTCGATATCTCAAATTCATGCCCAAAATACCCGAAAATTCGATATTTTGGGGTCCCAGAAGCGAACTGTACATGCCTACTCCGTGTTAGAGTATTTTAAAAATACAGGCCGAAAACATACTGAAAATCGATCTTTTAGGTGCCCAAAAGTCGATATGTGCATGCATCTTCTGTACCCGTTTATATCTCAAATTCAGGCTCCAAACACCCGAAAATTCGATATTTTGGGGTCCCAGAAGCGATCTGTACATGCCTACTCAGATGCAGGCCCAAAACATGCTGAAAACCGATATTTTAGGTGCCCAAAGTCAACATGTGTATGCATCTTCTGCACTCGTTTATATCTCAAATTCAACCTCAAAACACCCGAAAATTCGATAATTTTGTGTCCCAGATGCGATCTGTACATGTCTAGTCAGTGCTAGAATGTTTTCAAAATATAGGCTCAAAACATGCCAAAATTCGTTATTTTAAGTGTCCAAAATCGATATGTGCATGCATCTTATGTACCCGTTTATATCTCAAATTCAGGCTCCAAACACCCGAAAATTCGATATTATTGGGTCCCAGAAGCGATCTGTACATGCCTACTCCTAGTTAGAGTATTTTCAAAATACAGGCCCAAAACATGCTGAAAATCGATATTTTAGGTGCCCAAAGTCAATATGTGTATGCATCTTCTGTACCCGTTTATATCTCAAATTCAGGCTCAAAACACCCGAAAATTCGGTATTTTTGGGTCCTAGAAGCGATCTGTACATCTCTACACCTAGTTAGAATGTTTTCAAGATACAGACCCAAAACATGCTCAAAATCGATATTTTAGGTGCCCAAAAGTCAATATGTGAATACATCTTCTGTACCCGTTTATATCTCAAATTCAGGCTCAAAACACCCGAAAACTCGATATTTTCGGGTCCCAGAAGCGATCTGTACATGCTTACTCAGTGCTAGAATATTTTCAAAAAATAGGCCCAAAACATGCTAAAAATCGATATTTTAGGTGCCCAAAGTCGATATCTCAAATTCAGGCCCAAAACACCAAAAAATTCGATATTTTGGGGTCCCAGAAGCGATCTGTACATGCCTACTCTGTGTTAGAGTATTTTCAATTTACAGGCCCAAAACATACTGAAAATCGATATTTTAGGTGCCCAAATGTCGATATGTGCATGCATCTTCTGTACCCGTTTATATCCCAAATTCAACCTCAAAACACCCGAAAAATTCGATATTTTTGGGTCCCAGAAGCGATCTGTATATGCCTACTCAGTGCTAGAATGTTTTCAAAATATAGGCTCAAAACATGCTAAAAATCGATATTTTAAGTGTCCAAAGTCCATATGTGCATGCATCATCTGTACCCGTTTATATCTCAAATTCAGGCTTAAAACACCCGAAAATTCGATATTTTGGGGTCCCAGAAGTGATCTGTACATGCCTACTTATTGCTAGAATATTTTCAAAATATAGGCCCAAAACATGCTAAAAATCGATATTTTAGGTGCCCAAAGTCGATATCTCAAATTCAGGCTCAAAACACCCGAAAATTCGATATTTGCGGGTCCCAGAAGCGAACTGTACATGCCTACTCCGTGTTAGAGTATTTTCAAAAAACAGTCCCAAAACATACTGAAAATCGATCATTTAGGTACCTAAAAGTCGATATGTGCATGCATCTTCTGCACCCATTTATATCCCAAATTCAACCTCAAAACACCCGAAAATTCGATATTTTGGGGTCCCAGAAGCGATCTGTACATGCCTACTCAGTGCTAGAATGTTTACAAAATATAGGCTCAAAACATGCTAAAAATCGATCATTTAGGTACCTAAAAGTCGATATGTGGATGCATAATCTGTACCTGTTTATATCTCAAATTCAGGCTCAAAACACCCGAAAATTAAATATTTTGGGGTCCCAGAAGTGATCTATACATGCCTACTTAGTGCTAGAATATTTTCAAAATATAGGCCCAAAACATGCTAAAAATCGATATTTCAGGTGCCCAAAGTCGATATCTCAAATTCAGGCCCAAAACACCCGAAAATTCGATATTTTGGCGTCCCAAAAGCGAACTGTACATTCCTACTCCGTGTTAGAGTATTTTCAAAATACAGGCCCAAAACATACTGAAAATCGATCTTTTAGGTGCCCAAAAGTCGATATGTGCATGTTTATTCTGTAACCGTTTATATCCCAAATTCAACCTCAAAACACCCAAAAATTCGATATTTTTGGGTCCCAGAAGCGATCTGTACATGCCTACTCAGTGCTAGAATTTTTTCAAAATATAGGCTCAAAACATGCTAAAAATCGATATTTTAAGTGTCCAAAGTCGATATGTGCATGCATCATCTGTACCTGTTTATATCTCAAATTCAGGCTCAGAACACCCGAAAATTCGAAATTTTGGGGTCCCAGAAGTGATCTGTACATGCCTACTTAGTGCTAGAATGTTTTCAAAATATAGGCCCAAAACATGCTAAAAATCGATATTTTAGGTGCCCAAAGTCGATATCTCAAATTCATGCCCAAAATACCCTAAAATTCGATATTTTGGGGTCTCAGAAGCGAACTGTACATGCCTACTCCGTGTTAGAGTATTTTCAAAATACAGGCCGAAAACATACTGAAAATCGATCTTTTAGGTGCCCAAAAGTCGATATGTGCATGCATCTTCTGTACCCGTTTATATCTCAAATTCAGGCTCCAAACACCCGAAAATTCGATATTTTGGGGTCCCAGAAGCGATCTGTACATGCCTACTCAGATGCAGGCCCAAAACATGCTGAAAACCGATATTTTAGGTGCCCAAAGTCAACATGTGTATGCATCTTCTGCACTCGTTTATATCTCAAATTCAACCTCAAAACACCCGAAAATTCGATAATTTTGTGTCCCAGATGCGATCTGTACATGTCTAGTCAGTGCTAGAATGTTTTCAAAATATAGGCTCAAAACATGCCAAAATTCGTTATTTTAAGTGTCCAAAATCGATATGTGCATGCATCTTATGTACCCGTTTATATCTCAAATTCAGGCTCAAAACACCCGAAAATTCGATATTTTTGTGTCCCAGAAGCGATCTGTACATGCCTACTCCTAGTTAGAGTATTTTCAAAATACAGGCCCAAAACATGCTGAAAATCGATATTTTAGGTGCCCAAAGTCAATATGTGTATGCATCTTCTGTACCCGTTTATATCTCAAATTCATGTTAAAAACACCCGAAAATTCGGTATTTTTGGGTCCTAGAAGCGATCTGTACATCTCTACACCTAGTTAGAATGTTTTCAAGATACAGACCCAAAACATGCTCAAAATCGATATTTTAGGTGCCCAAAAGTCAATATGTGCATGCATCTTCTGTACCCGTTTATATCTCAAATTCAGGCTCAAAACACCCGAAAACTCGATATTTTGGGGTCCCAGAAGCGATCTGTACATGCTTACTCAGTGCTAGAATATTTTCAAAAAATAGGCCCAAAACATGCTAAAAATCGATATTTTAGGTGCCCAAAGTCGATATCTCAAATTCAGGCCCAAAACACCAAAAAATTCGATATTTTGGGGTCCCAGAAGCGATCTGTACATGCCTACTCTGTGTTAGAGTATTTTCAATATACAGGCCCAAAACATACTGAAAATCGATATTTTAGGTGCCCAAATGTCGATATGTGCATGCATCTTCTGTACCCGTTTATATCCCAAATTCAACCTCAAAACACCCGAAAAATTCCATATTTTTGGGTCCCAGAAGCGATCTGTATATGCCTACTCAGTGCTAGAATTTTTTCAAAATATAGGCTCAAAACATGCTAAAAATCGATATTTTAAGTGTCCAAAGTCCATATGTGCATGCATCATCTGTACCCGTTTATATCTCAAATTCAGGCTTAAAACACCCGAAAATTCGGTATTTTTGGGTCCTAGAAGCGATCTGTACATCTCTACACCTAGTTAGAATGTTTTCAAGATACAGACCCAAAACATGCTCAAAATCGATATTTTAGGTGCCCAAAAGTCAATATGTGCATGCATCTTCTGTACCCGTTTATATCTCAAATTCAGGCTCAAAACACCCGAAAACTCGATATTTTGGGGTCCCAGAAGCGATCTGTACATGCTTACTCAGTGCTAGAATATTTTCAAAAAATAGGCCCAAAACATGCTAAAAATCGATATTTTAGGTGCCCAAAGTCGATATCTCAAATTCAGGCCCAAAACACCAAAAAATTCGATATTTTGGGGTCCCAGAAGCGATCTGTACATGCCTACTCTGTGTTAGAGTATTTTCAATATACAGGCCCAAAACATACTGAAAATCGATATTTTATGTGCCCAAATGTCGATATGTGCATGCATCTTCTGTACCCGTTTATATCCCAAATTCAACCTCAAAACACCCGAAAAATTCCATATTTTTGGGTCCCAGAAGCGATCTGTATATGCCTACTCAGTGCTAGAATGTTTTCAAAATATAGGCTCAAAACATGCTAAAAATCGATATTTTAAGTGTCCAAAGTCCATATGTGCATGCATCATCTGTACCCGTTTATATCTCAAATTCAGGCTTAAAACACCCGAAAATTCGATATTTTGGGGTCCCAGAAGTGATCTGTACATGCCTACTTATTGCTAGAATATTTTCAAAATATAGGCCCAAAACATGCTAAAAATCGATATTTTAGGTGCCCAAAGTCGATATCTCAAATTCAGGCTCAAAACACCCGAAAATTCGATATTTGCGGGTCCCAGAAGCGAACTGTACATGCCTACTCCGTGTTAGAGTATTTTCAAAAAACAGTCCCAAAACATACTGAAAATCGATCATTTAGGTACCTAAAAGTCGATATGTGCATGCATCTTCTGCACCCATTTATATCCCAAATTCAACCTCAAAACACCCGAAAATTCGATATTTTGGGGTCCCAGAAGCGATCTGTACATGCCTACTCAGTGCTAGAATGTTTACAAAATATAGGCTCAAAACATGCTAAAAATCGATCATTTAGGTACCTAAAAGTCGATATGTGGATGCATAATCTGTACCTGTTTATATCTCAAATTCAGGCTCAAAACACCCGAAAATTAAATATTTTGGGGTCCCAGAAGTGATCTATACATGCCTACTTAGTGCTAGAATATTTTCAAAATATAGGCCCAAAACATGCTAAAAATCGATATTTCAGGTGCCCAAAGTCGATATCTCAAATTCAGGCCCAAAACACCCGAAAATTCGATATTTTGGCGTCCCAAAAGCGAACTGTACATTCCTACTCCGTGTTAGAGTATTTTCAAAATACAGGCCCAAAACATACTGAAAATCGATCTTTTAGGTGCCCAAAAGTCGATATGTGCATGTTTATTCTGTAACCGTTTATATCCCAAATTCAACCTCAAAACACCCAAAAATTCGATATTTTTGGGTCCCAGAAGCGATCTGTACATGCCTACTCAGTGCTAGAATTTTTTCAAAATATAGGCTCAAAACATGCTAAAAATCGATATTTTAAGTGTCCAAAGTCGATATGTGCATGCATCATCTGTACCTGTTTATATCTCAAATTCAGGCTCAGAACACCCGAAAATTCGAAATTTTGGGGTCCCAGAAGTGATCTGTACATGCCTACTTAGTGCTAGAATGTTTTCAAAATATAGGCCCAAAACATGCTAAAAATCGATATTTTAGGTGCCCAAAGTCGATATCTCAAATTCATGCCCAAAATACCCTAAAATTCGATATTTTGGGGTCTCAGAAGCGAACTGTACATGCCTACTCCGTGTTAGAGTATTTTCAAAATACAGGCCGAAAACATACTGAAAATCGATCTTTTAGGTGCCCAAAAGTCGATATGTGCATGCATCTTCTGTACCCGTTTATATCTCAAATTCAGGCTCCAAACACCCGAAAATTCGATATTTTGGGGTCCCAGAAGCGATCTGTACATGCCTACTCAGATGCAGGCCCAAAACATGCTGAAAACCGATATTTTAGGTGCCCAAAGTCAACATGTGTATGCATCTTCTGCACTCGTTTATATCTCAAATTCAACCTCAAAACACCCGAAAATTCGATAATTTTGTGTCCCAGATGCGATCTGTACATGTCTAGTCAGTGCTAGAATGTTTTCAAAATATAGGCTCAAAACATGCCAAAATTCGTTATTTTAAGTGTCCAAAATCGATATGTGCATGCATCTTATGTACCCGTTTATATCTCAAATTCAGGCTCAAAACACCCGAAAATTCGATATTTTTGTGTCCCAGAAGCGATCTGTACATGCCTACTCCTAGTTAGAGTATTTTCAAAATACAGGCCCAAAACATGCTGAAAATCGATATTTTAGGTGCCCAAAGTCAATATGTGTATGCATCTTCTGTACCCGTTTATATCTCAAATTCATGTTAAAAACACCCGAAAATTCGGTATTTTTGGGTCCTAGAAGCGATCTGTACATCTCTACACCTAGTTAGAATGTTTTCAAGATACAGACCCAAAACATGCTCAAAATCGATATTTTAGGTGCCCAAAAGTCAATATGTGCATGCATCTTCTGTACCCGTTTATATCTCAAATTCAGGCTCAAAACACCCGAAAACTCGATATTTTGGGGTCCCAGAAGCGATCTGTACATGCTTACTCAGTGCTAGAATATTTTCAAAAAATAGGCCCAAAACATGCTAAAAATCGATATTTTAGGTGCCCAAAGTCGATATCTCAAATTCAGGCCCAAAACACCAAAAAATTCGATATTTTGGGGTCCCAGAAGCGATCTGTACATGCCTACTCTGTGTTAGAGTATTTTCAATATACAGGCCCAAAACATACTGAAAATCGATATTTTAGGTGCCCAAATGTCGATATGTGCATGCATCTTCTGTACCCGTTTATATCCCAAATTCAACCTCAAAACACCCGAAAAATTCCATATTTTTGGGTCCCAGAAGCGATCTGTATATGCCTACTCAGTGCTAGAATTTTTTCAAAATATAGGCTCAAAACATGCTAAAAATCGATATTTTAAGTGTCCAAAGTCCATATGTGCATGCATCATCTGTACCCGTTTATATCTCAAATTCAGGCTTAAAACACCCGAAAATTCGGTATTTTTGGGTCCTAGAAGCGATCTGTACATCTCTACACCTAGTTAGAATGTTTTCAAGATACAGACCCAAAACATGCTCAAAATCGATATTTTAGGTGCCCAAAAGTCAATATGTGCATGCATCTTCTGTACCCGTTTATATCTCAAATTCAGGCTCAAAACACCCGAAAACTCGATATTTTGGGGTCCCAGAAGCGATCTGTACATGCTTACTCAGTGCTAGAATATTTTCAAAAAATAGGCCCAAAACATGCTAAAAATCGATATTTTAGGTGCCCAAAGTCGATATCTCAAATTCAGGCCCAAAACACCAAAAAATTCGATATTTTGGGGTCCCAGAAGCGATCTGTACATGCCTACTCTGTGTTAGAGTATTTTCAATATACAGGCCCAAAACATACTGAAAATCGATATTTTATGTGCCCAAATGTCGATATGTGCATGCATCTTCTGTACCCGTTTATATCCCAAATTCAACCTCAAAACACCCGAAAAATTCCATATTTTTGGGTCCCAGAAGCGATCTGTATATGCCTACTCAGTGCTAGAATTTTTTCAAAATATAGGCTCAAAACATGCTAAAAATCGATATTTTAAGTGTCCAAAGTCCATATGTGCATGCATCATCTGTACCCGTTTATATCTCAAATTCAGGCTTAAAACACCCGAAAATTCGATATTTTGGGGTCCCAGAAGTGATCTGTACATGCCTACTTATTGCTAGAATATTTTCAAAATATAGGCCCAAAACATGCTAAAAATCGATATTTTAGGTGCCCAAAGTCGATATCTCAAATTCAGGCTCAAAACACCCGAAAATTCGATATTTGCGGGTTCCAGAAGCGAACTGTACATGCCTACTCCGTGTTAGAGTATTTTCAAAAAACAGTCCCAAAACATACTGAAAATCGATCATTTAGGTACCTAAAAGTCGATATGTGCATGCATCTTCTGCACCCATTTATATCCCAAATTCAACCTCAAAACACCCGAAAATTCGATATTTGGGGGTCCCAGAAGCGATCTGTACATGCCTACTCAGATGCAGGCCCAAAACATGCTGAAAACCGATATTTTAGGTGCCCAAAGTCAACATGTGTATGCATCTTCTGCACTCGTTTATATCTCAAATTCAACCTCAAAACACCCGAAAATTCGATAATTTTGTGTCCCAGATGCGATCTGTACATGTCTAGTCAGTGCTAGAATGTTTTCAAAATATAGGCTCAAAACATGCCAAAATTCGTTATTTTAAGTGTCCAAAATCGATATGTGCATGCATCTTATGTACTCGTTTATATCTCAAATTCAGGCTCAAAACACCCGAAAATTCGATATTTTTGGGTCCCAGAAGCGATCTGTACATGCCTACTCCTAGTTAGAGTATTTTCAAAATACAGGCCCAAAACATGCTGAAAATCGATATTTTAGGTGCCCAAAGTCAATATGTGTATGCATCTTCTGTACCCGTTTATATCTCAAATTCAGGCTCAAAACACCCGAAAATTCGGTATTTTTGGGTCCTAGAAGCGATCTGTACATCTCTACACCTAGTTAGAATGTTTTCAAGATACAGACCCAAAACATGCTCAAAATCGATATTTTAGGTGCCCAAAAGTCAATATGTGCATGCATCTTCTGTACCCGTTTATATCTCAAATTCAGGCTCAAAACACCCGAAAACTCGATATTTTGGGGTCCCAGAAGCGATCTGTACATGCTTACTCAGTGCTAGAATATTTTCAAAAAATAGGCCCAAAACATGCTAAAAATCGATATTTTAGGTGCCCAAAGTCGATATCTCAAATTCAGGCCCAAAACACCAAAAAATTCGATATTTTGGGGTCCCAGAAGCGATCTGTACATGCCTACTCTGTGTTAGAGTATTTTCAATATACAGGCCCAAAACATACTGAAAATCGATATTTTAGGTGCCCAAATGTCGATATGTGCATGCATCTTCTGTACCCGTTTATATCCCAAATTCAACCTCAAAACACCCGAAAAATTCCATATTTTTGGGTCCCAGAAGCGATCTGTATATGCCTACTCAGTGCTAGAATTTTTTCAAAATATAGGCTCAAAACATGCTAAAAATCGATATTTTAAGTGTCCAAAGTCCATATGTGCATGCATCATCTGTACCCGTTTATATCTCAAATTCAGGCTTAAAACACCCGAAAATTCGATATTTTGGGGTCCCAGAAGTGATCTGTACATGCCTACTTAGTGCTAGAATATTTTCTAAATATAGGCCCAAAACATGCTAAAAATCGATATTTTAGGTGCCCAAAGTCGATATCTCAAATTCATGCCCAATATACCCGAAAATTCGATATTTTGGGGTCCCAGAAGCGAACTGTACATGCCTACTCCGTGTTAAAGTATTTTCAAAATAAAGGCCTAAAACATACTGAAAATCAATCTTTTAGGTGCCCAAAAGTCGATATGTGCATGCATCTTCTGTACCCGTTTATATCTCAAATTCAGGCTCCAAACAACCGAAAATACGATATTTTGGGGTCCCAGAAGCGATCTGTACATGCCTACTCAGATGCAGGCCCAAAACATGCTGAAAATCGATATTTTAGCTGCCCAAAGTCAACATGTGTATGAATCTTCTGCACTCGTTTATATCTCAAATTCAACCTCAAAACACCCGAAAATTCGATAATTTTGTGTCCCAGATGCGATCTGTACATGCCTACTCCTAGTAAGAGTATTTTCAAAATACAGGCCCAAAACATGCTGAAAATCGATATTTTAAGTGTCCAAAGTCAATATGTGCATGCATCTTCTGTACCCGTTTATATCTCAAATTCATGCTCAAAACACTCGAAAATTCGGTATTTTTGGGTCCTAGAAGCGATCTGTACATCTCTACACCTAGTTAGAATGTTTTCAAGATACAGACCCAAAACATGCTCAAAATCGATATTTTAGGTGCCCAAACGTCAATATGTGCATGCATCTTCTGTACCCGTTTATATCTCAAATTCAGGCTCAAAACACCCGAAAACTCGATATTTTCGGGTCCCAGAAGCGATCTGTACATGCTTACTCAGTGCTAGAATATTTTCAAAAAATAGGCCCAAAACATGCTAAAAATCGATATTTTAGGTGCCCAAAGTCGATATCTCAAATTCAGGCCCAAAACACCAAAAAATTCGATATTTTGGGGTCCCATAAGCGATCTGTACATCCCTACTCCGTGTTAGAGTATTTTCAATATACAGGCCCAAAACATACTGAAAATCGATATTTTAGGTGCCCAAAAGTCGATATGTGCATGCATCTTCTGTACCCGTTTATATCCCAAATTCAACCTCAAAACACCCGAAAATTCGATATTTTTGGGTCCCAGAAGCGATCTGTACATGCCTACTCTGTTCTAGAATGTTTACAAAATATAGGCTCAAAACATGCTAAAAATCGATCATTTAGGTACCTAAAAGTCGATATGTGGATGCATCATCTGTACCCGTTTATATCTCAAATTCAGGCTCAAAACACCGGAAAATTCGATATTTTGGGGTCCCAGAAGTGATCTATACATGCCTACTTAGTGCTAGAATATTTTCAAAACATAGGCCCAAAACATGCTAAAAATCGATATTTTAGGTGCCCAAAGTCGATATCTCAAATTCAGGCCCAAAACACCCGAAAATTCGATATTTTGGCATCCCAAAAGCGAACTGTACATTCCTACTCCGTGTTAGAGTATTTTCAAAATACAGGCCCAAAACATACTGAAAATCGATCTTTTAGGTGCCCAAAAGTCGATATGTGCATGTTTATTCTGTAACCGTTTATATCCCAAATTCAACCTCAAAACACCCGAAAATTCGATATTTTTGGGTCCCAGAAGCGATCTGTACATGCCTACTCAGTGCTAGAATATTTTCAAAATATAGGCTCAAAACATGCTAAAAATCGATATTTTAAGTGTCCAAAGTCGATATGTGCATGCATCATCTGTACCCGTTTATATCTCAAATTCAGGCTCAAAACACCCGAAAATTCGATATTTTGGGGTCCCAGAAGTGATCTGTACATGCCTACTTAGTGCTAGTATATTTTCAAAATATAGGCCCAAAACATGCTAAAAATCGATATTTTAGGTGCCCAAAGTCGATATCTCAAATTCATGCCCAAAATACCCGAAAATTCGATATTTTGGGGTCCCAGAAGCGAACTGTACATGCCTACTCCGTGTTAGAGTATTTTCAAAATACAGGCCGAAAACATACTGAAAATCGATCTTTTAGGTGCCCAAAAGTCAATATGTGCATGCATCTTCTGTACCCGTTTATATCTCAAATTCAGGCTCAAAACACCCGAAAATTCGATATTTTGGGGTCCCAGAAGCGATCTGTACATGCTTACTCAGTGCTAGAATATTTTCAAAAAATAGGCCCAAAACATGCTAAAAATCGATATTTTAGGTGCCCAAAGTCGATACCTCAAATTCAGGCCCAAAACACCAAAAAATTCGATATTTTGGGGTCCCAGAAGCGATCTGTACATGCCTACTCTGTGTTAGAGTATTTTCAATATACAGGCCCAAAACATACTGAAAATCGATATTTTAGGTGCCCAAATGTCGATATGTGCATGCATCTTCTGTACCCGTTTATATCCCAAATTCAACCTCAAAACACCCGAAAAATTCCATATTTTTGGGTCCCAGAAGCGATCTGTATATGCCTACTCAGTGCTAGAATTTTTTCAAAATATAGGCTCAAAACATGATAAAAATCGATATTTTAAGTGTCCAAAGTCCATATGTGCATGCATCATCTGTATCCGTTTATATCTCAAATTCAGGCTTAAAACACCCGAAAATTCGATATTTTGGGGTCCCAGAAGTGATCTGTACATGCCTACTTAGTGCTAGAATATTTTCAAAATATAGGCCCAAAACATGCTAAAAATCGATATTTTAGGTGCCCAAAGTCGATATCTCAAATTCATGCCCAATATACCCGAAAATTCGATATTTTGGGGTCCCAGAAGCGAACTGTACATGCCTACTCCGTGTTAAAGTATTTTCAAAATAAAGGCCTAAAACATACTGAAAATCAATCTTTTAGGTGCCCAAAAGTCGATATGTGCATGCATCTTCTGTACCCGTTTATATCTCAAATTCAGGCTCCAAACAACCGAAAATACGATATTTTGGGGTCCCAGAAGCGATCTGTACATGCCTACTCAGATGCAGGCCCAAAACATGCTGAAAATCGATATTTTAGCTGCCCAAAGTCAACATGTGTATGCATCTTCTGCACTCGTTTATATCTCAAATTCAACCTCAAAACACCCGAAAATTCGATTATTTTGTGTCCCAGATGCGATCTGTACATGCCTACTCCTAGTTAGAGTATTTTCAAAATACAGGCCCAAAACATGCTGAAAATCGATATTTTAAGTGTCCAAAGTCAATATGTGCATGCATCTTCTGTACCCGTTTATATCTCAAATTCATGCTCAAAACACCCGAAAATTCGGTATTTTTGGGTCCTAGAAGCGATCTGTACATCTCTACACCTAGTTAGAATGTTTTCAAGATACAGACCCAAAACATGCTCAAAATCGATATTTTAGGTGCCCAAAAGTCAATATGTGCATGCATCTTCTGTACCCGTTTATATCTCAAATTCAGGCTCAAAACACCCGAAAATTCGATATTTTGGGGTCCCAGAAGTGATCTGTACATGCCTACTTAGTGCTAGAATATTTTCAAAATATATGCCCAAAACATGCTAAAAATCGATATTTTAGGTGCCCAAAGTCGATATCTCAAATTCATGCCCAAAATACCCTAAAATTCGATATTTTGGGGTCCCAGAAGCGAACTGTACATGCCTACTCCGTGTTAGAGTATTTTCAAAATACAGGCCGAAAACATACTGAAAATCGATCTTTTAGGTGCCCAAAAGTCGATATGTGCATGCATCTTCTGTACCCGTTTATATCTCAAATTCAGGCTCCAAACACCCGAAAATTCGATATTTTGGGGTCCCAGAAGCGATCTGTACATGCCTACTCAGATGCAGGCCCAAAACATGCTGAAAACCGATATTTTAGGTGCCCAAAGTCAACATGTGTATGCATCTTCTGCACTCGTTTATATCTCAAATTCAACCTCAAAACACCCGAAAATTCGATAATTTTGTGTCCCAGATGCGATCTGTACATGTCTAGTCAGTGCTAGAATGTTTTCAAAATATAGGCTCAAAACATGCCAAAATTCGTTATTTTAAGTGTCCAAAATCGATATGTGCATGCATCTTATGTACCCGTTTATATCTCAAATTCAGGCTCAAAACACCCGAAAATTCGATATTTTTGGGTCCCAGAAGCGATCTGTACATGCCTACTCCTAGTTAGAGTATTTTCAAAATACAGGCCCAAAACATGCTGAAAATCGATATTTTAGGTGCCCAAAGTCAATATGTGTATGCATCTTCTGTACCCGTTTATATCTCAAATTCAGGCTCAAAACACCCGAAAATTCGATATTTTTGGGTCCTAGAAGCGATCTGTACATCTCTACACCTAGTTAGAATGTTTTCAAGATACAGACCCAAAACATGCTCAAAATCGATATTTTAGGTGCCCAAAAGTCAATATGTGCATGCATCTTCTGTACCCGTTTATATCTCAAATTCAGGCTCAAAACACCCGAAAACTCGATATTTTGGGGTCCCAGAAGCGATCTGTACATGCTTACTCAGTGCTAGAATATTTTCAAAAAATAGGCCCAAAACATGCTAAAAATCGATATTTTAGGTGCCCAAAGTCGATATCTCAAATTCAGGCCCAAAACACCAAAAAATTCGATATTTTGGGGTCCCAGAAGCGATCTGTACATGCCTACTCTGTGTTAGAGTATTTTCAATATACAGGCCCAAAACATACTGAAAATCGATATTTTAGGTGCCCAAAAGTCGATATGTGCATGCATCTTCTGTACCCGTTTATATCCCAAATTCAACCTCAAAACACCCGAAAATTCGATATTTTTGGGTCCCAGAAGCGATCTGTACATGCCTACTCTGTTCTAGAATGTTTACAAAATATAGGCTCAAAACATGCTAAAAATCGATCATTTAGGTACCTAAAAGTCGATATGTGGATGCATCATCTGTACCCGTTTATATCTCAAATTCAGGCTCAAAACACCGGAAAATTCGATATTTTGGGGTCCCAGAAGTGATCTATACATGCCTACTTAGTGCTAGAATATTTTCAAAATATAGGCCCAAAACATGCTAAAAATCGATATTTTAGGTGCCCAAAGTCGATATCTCAAATTCAGGCCCAAAACACCCGAAAATTCGATATTTTGGCGTCCCAAAAGCGAACTGTACATTCCTACTCCGTGTTAGAGTATTTTCAAAATACAGGCCCAAAACATACTGAAAATCGATCTTTTAGGTGCCCAAAAGTCGATATGTGCATGCATCTTCTGTACCCGTTTATATCCCAAATTCAACCTCAAAACACCCGAAAATTCGATATTTTTGGGTCCCAGAAGCGATCTGTACATGCCTACTCAGTTCTAGAATTTTTTCAAAATATAGGCTCAAAACATGCTAAAAATCGATATTTTAAGTGTCCAAAGTCCATATGTGCATGCATCATCTGTACCCGTTTATATCTCAAATTCAGGCTCAAAACACCCGAATATTCGATATTTTGGGGTCCCAGAAGTGATCTGTACATGCCTACTTAGTGCTACAATATTTTCAAAATATAGGCCCAAAACATGCTAAAAATCGATATTTTAGGTGCCCAAAGTCGATATCTCAAATTCAGGCCCAAAACACCCGAAAATTCGATATTTGGGGGTCCCAGAAGCGAACTGTACATGCCTTATCCGTGTTAGAGTATTTTCAAAATACAGGCCCAAAACATACTGAAAATCGATCATTTAGGTACCTAAAAGTCGATGTGTGCATGCATCTTCTGTACCCTTTTATATCCCAAATTCAACCTCAAAACACCCGAAAATTCGATATTTTTGGGTCCCAGAAGCGATCTGTACATGCCTACTCAGTGCTACAATGTTTTCAAAATATAGGTTTAAAACATGCTAAAAATCTATATTTTAAGTGTCCAAAGTCGATGTGTGCATGCATTATCTGTACCCGTTTATATCTCAAATTCAGGCTCAAAACACCCGAAAATTCGATATTTTGGGGTCCCAGAAGTGATCTGTACATGCCTACTTAGTGCTAGAATATTTTCAAAATATAGGCCCAAAACATGCTAAAAATCGATATTTTAGGTGCCCAAAGTCGATATTTTAAATTCAGGCCCAAAACACCAAAAAATTCGATATTTTGGGGTCCCATAAGCGATCTGTACATGCCTACTCCGTGTTAGAGTATTTTCAATATACAGGCCCAAAACATACTGTAAATCGATATTTTAGGTGCCCAAAAGTCGATATGTGCATGCATCTTCTGTACCCGTTTATATCCCAAATTCAACCTCAATACACCCGAAAATTCGATATTTTTGGGTCCCAGAAGCGATCTGTACATGCCTACTCAGTTTTAGAATTTTTTCAAAATATAGGCTCAAAACATGCTAAAAATCGATATTTTAAGTGTCCAAAGTCCATATGTGCATGCATCATCTGTACCCGTTTATATCTCGAATTCAGGCTCAAAACACCCGAATATTCGATATTTTGGGGTCCCAGAAGTGATCTGTACATGCCTACTTAGTGCTACAATATTTTCAAAATATAGGCCCAAAACATGCTAAAAATCGATATTTTAGGTGCCGAAAGTCGATATCTCAAATTCAGGCCCAAAACACCCGAAAATTCGATATTTGGGGGTCCCAGAAGCGAACTGTACATGCCTTATCCGTGTTAGAGTATTTTCAAAATACAGGCCCAAAACATACTGAAAATCGATCATTTAGGTACCTAAAAGTCGATGTGTGCATGCATCTTCTGTACCCTTTTATATCTCAAATTCAGGCCCCAAACACCCGAAAATTCGATATTTTTGGGTCCCAGAAGCGATCTGTACATGCCTACTCAGTGCTAGAATGTTTTCAAAATATAGGCTCAAAACATGCTAAAAATCTATATTTTAAGTGTCCAAAGTCGATGTGTGCATGCATTATCTGTACCCGTTTATATCTCAAATTCAGGCTCAAAACACCCGAAAATTCGATATTTTGGGGTCCCAGAAGTGATCTGTACATGCCTACTTAGTGCTAGAATATTTTCAAAATATAGGCCCAAAACATGCTAAAAATCGATATTTTAGGTGCCCAAAGTCGATATCTTAAATTCAGGCCCAAAACACCCGAAAATTCGATATTTTGGTGTCCCAGAAGCGAACTGTACATACCTACTCCGTGTTAGAGCATTTTCAAAATACAGGCCCAAAACATACTGAAAATCGATCTTTTAGGTGCCCAAAAGTCGATATGTGCATGCATCTTCTGTAACCGTTTATATCCCAAATTCAACCTCAAAACCCCCGAAAAATCGATATTTTGGGGTCCCAGAAACGATCTGTACATGCCTACTCAGTGCTAGAATGTTTACAAAATATAGGCTCAAAACATGCTAAAAATCGATATTTTAAGTGTCCAAAGTCGATATGTGCATGCATCATCTGTACCCGTATATATTTCAAATTCAGGCTCAAAACACCCGAAAATTCGATATTTTGGGGTCCCAGAAGTGATCTGTACATGCCTACTTAGTGCTAGAATATTTTCAAAAAATAGGCCCAAAACATGCTAAAAATCGATATTTTAGGTGCCCAAAGTCGATATCTCAAATTCAGGCCCAAAACACCAAAAAATTCGATATTTTGGGGTTCCAGAAGCGATCTGTACATGCCTACTCCGTGGTAGAGTATTTTCAATATACAGGCCCAAAACATACTGAAAATCGATATTTTAGGTGCCCAAAAGTCGATATGTGCATGCATCTTCTGTACCCTTTTATATCTCAAATTCAGGCTCCAAACACCCGAAAATTCGATATTTTTGGTTCCCAGAAGCGATCTGTACATGCCTACTCAGTGCTAGAATGTTTTCAAAATATAGGTTTAAAACATGCTAAAAATCTATATTTTAAGTGTCCAAAGTCGATGTGTGCATGCATTATCTATACCCGTTTATATCTCAAATTCAGGCTCAAAACACCCGAAAATTCGATATTTTGGGGTCCCAGAAGTGATCTGTACATGCCTACTTAGTACTAGAATATTTTCTAAATATAGGCCCAAAACATGCTAAAAATCGATATTTTAGGTGCCCAAAGTCGATATCTTAAATTCAGGCCCAAAACACCCGAAAATTCGATATTTTGGGGTCCAAGAAGTGAACTGTACATACCTACTCCGTGTTAGAGCATTTTCAAAATACAGGCCCAAAACATACTGAAAATCGATCTTTTAGGTGCCCAAAAGTCGATATGTGCATGCATCTTCTGTAACCGTTTATATCCCTAATTCAACCTCAAAACCCCCGAAAAATCGATATTTTGGGGTCCCAGATGCGATCTGTACATGCCTACTCAGTGCTAGAATTTTTTCAAATTATAGGCTCAAAACATGCTAAAAATCGATATTTTAATTGTCCAAAGTCCATATGTGCATGCATCATCTGTACACGTTTATATCTCAAATTCAGGCACAAAACACCCGAAAATTCGATATTTTGGGGTCCCAGAAGAGATCTGTACATGCCTACTTAGTGCTAGAATATTTTCTAAATATATTCCCAATACATGCTAAAAATCGATATTTTAGGTGCCCAAAGCCGATATCTCAAATTCAGGACCAAAACACCCAAAAATTCGATATTTTTGGGTCCCAGAAGCGAACTGTACATGCCTACTCCGTGTTAGAGTATTTTCAAAATACAGGCCCAAAACATACTAAAAATCGATCTTTTAGGTGCACAAAGTCAATATGTGCATGCATCTTCTGTACCCGTTTATATTTCAAATTCAGGCTCAAAACACCCGAAAATTCGGTATTTTTGGGTCCTAGAAGCGATCTGTACATCTCTACACCTAGTTAGAATGTTTTCAAGATACAGACCCAAAACATGCTCAAAATCGATATTTTAGGTGCCCAAAAGACAATATGTGCATGCTTCTACTGTACCCGTTTATATCTCAAATTCAGGCTCAAAACACCCGAAAATTCGATATTTTGGGGTCCCAGAAGTGATCTGTACATGCCTACTTAGTGCTAGAATATTTTCAAAATATAGGCCCAAAACATGCTAAAAATCGATATTTTAGGTGCCCAAAGTCGATATCTCAAATTCAGGCCCAAAACACCCGAAAATTCGATATTTTGGGGTCCCTGAAGCCAACTGTACATGCCTACTCCTTGTTAGAGTATTTTCAAAATACAGGCCCAAAACATACTGAAAATCGATCTGTTAGGTGCCCAAAAGTCTATATGTGCATGCATCTTCTGTACCCGTTTATATCTCAAATTCAGGCTCCAAACACCCGAAAATTCGATATTTTGGGGTCCCAGATGCGATCTGTACATGCCTACTCAGATGCAGGCCCAAAACATGCTGAAAATTGATATTTTAGGTACTCAAAATCAACATGTGTATGCATCTTCTGCACTCGTTTATATATCAAATTCAACCTCAAAACACCCGAAAATTCGATAATTTTGGGTCCCAGAAGCGATCTGTACATGTCTAGTCAGTGATAGAATGTTTTCAAAATATAAGCTCAAAACAAGCTAAAAATCGATATTTTAAGTGTCCAAAGTCGATATGTGCATGCATCTTCTGTACCCGTTTATATCTCAAATTCAGGCTCAAAACACCCGAAAATTGGATATTTTGGGGTCCCAGAAGCGAACTGTACATGCCTACTCCGTGTTGGAGTATTTTCAAAATACAGGCCCAAAACATATTGAAAATCGATCTTTTAGGTGCCCAAAAGTCGATATGTGCATGCATCTTCTGTAACCGTTTATATCCCAAATTCATCCTCAAAACACCCGAAAATTCGATATTTTTGGGTCCCAGAAGCGATCTGTACATGCCTACTTAGTGCTAGAATATTTTCAAAATATAGGCCCAAAACATGCTAAAAATCGATATTTTAGGTGCCCAAAGTCGATATCTCAAATTCAGGCCCAAAACACCCGAAAATTCGATATTTGGGGGTCCCAGAAGCGAACTGTACATGCCTACTCCGTGTTGGTGTATTTTCAAAATACAGGCCCAAAACATACTGAAAATCGATCTTTTAGGTGCCCGAAAGTCGATATGTGCATGCATCTTCTGTACCCGTTTATATCTCAAATTCAGGCTCCAAACACCCGAAAATTCGATATTTTGGGGTCCCAGAAGCGATCTGTACATGCCTACTCAGATGCAGGCCCAAAACATGCTGAAAATCGATATTTTAGGTGCCCAAAGTCAACATGTGTATCCATCTTCTGCACTCGTTTATATCTCAAATTCAACTTCAAAACACCCGAAAATTCGATAATTTTCGGTCCCAGAAGCGATCTGTACATGTCTAGTCAATGCTAGAATGTTTTCAAAATATAGGCTCAAAACATGCTAAAAATCGATATTTTAAGTGTCCAAAGTCGATATGTGCATGCATCTTTTGTACCCGTTTATATCTCAAATTCAGGCTCAAAACACCCGAAAATTCGATATTTTTGGGTCCCAGAAGCGATCTGTACATGCCTACTCCTAGATAGAGTATTTTCAAAATACAGGACCAAAACATGCTAAAATTGGTATTTTAGGTGCCCAAAGTCAATATGTGCATGCATCTTCTGTACCCGATTATATCTCAAATTCAGGCTCAAAACACCTGAAAATTCGGTATTTTTGGGTCTCAGAAACGATCTGTACATGCTTACTCAGTGCTAAAAATATTTTCAAAATATAGGCCCGAAACATGCTAAAAATCGATATTTTAGGTGCCCAAAGTCGATATCTCAAATTCAGGCCCAAAACACCCAAAAATTCGATATTTTGGGGTCCCAGAAGCGATCTGTACATGCCTACTTCGTGTTAGAGTATTTTCAAAATACAGGCCCAAAACATACTGAAAATCGATTATTTAGGTACCTAAAAGTCGATATGTGCATGCATCTTCTGTACCCGTTTATATCTCAAATTCAGGCTTCAAGCACCCGAAATCCGATATTTTGGGGTCCCAGAAGCGATCTGTACTTGCCTACTCCGTGTTAGAGTATTTTCAAAATACAGGCCCAAAACAAGCTGAAAATCGATATTTTAGGTGACGAAAGTCAATATGTGTATGCATCTTCTGCACCCGTTTATATCCCAAATTCAACCTCAAAACACCCGAAAATTCGATATTTTTGGTTCCCAGAAGCGATCTGTACATGCCTACTCAGTGCTAGAATGTTTTCAAAATATAGGCTTAAAACATGCTAAAAATCGATATTTTAAGTGTCCAAAGTCGATATGTGCATGCATCATCTGTACCCGTTTATATTTCAAATTCAGGCTCAAAACACCCGAAAATTCGATATTTTGGGGTCCCAGAAGTGATCTGTACATGCCTACTTAGTGCTAGAATATTTTCAAAAAATAGGCCCAAAACATGCTAAAAATCGATATTTTAGGTGCCCAAAGTCGATATCTCAAATTCAGGCCCAAAACACCAAAAAATTCGATATTTTGGGGTTCCAGAAGCGATCTGTACATGCCTACTCCGTGGTAGAGTATTTTCAATATACAGGCCCAAAACATACTGAAAATCGATATTTTAGGTGCCCAAAAGTCGATATGTGCATGCATCTTCTATACCCGTTTATATCCCAAATTCAACCTCAAAACACCCGAAAATTCGATATTTTTGGGTCCCAGAAGCGATCTGTACATGCCTACTCAGTGCTAGAATTTTTTCAAAATATAGGCTCAAAACATGCTAAAAATCGATATTTTAAGTGTCCAAAGTCCATATGTGCATGCATCATCTGTACCCGTTTATATCTCAAATTCAGGCTCAAAACACCCGAAAATTCGATATTTTGGGGTCCCAGAAGTGATCTGTACATGCCTACTTAGTGCTAGAATATTTTCAAAATAAAGGCCCAAAACATGCTAAAAATCGATATTTTAGGTGCCCAAAGTCGATATCTCAAATTCAGGCCCAAAACACCCGAAAATTCGATATTTTGGGGTCCCATAAGCGAACTGTACATGCCTACTCCGTGTTAGTGTATTTTCAAAATACAGGCCTAAAACATACTTAAAATCGATCATTTAGGTACCTAAAAGTCGATGTGTGCATGCATCTTCTGTACCCTTTTATATCTCAAATTCAGGCTCCAAACACCCGAAAATTCGATATTTTTGGTTCCAAGAAGCGATCTGTACATGCCTACTCAGTGCTAGAATGTTTTCAAAATATAGGTTTAAAACATGCTAAAAATCTATATTTTAAGTGTCCAAAGTCGATGTGTGCATGCATTATCTGTACCCGTTTATATCTCAAATTCAGGCTCAAAACACCCGAAAATTCGATATTTTGGGGTCCCAGAAGTGATCTGTACATGCCTACTTAGTACTAGAATATTTTCTAAATATAGGCCCAAAACATGCTAAAAATCGATATTTTAGGTGCCCAAAGTCGATATCTTAAATTCAGGCCCAAAACACCCGAAAATTCGATATTTTGGGGTCCAAGAAGCGAACTGTACATACCTACTCCGTGTTAGAGCATTTTCAAAATACAGGCCCAAAACATACTGAAAATCGATCTTTTAGGTGCCCAAAAGTCGATATGTGCATGCATCTTCTGTAACCGTTTATATCCCTAATTCAACCTCAAAACCCCCGAAAAATCGATATTTTGGGGTCCCAGATGCGATCTGTACATGCCTACTCAGTGCTAGAATTTTTTCAAAATATAGGCTCAAAACATGCTAAAAATCGATATTTTAAGTGTCCAATGTCGATATGTGCATGCATAATCTGTACCCGTTTATATTTCAAATTCAGGCTCAAAACACCCGAAAATTCGATATTTTGGGGTCCCAGAAGTTATCTGTACATGCCTACTTAGTGCTAGAATATTTTCTAAAAATAGGCCCAAAACATGCTAAAAATCGATATTTTAGGTGCCGAAAGTCGATATCTCAAATTCAGGCCCAAAACACCCGAAAATTCGATATTTTGGGGTCCCAGAAGCGATCTGTACATGCCTACTCCGTGTTAGAGTATTTTCAATAAACAGGCCCAAAACATACTGAAAATCGATATTTTAGGTGCCCAAAAGTCGATATGTGCATGCATCTTCTGTATCCGTTTATATCCCAAATTCAACCTCAAAACACCCGAAAATTCGATATTTTTGGGTCCCAGAAGCGATCTGTACATGCCTACACAGTGCTAGAATGTTTTCAAAATATAGGCTCAAAACATGCTAAAAATCGATATTTTAAGTGTCCAAAGTCGATATGTGCATGCATCATCTGTACACGTTTATATCTCAAATTCAGGCACAAAACACCCGAAAATTCGATATTTTGGGGTCCCAGAAGAGATCTGTACATACCTACTTAGTGCTAGAATATTTTCTAAATATATTCCCAATACATGCTAAAAATCGATATTTTAGGTGCCCAAAGCCGATATCTCAAATTCAGGCCCAAAACACCCAAAAATTCGATATTTTGGGGTCCCAGAAGCGAACTGTACATGCCTACTCCGTGTTAGAGTATTTTCAAAATACAGGCCCAAAACATACTAAAAATCGATCTTTTAGGTGCACAAAGTCAATATGTGCATGCATCTTCTGTACCCGTTTATATTTCAAATTCAGGCTCAAAACACCCGAAAATTCGGTATTTTTGGGTCCTAGAAGCGATCTGTACATCTCTACACCTAGTTAGAATGTTTTCAAGATACAGACCCAAAACATGCTCAAAATCGATATTTTAGGTGCCCAAAAGACAATATGTGCATGCTTCTACTGTACCCGTTTATATCTCAAATTCAGGCTCAAAACACCCGAAAATTCGATATTTTGGGGTCCCAGAAGTGATCTGTACATGCCTACTTAGTGCTAGAATATTTTCAAAATATAGGCCCAAAACATGCTAAAAATCGATATTTTACGTGCCCAAAGTCGATATCTCAAATTCAGGCCCAAAACACCGAAAATTCGATATTTTGGGGTCCCTGAAGCGAACTGTACATGCCTACTCCGTGTTGGAGTATTTTCAAAATACAGGCCCAAAACATACTGAAAATCGATCTTTTAGGTGCCCAAAAGTCGATATGTGCATGCATCTTCTATACCCGTTTATATCTCAAATTCAGGCTCAAAACACCCGAAAATTCGATATTTTGGGGTCCCAGAAGTGATCTGTACATGTCTACTTAGCGCTAGAATATTTTCAAAATATTGGCCCAAAAAATGCTAAAAATCGATATTTTAGGTGCCCAAAGTCGATATCTCAAATTCAGGCCCAAAACACCCGAAAATTCGATATTTTGGGGTCCCAGAAGCGATCTGTACATGCCTACTCCTAGATAGAGTATTTTCAAAATACAGGACCAAAACATGCTGAAAATCGATATTTTAGGTGCCCAAAGTCAATATGTGCATGCATCTTCTGTACCCGTTTATATCTCAAATTCAGGCTCAAAACACCCGAAAATTCGGTATTTTTGGGTCCCAGAAACGATCGGTACATGCTTACTCAGTGCTAGAATATTTTCAAAATATAGGCCCGAAACATGCTAAAAATCGATATTTTAGGTGCCCAAAGTCGATATCTCAAATTCAGGCCCAAAACACCCAATAATTCGATATTTTGGGGTCCCAGAAGCGATCTGTACATGCCTACTTCGTGTTAGAGTATTTTCAAAATACAGGCCCAAAACATACTGAAAATCGATCATTTAGGTACCTAAAAGTCGATATGTGCATGCATCTTCTGTACCCGTTTATATCTCAAATTCAGGCTTCAAGCACCCGAAATCCGATATTTTGGGGTCCCAGAAGCGATCTGTACTTGCCTACTCCGTGTTAGAGTATTTTCAAAATACAGGCCCAAAACAAGCTGAAAATCGATATTTTAGGTGACGAAAGTCAATATGTGTATGCATCTTCTGCACCCGTTTATATCCCAAATTCAACCTCAAAACACCCGAAAATTCGATATTTTTGGTTCCCAGAAGCGATCTGTACATGCCTACTCAGTGCTAGAATGTTTTCAAAATATAGGCTTAAAACATGCTAAAAATCGATATTTTAAGTGTCCAAAGTCGATATGTGCATGCATCATCTGTACCCGTTTATATCTCAAATTCAGGCTCAAAACACCCGAAAATTCGATATTTTGGGGTCCCAGAAGTGATCTGTACATGCCTACTTAGTGCTAGAATATTTTCAAAATATAGGCCCAAAACATGCTAAAAATCGATATTTTAGGTGCCCAAAGTCGATATCTCAAATTCAGGCCCAAAACACCCGAAAATTCGATATTTTGGGGTCCCATAAGCGAACTGTACATGCCTACTCCGTGTTAGAGTATTTTCAAAATACAGTCCCAAAACATACTGAAAATCGATCTTTTAGGTGCCCAAAAGTCGATATGTGCATGCATCTTCTGTAACCGTTTATATCCCAAAGTCAACCTCAAAACACCCGAAAATTCGATATTTTGGGGTCCCAGAAGCGATCTGTACATGCCTACTCAGTGCTAGAATTTTTTCAAAATATAGGCTCAAAACATGCTAAAAATCGATATTTTAAGTGTCCAAAGTCATTATGTGCATGCATCATCTGTACCCGTTTATATCTCAAATTCAGGCTCAAAACACCCGAAAATTCGATATTTTGGGGTCCCAGAAGTGATCTGTACATGCCTACTTAGTGCTAGAATATTTTCAAAATATAGGCCCAAAACATGCTAAAAATCGATATTTTAGGTGCCCAAAGTCGATATCTCAAATTCAGGCCCAAAAC